>OY728152.1:542723515-543190515 GCA_963277665.1 Viscum album
CACTATTGACGATAAAGAAAACTAACGCCTGATGTTAAAAATGTTGAGTCCAGATGTGAAACGTCAATTGATGTTTCAGAAAAAATGAGGCAGACTGCAATGGCTCTCTCCATCCAGACACACACAATCGAACATTAGATTTCAGATGTAGTGTTATTTTACATGAACAATTAACTGCAGAAACTAATGAATTTTTTCCCATAAGAATTTACAAAAATAAATTTAGTTTCATTTTTTATATTTAGCTATATTGTTATTATTCATTGTACTATCAATTTAATAATAATTCATAATTCTAATTTAATTATATGAATCCATTAAATTTAAAATTTCACCCATTAGAAAATCCATATTTTTTATATTCATGAAACACTAATCTATATGGGGAAATATTCAGTACATGTGTTAAAAAGAACTTATAAAAGGGTTCCCTTTTCAAATTATTTTTCCATACAGTGTTAGATGTCCTAGAATTATGTGAACTTTTTTTATAGATTCTAAATGAATCATCAAATTAGTTAATATATACACATATATACATTCTTATATATTTTTTAATAATATTTATATTTTACCAAGTATATATATTTATATATATTTTATATATAATTATTTTATATATAATTTAATAATATATGTATATCTATTCGTATATGTCTGTCTGTATGAGTTTTTTCTGTATATGTTGTTTGTGAATGAAACAGGTCTATAGTGTTGTGTGTCTGGGAGTGAGTTTATCTATGTTTATAGTTTATATATCTGAATGTATATGGGCATAGGAATGTATGTAATTTTATGTGTATATTATAAATATGTTTGTGTGGACATGAATAAGAACTTATATATGCATAAATCTACATTTATATTTGTGTGTGTGTGTTTGTGTATTGGTGTGTATTTAAAAAATTTTATTGTATGTATATATATGTGCACATATGTATGTATGTTTTTATGTGAATGTGTATGTTTTTTATGTGCATGCCAATGTGTTTGTGTATATGTATGAGTATGTGAAATTATATATGAGTATGTTCATGTATTAGTTAATGTTTGTATATGTGTATATGTGTCATTATGTTTATGTACATGTTTATGTGCATGCGTATGGGCATATGTGTGTATAGAGTCATATGTATAGATGTGTATAAATGTACATGCACATGTATACTAATTTATGGATGTGTATATATATATATGAAAATTCATTTGTATATGTATGCATGTACAATTGTATTTTTATGTAAATGTGTATGCGTATTTGAATTTGTATGTGTATATGTATTTTTATATGTTTTATGTGTCTGTATATATCTGTATGTATAGAAATATATGAATGTGCATGCATGGGTTTTTAACTGTATGTTAGATTATATGCCTATGCCTATGTGGAAGTGTTTTCCAATATGTGTATGTGATAATTGTGTATGTATGTGTACATGTCATTCTATGTATATATTTGTGTGTACATGTTTGTATGTTTATTAATTTAATTTAAACTATTGTTTTTTAATATCTCTATATTTTTAGTATTTTCAATCATTTATTCAATTTTATTATATAATCATTTAAGATTTTTTTAATATATTTAGTTTTTATATTTATTTTTATATGTTTAAATATGTATATATTTAATCAAATAGTAACAATTTTACAATTAAAAACAATTATAATATTTAATATCATATTATATTTTCGATATACAATTAATATAGTGCATACTTGAATAATTAGTTGTAATAATATTATTTGAATATATAATTTTATTCCATTATTTACGTTATAAATTCATGTAATTAATTTTATGAATACAATTTTTTTATTTTTTATTTTATTTATGTCATTTTATTTATTCAGTTTAAATATTATTTAAATATTTTTTTAATTATCGATATAAACAAATTTCAAATATATCTCGAATTTAATAACATTTTTTAAAATTAATACAAATTTATTTATATTCAGGAAATTTTTATATGTTTTAACATTATATGATTAATATTTATTCATTTTTATTTGTTATTTTTTAATATTTGTAATATGTCTGAAAAACATGTAATTGATTCATATATGACTATCTTCAACCCACACCATATTTCCCGGAAATTGAATCGCATTGTAAGCCATGCCTAACAATATTTATGTGTTTATTTAAAAAAAATTAAAATGATGGGGATGTGCTTCACGATGTCTTGTAGTGACAGATGGGGGATTTGAACGTCGTGCATTGAAGTCTCGACAGTATGTACCATCGAGAGATGGTGAGAGATGGATGATGGTGTTAGCATAGGGATCCCAACAGATCATGACATACATGTTTTAGGTGAGGTGGTGAATGTTTGTGATGGCATGATTGTGGATGTAGGAGGGGAAAATACTCATCATTTCTAATGTTTTGCGCATATCTTGACAGTTGACCTAAGAGAGATTATGGAAGTTTCCCATTGCTGGTGACGACCTCACGCAATGGAAGTGTCGATGTTGTAGAGGTCATGTGATAGCTTTGGAAGTAGGGTCGATGTGTCTGTGAAGCTCAGAGAGCTGATTTGTTGGATGGCCTTGTTGATCAGTGATTCTGGTCGGCAAACAAGCAATTAACCGTTGGGGTTATGGTTCTTCGGTCATCTACAAAAATCCTTGCTGGCGTTTAGTGAGATAATGGATGTGTGTGTCGTGGTCGGGGATTTTCCATCATTGGGATTTTGGTGAGTTTCAATTGGTTTTGTGAATTGTAATAGAGGTGCAAAAAATTTTATCGACATTTTGGCCATGGTGTTATGCAGAAAATATGTAAGGGTCATATGTCCAATATCAATAAAAAAATATTGTTGATGAGAATGTTGATATAGGTGGGATATCCATTGAGTGGTGGGGGGGCTATGGCATGCCCATTGGCCGATGGGTGTTGTGTTTCTAGGTGTATTGTTGTATTTTCATATGTGAGTACCTTATATAAATATATATTATCTATTTAATAATTTTTATTCGTTTATTATTTGTATTTTTGTTCTTTTTTGTGAAAGAAATGGCCTCTTTCAATCTACGTAGAGGAAGATCCCTTACATAGCCTATATTCTATTGTCCAGGTTGCACATGAAATTTCCTGAAGGCTCGGTGTAGCGTCATGCTTGCATTATCTAGTCTATATAACTAGGCCTCCGTTATGCTTGCATCACTGTCTGTCTGCATCATGCCCACATAACTGCCTTCCTGAATCACTTCATGCCTTATAAATCCCCCAAGGGGCAAGGAATGATTCGATCACTTGTTTTTATGTGTATGTAATTAATCTTATTGATTAACTTAATAACATTTTTAACTTAATTAATTTTATGTAATAATTTTTAAAATAATTTCATTTAATTTTTATTATTTAATTTTAATATTTAAAACTTTTGATTTTTATTTTATTTTTTTCATTTCTAATATTTATTTATACACAATTATTTAATATGTTTTAATTTTATCAAATATTTTTTATTTATATGATTAATATTTATTTAATTTAATTTATTATTTTTAATGCCTTTTAAATGTTTGAAATTATTATAATTTATTTATTTAAATTAATTTCTTTAGGATTCTCAACATTTTTTATGAGTTTACAATAATTCAATTTATGATTAATATATTCCATTATTATTTTATATGATTTAATATTATTAACATATTATTAATTTATATGATTAATACTCATTCAATTTTTATTTATTGAGTTGTAATATTTTTGAAATGTTTGAAATCATTAATATTAATTTATTTAAATGATTTATTTTAATATATTCATTAATTTTTTTACACGTTCAAATTTCCTATAATTATTCATTGAATTGTTTATACATATTAACTATGTTTTAAAAAAATTCTATTTTTTGTCTTCAAATTAATATGTTTTCATTTTTATTTTTTAATTAATATATATAATAAAAAAAATATAAAAAATTTATTAGAATATTTAGATTCTATGAATTTATAATTATTCAATTTCACTCATTTTTTATAATCATGCATTTATGATTATTTATCCACTAATAAGTTTATTTTTTTTAATAATTCATTCATTTTTAATATATAATAAATTTTTATTTATTTTTTATAATAAATATTTTTTATCAGCTATAAAATGAAAATGATCTCATAATATATATATATATATATCAGCACTATAATATTATTGTTGATAAATATTTATTTTATCTACTATAATTTTATTAATCATTATGATTTTTTTTATTATAGAAAAATTTAGCACTAATAAAACCAATCTTTTTTAGTGGTTATTAATTTCATACTTATAATATTTATAATTGTCAAAACATTTTGGAAAGAATTGATAAACCCATGATGGTTATATAAATTTAATACTTTTGAAAATTGTTTCTATTACCAATTCATTTTCTTTCATGGATGTAAACTACTTTTTCCAATGCACTAGAAATTCATGGACGAATAAAACCTCTCAAAACATAAGGTGTGTGAGTTAATCTCTTCAAACTTATTGTACTTGTTTTTTAATGAAATCACAAAAAAAGTATTAGTGTGCTGTTTAGGATTATGAAATTCTTTTCTCGTTGATTCATACATGGTTTATAAAGGTAAATTTTAATGCATCCAATTTGTAAAATGATTTACTCTTACACAAGTATTGTTGAATGTTTACTTAAGAAAGACCGAATGAATCACTTTAATTGTATAATAATGTATAATCAATAACAACCTACTATACATAACTATATCAATAATTCAATATATAACACATTCAACTAAAATTTATAATTCCTAATTTGAAATAATTTTTAGAAATGGAAAGTTCTTAATTTTGATTCCATACATTATTATTAAAATAAATAGAGGCTTATAATATTATTATTTGACTTATGGTACATCTAGAAACATTATTGAGTTTAGTAAAAGATCAATATCAATGGTACCCTATCTCAATGCTTCACCCATACTGGGGTGTTCTGATAGAGAATCTCATTTTCCCATTTGCATCGTGTCTTAATGGATGAATTTCTTTCTAATTTAATTACATTAGAAGATAAAGACAACATATTTTAAGGCGGATGGTTTATTGAAGAAGTCCACCTATTTCTCATATCTTCTTTGCTAATGATATATTTGTTTTTCTCAAGGATAACTCTTTCATAATTCAAATCTATTTTTTGGTTTCTCCAAATATATGAGAAATCATCCATTCAATTGGTTAATAAATGAAACTCAGATATTTACATAATCTATTGTGTGACCTCTTATAGAATGCATGATATTTTTTGATCCTCAGTTATTCTAGTTGTTAAAATCATAATAAATATATTTGGATCCCTGTTATTTTTGGTCAAAAAATAGTGGTTATTTCTTGAAACATTGACATGATAGACAAAAATATTCAAGGATGATATTTTAAGAGGGTATCTATAGTAGGGAAGGAAGCACATATAAATGATGTATCTCAATCGATTAAAATTAATAATATGTATTTATTAAAGCTACCATGATTTTTGATGGACATAATTCAATATTATATTGACATGTTCTTATTGGTTTTGATAGATGGTATTATGGTCATTTGTCGCCTTTGGATTATCTATGTATCCTTAAAAATAGTCGTGATATGGGCTATCAATACCTGATTAAGATCAAGATAAGTATTTTAGAAAATAATTGATGGATACTAATTCATAATCATGGTTCCCAATGCACTCAGATCATTGAAACGAAATATTACACCCATATAGGGTTTGGCGAGGTAACCATTACCCCCAAGCCTAAGTTTTTATTGAAGACGCCTCTGTGGATTGAGTGTTATTATTCAAAATAGATAAATTTTGAAGATCAGAGATGAATTCAAATTACCTTTTTATTTAAAACATAAATATGGTGATTTGTTTTCAATAATTTAATAATTAATTATATTTATAATTTTGAAATTTTATTTAAAACATAATATATCTGATATAGTAAAAATATAGATAATCTTAATAAAAATTTTTATTTTCTATAATATCATCTTAATGTTAATTAATATTATAATTAAAATTATATTTTAAAAAAACCATTAAATAAATATATTTATTTTAAATTATTCTTCTAAAACAATGTTGAACCATATTTTCCTTTAGAATTTTATTTTAAAGAAAACTAAAAATAGGTATATTTATAATAACTATTGTAATTAAATAACAGTATATTTAATTAAAACACTAAATTTTATTTATTATTTTCTATGAAACCCATCTTAAAAATATTATCAGAATTTTTTAGTTAAATGTAAATCCATATAATAAAATAATTTTTCTATAAAATTATATTTATAGTTTCTAGGTTTTTACATTATTCCTCCCTAAAAATAATTGTTTCCTCATAATTAGTTCGGTCACAAATGGAAAAAAAATCTATACATGAGGATGAATTGAAATTATTAATTTCATTCAAATTTGAAAAAATTGACTACACTGTTTCTCTAATACCATTTATAACGACTCAAACCCACAACTCAGGTTCATCACTTATAAATGATGTGTATGTTCTTTTTATAAAAATATAACTAAAAATAAACACAACATTTATTAAATAACATGAACATTTATCGGTATAGGTCCTATAAATAATATTTAAAACAATATAAACCATTTACATATATACAGAGAATATTGAAATTTATAATTGTGTATATGTGTATAGACACACAAACACACACACATGCACACATATATATAAAAATATATATTTATGTATGTATATTACTATTACTAAAAAAATTATTTGATGTAATGATATGTACCCTTACTTATTTATGGGTTAGTTGAGGGATTTGGGACTATTGGAAATTGGGAAGAACAATGTGAGGGAACATTTGGATATGAAGGTTGGATTTTATTATGTAAAAAGAGATGGTTTAAATAAAAAGTGTTTATATATTTTTATAAGTCATGATTAAAAAATCCATGACAATGATGGAAAATAAATTTTATGAATGTTAAAAAAAATTATTTTTGAAAAATCATTAAAAATATTCAGGTATGTTGAATCCCCGTTGGAAGGGATTGATGGGATCAGGATTAACATTAGGAATTTTTCTTGTATATTTTCATGAGGGTAAGTTGAATAAAACCTGTAAATTTTTAATAGCTTTATGATTAACTTTATTATTAATTTCTGTTCTAATAATTAAAATATTTCTTCTTTTTAACTAATTCAATACTCCCTTTTTATTATCCAATCACGTTTCTTTTAATTTTTATCTTACTATTTGTTTGGAAAATACATTATTGGGTTTTTAATATATTATTAAAATTCAATTTTTTTTCATTATAATTTTTTTTATCAAAACACGCCCACATAATTTTTTTAAACATACAGGATTTTATACATATAAAAGGTTGAACATTTATTACCCTTTATATAAATTCTTTTATATATATATAAAATTTTAGGGGAATTAAATAAATATATAATTCCATTTATGATATAAATAATTCAAATTTAATTATTTTTAATATATAATGTGGGACATTTATTATTATAATAATTATCTATGTTTATAATTTATAAATTTCAAAAAACAAAAAAAATATATATCTGTTATATTTATAAAATATATTATCTTAATAATAATAATAATCTTCTAAAAAAATTACAATTATTTAATGTTATAATAAAATATTCAATATTATAGAAAAGTTTAATTTTAAGATAATATTTCAAACATTGAAAAATCTTATTTTTCTTCTGAAAACAAATTTGAAAATAATAATTAAAAGGTACAATTAATTATAAGTATTATAATTAACTTATAATCAAATAAATTAACAACAAAATTTCATTTATCATAACAAATGTCAATCATCTTAAAAATATTATTAGTTTTTTAAAAAAATACATAAATATTTATATTAAAATAATTTTATAATAAATCTACGTTTATAATTTAGGGTAATTTACAATGAAAACACATTTTCATTAATGTGGTCAAAACAAAATAAACCATAAAATGAAAATGAAATTAATGAAAATAATTGGGAGGAGAAATTATAGAGAAATTAATAACATAATTTAAATTAGTCAAATCATGTATTGTGACTCGTTAGGTGCATATAAACACACACACAAACAGTCTGTGGTTTAGGAAAAACCATACATTCAGTGAATTTCTGTGTCTATAGAGAATGGAGTTCGGGTTGAAGAAAGAATGATGCCTTGGTCGACTGTGAAGAAGGCTTTATTTAAGGTTTTACAACATGTTGTGTCACCATTCCACATACGCCGGACCAGGTGAAAGCTATTCCCCTCTGTCCCCATGGTTTTCCCCGAACACTCTCAGATGATCTGCCATGACGCCCCATCGACAACACGTACCAGACCAGACAGAGGGAAGAAAGACATGACTATCACCACAATTTCATGATCAACCATCGACGAGGACCCATCAACAATGCCTACCAGTCTATAGAGGGGGATGTTGGATATGACTGTCACCAACCATTTGCAAACGACTTCCCAAAACACCCCATCAATAAATCTAGCCATTGTCGCCTAATATTTTACCATTCATGGCGCCACACCCAGACAACCTGCCAGGCCAGACAGGGGGAAGATGGATATTCATGTCACCTCCAAATCCCAGGTGATCTTCCACAACACCCAATCGACAACTCATACAAACGTCACCTCCCTTTCTCATATGATCTTCCACTACACCCAATCAATGATTCCTACCATGGTTACTGCCCTCCCTCTCCGCCTGTTCTTAGATGATCTGCCACGACGCCCCATCATCAACGCCTAACAGTGCCCCATCCCTTAATTAGAGGGTCTGCCACGATACCACATCGACAAAATCTATCATGCCTAGTGTGGGAATATTTATATGATGTTCTCCACATACATATGTGTAATTCTCTGCACCAGAGGAAACCTAGTAGGTTGGAGGTGTCCGGAAATAATTTTATAGACCTAACCTCTCATTCACCCCTATTGAGAATGAAGAAGACAGACGCCTGATGTTAAAAATGCTGAGTCCAGATGTGATACATCAATTAAAGTATCGGAAAAAATGAGGCAAGCTATGATGGCTCTCTCCATCCAAACATTCACCACCGGACATCAGATTTCAAATGTATAGTTATTTGACACGAACTACTGACTGTAGAAACTAATGTAATTTTTCACATAAAAATTAAAAAAATTAATGTATTTTCAATTTTTATATTTATCTATAATGTTATTATTCATTGTACTATGAATTTAATAATAATTGAAAATGATTAATTAATTATATGAATTCATTAAATTTAAAATTTCACACATTAGAAAATCAATATTTTTTACGATGTTATATGTCCTACAATTATGTGCACTTTTTATTTAAATATTAAAAATGAATCATTGAATAAATTAATATATATACATATTTTTATATCCATTCGTATATGTATGTCTGCCTGAGTTTTTTTATGTATGTGTTGTTTGTGAATATATTTTTTCTATTGTGTTGTGTGTCTGGGTGTGTGTTTATCTAAGTATATGGTTTTTATATCATTATTTATATGTGCATAGGCATGTATGTAATTTTATGTGAATGTTATACATATGTGTCTGTGGACATTAATAATAACTTATATATGCGTAAATATACATTTATATATATATGTGTGTGTGTGTGTGTGATTATGTGTATGTGTAAGTGTGTTGGTATGTATTTAAAATTTTCTATTGTATGTATATGTATGATCACATATGTATGTATGTGTGTATGTGAATGTGTATGTATTTTGTTATGTGCATTCTAATATTTATTTATACATAATTATTTACTATATTTTAAATTTATCAAACTATTTTTTATTTATTTGAATAATATTTCTTTAATTTCATTGATTATGGTCTAATGCCTTTAAAATGTTTGAAATTATTAGAATTAATTAATGTAAATTCATTTTTTAGGATTCTCAAGATTTTTTATGAGTTTACAAATAATTCAATTAATGATTAAAATTTTCTATAATTATTTTAAATAATTTAAAATCAATAAAAAGTATTTAATTTATATGATTAATACTCTATCGATTTTATTTATTGAGTTTTTATAATTTCAAAATGTTTTAAATCTTTAAAATTAATAAATTTAAATGTTTTTTTTAATATTTTCGTTTATTTTTATGTATGTGTTCAAATTTACTGTAATTATTTGTAGAATTTTTTTGTACATAATTAGTATGTTATAAAAAAATTTCTATGTTTTCATATTCATATTAATATATATTCATTTTTTTAATTAATATATATAATTAAAAAAACATAACCTATTTATTAGAGTATTTTCAGTATATTTATTTATAATTAAAAAAAATTTCACATTATTTATAATCATGCATTTCTGATTAATTATTCACTAATAATGTTATTTTTTTATAATTAATTCATGTTTAATATATATTGATTTTGTATTTATTTTGTTATATTAAATATTTTTTATCAGCATTATAATGAAAATGATCTCATAATATATATATATATATATATATATATTAGCACAATAATATTATTGTTGATAAATATTGATTTTATCTTCTATAATTTTAGTAATCATAAAATTTTGTTTTATTAGAGAAAAATTTATCACTAATAAAAGAAATATTTTTTAGTAGTTATTAATTTCAAACTTATAAAACTCATATTTTTAAAAACTTTTTGTAAATCATTGATAAAATCTTCATGGTTAAATAAATTCAACACTTTTGAAACATGTTTATCTTCCCAATGCATGTTCTTTCATGGATGTAAACTACTTTCACCTATCCACTAGAACTTATTCGATGAATAAAACCTCTAAAAACATAAGTTGTGTATGGGAATCTCTTGAAACATCTTGTTCTTGTTCTTTATTACAAATAACAAAAACAAAGTCATTGTGATCCATTTAGGAGTAGGAAATGTTTTTATCAATGATTCATACATGGTTTATAAATGTAAATTCTTATGCATCCAATTAGTAAAATGATTTATTCTTCCATGTGTATTGTTGAATTTTAACTAAATCAAGACCTGATGAATCACATGAATAATATAATAAGCTATAATCAATAACAACCTACTTTAAAAAACAATATCAATAATTCAAAATAAAACACCTTCAACTAAAATTTATAATTCCCAATCAGTTTTAATTTTTAAAATGGAAAATTCCAATTTTTGATTCAAAACATTATTATTTAAATAAATATAGAATTATAATATTATTATTTGACTAATGGTAGTTCTAGAAACGTTTTTGAGTTTCCTAATAGATCAATATCAATGGTACCCAATCTCAATTCTTCACCCATACTAGTGTGTTCAGATAGGGCGTCACATTTTCCCCTTTAAATCGTTTCTTGATGGCTAGTGTTTTTTCTAATTTAATTGCATTGGAAGATAAAGACAACATATTTCAATGGGGATGGTTTATTTAAGAAGTCAATGAATTTCCCTTATCTTCATAGCTGATGTTATATTTTTTTCTCAAGTATTTCCCATTAATAATTCAAATCTACTTTCAGTTTATCCATATATATGTGAAATCATCCTTACAATTGGTTAATTTATCAAACTCAAATATTTCCATCAGCTCATGTGTGACCTCTTATAGAAAGCATCATATTTTATGATCCTCAGTTATGTTGCGTCGGAAACAGATTGGATTCAAATATAAACCCAGTTGCGACAACAAAAATTTGTGAGAATCACCAATGTAAACGAAGAGCCAAACCAAATAGCAGAATGACAAATGAGGACACAAATTTTGACGTGGAATAACCCTTATTTCGAAGGATTACAAAACCACGGGGCAACTCCGAGAAAATTCACTATGAATCAGAGAGTACAAAAATCCAAGTTAAACCCGAAACTTGAATCACAAATACAGCATAAAAACCTGTGCGAAAAACCCCACCCTGATATGCCTTCGTCGCCTCATTGATAATAGTTCGTGACAATACGTCACCCTTCGGAGATCAAAATCGAACTTGCAACGTCGTTGTAGCACCTCGTTGCACAACCTGATTTGCCGCTGCTCGCTGCATCCCACGCCCTAGAAAACAGTTACCCAAGTATTCACTCTCCTTGGGTTTTCGCGCACCACCAATTTTTCTTCCCTTGATTCTCTTCTTCCCCTTTAATAGGCTCACATATGCCACATATCTTGATTGAAAAGGAAATCTGAAAATATCTCAAAAAGATATCATGAGATATTATTAGAATCTCATGCTGGCAGATACACAGAGGAAGAATCTTGAATTTACAAAAAACATATCTTTAAATCTAAAAGATACATCATATCTAAAAATAATGGAAACACCCATGTGTGGGCTGAACCCCAACAATCTCCCCCTTCAGCCCATCGAAGAAGGAGATTGCATCCAACAAACTCAGTTGGAAAGAAAACCTGTTGGTATCGCACCAACAGTCATCCTTTGCAGAAAATATGAAATCCCTCTTTTTCATCTTTGACGGAAACCTGAAAACTCCCCCTGCAAAAGAAATCCAAATGCCGAAATCTTAATCACATTTGTATTTGCACCGCTAATAACAGAATCAACAATATCTGGCTCCCCCGTAACTGTGATCGCCACATAATCTAGAGCACCTGCAGGAATTACATTCTCCCTCTGCTCAACATCATTCGAGGAGTCAAAAACACTTAGTGCATCACCTCGATCTTTGATTTTCATTCTTTCTTCAATAGTGAAACTCTCTGAAGAAAAATAATTAGGTGTAAGACTTGAAACACCTGCCATGACAAGCTTCTGCTTCCAAAACTTCTTCAACTTAGTCAACGGTCTTCGACTAATGCACGACGATCGCCACTGCCACAAATATGAAGAAGTCTTCTTCGCAACTGGATTCGTCACATCACTGCATGCCTTTACATTTGTCCTGTAAAGCATGTCATCCATTTTTTTGCGCGCATAAAACATCGATCCTCTGGACAATTTCCATCTTCCACCGCCAAACGAACTCCTGAATCCATCAGTATCAAGAGAACTAGCAGATAACAAATTATGGCGAATACCTGGCACATGTCGCACATCGTTCAATGTCAGTGTACAACCTACATTCGTAGTGATAGAAATATCACCAACACCAATGACATCAGTAGAATCTCCATTTCCCATCTTCAATATACCAAAGTCACCTTCTTCATATGAAGAAAATAGCCCCTTCTTTGGTGAAATATGGTATGATGCTGCTGAATCAACCACACATTCAGTGTACATATCTGATCTGCGACAATCAATTCCATCTGAAAGTGAATCACCCTCAACCTGAACAAGACTTACGCCGGTATCCTCAGAATCTGTGTCATGCATCTTCTTTTCCTTCTTATGGTTTTTCAATTCATAGCAGCGTCTCTGCACATGACCCTCCTTATTGCAAAAGTAGCACTTGAACTTTCTTCTTGTCTTTGACAGACCTCTCTGACTACCGCGTCCATCTGCCACAGCCAGAGTACCACCATTACCTGAAGATTCACCGTCATTGGTCTTTCGTCGAGTCTCGTTTATCAACAACGATGAAATCACATCATCCAACTTCAGTGTGTCTTTCCCAAACAGCAATGTGGTGACAAGATTATCATATGAATCAGGAAACGAACCCAAAATAAGCAAAGCTTTGTCATCTTCTTCCATTTCAACAGGTACCTAGTTACCTTTATCATCAATCTTGACCGCCACCGAGGATAGCTCTGTCAGAAGTTTGTTGAACTCATCCAGATGGTTACCCAAATCTCCATTCTCTGGCATTCACAAACGATACAACCATTTCTTCAAATATAAACGATTTGTGAAGGATTTTGATTTATACCTGCTTTCAAGCTTCGCCCATATCTCCTCCAGATCTTTCAGATTCATCACTTCCCATAGTGTATTATCACCCAAATAAATCTGAATCGTGCTTGTCGCCAACTCTCTCATATCTTGCCAATCATCATCACTCATCGTCCTCAGCTTCTCTGATTTTTTCTTCAACACCTTCGTTGTCTTCTCACGGACCAAAATATTTTTAACTCATTGCTGCCAAATTGTAAAATCATTTTCCCCATTGAACAGTTCAATGTGAGCAGAAATCCCATGGCGTGAATCCCCCATATTAATCAGCAAGAAAACACGGATAACCTCCTATGATACAAGATGTTGCGTCGGAAACAGATTGGTTTCAAATATAAACCCAGTTGTGACAACAAAAATTTGTGAGAATCCCCAATGTAAACGAAGTGTCAAACCAAACTGCAGAATTACAAATGAGGACACAAATTTTAACGTGGAAAAACCCTTCTTTCGAAGGATTAAAAAACCACGAGGAAACTCCGAGAAAATTCACTATGAACCAGAGAGTACAAAAATCCATGTTAAACCCGAAACATGAATCGCAAATACAGCATAAAAACATGTGCAAAAAACCACACCCTGATATGCCTTCGTCACCTCTCTGATAATAGTCCGTGACAATACGTCACCCTTCGGAGATCAAAATCGAACTTGAAACGTCGTTGTAACACCTCGTTGCACAACCTGATTTGCCGCTGCTCGCTGCTGCCCACGCCCTAGAAAACAGTTACCCAAGTATTCGCTCTCCTTGGGTTTTCACGCACCACCAATTGTCCTTCCCTTGATTCACTGCTTCCCCTTTAATAGGCTCACATATGCCACATATCTTGATTGAAAAGGAAATCTGAAAATATCTCATAAAGATATCATAAGATATTACCTGAATCTCATGCTGGCAGATTCACAGAGGAAGAATCTTGAATTTCCCAAAAAAATATCTTTAAATCTAAAAGATACATCATATCTAAAAATAATGGAAACACCCATGTGTGGGCTGAACCCCAACAAGTTATTTTAGTGGTGGACATTCATATTATATATATTTGGATCCCCAGGATTTTTTTTCAAAAAATTTTGGTTCTTTCAAGAATCATTGACATGACAGACAAAAATATTAAGGGATGATATTTTATGAGAGTATCTGTAGTACGGAAGGATGAACATATAAAATATGTAGCTAAAATGATTTAAGATAATAATATAAATTTATTAAATCTACCATCATTTTTGATGGACCTAATTCACTCTCACATTGACATATTCTTGTGGGTTTTGAAAGATGGTGAAAAGGTCATTTGTCAGCTTCAGATAATCTATGAATCCCAAAAAAAATGGTGATATGGGATATCAATATATGTTCAGTATCAAGATATCTAGTTTAGAAAATAATGGAAGGAGCTTGATTAATAATCATGCTTCCCAAATCACTCAGATCATTGAAACGAAATATTACCCCCATATAAGGTTTTGCAAGGTAACCACTACCACCAACCCTAGGTTTTTATTGAAGATGACTATATGGATCGAATTTCCTTAAAAATAGATTAATTTTGAAGATCAGAGATGAATTAAAATAATAATTTTATTTAAAACATAAATATGATTATTGTTTTTTAATAATATAATAATTAATTATATTGATAATTTATAAATTTTATATAAAACATAATATATCTAATATATTTAAAAATATATATATAATCTTAATAATAAATTTTTCCTATAAAAATATTTACAGTTAATTATTTAATATTAAAAATTTAATTTTACAAAAACAATTAAATAAATATAGTCATTTAAAATAATTCTTCTAAAGCATAGAAAAACCATATTTTCCTTTAGAATATTATTTTCAAGAAAACTAAATAATAAGTATAATTAATAATAACTATTGTAATTAAATAATAATAAAATTAATTAAAATACTTAATTTTATATATTATTTTCTATGAACCTCGTCTTAAAAATATTATCATATTTTTTTACATATATGTAAATAAATTTAATAAAATATTTTTTCAATAAAAATATATTAATAATTTCTAGGTTGTTACATTATTCCTCCATCAAAATAATTGTATCCTGCTAATTAGTTTGGGCACACATGGAAAACATTTCTACACATGAAGACAAATTGAAATTATTAATTTAGATAAATTTAAAAAAATTTAATATACTATTTGTAAAATACCATGTATAACGACTCAAACCCACAACTCAGGTTGATCAGTTATAAATGATGTGTATATTCATTTTACAAAAATCGAACTAAAACTAGACACAACATTTATTACATACCCTGAACATTTATCCGTATAGGTTCTGGAAATAAAATATAAAACAATATAAACACTTCTCATATATACACTGAAATTGAATGTTATAAATGTGTTAGTGTATAGATACACAAACACACACACAAACACACACACACACACAGATATATATATACATTGATATATATATGTATATAAATCTTTGTAAAACAAATAATTTGATGCAATGATATGAACCCTTACATATTTTTGGGCCAGTTGAGGGATGTGGGGCTATTGGAAATTGGGCAGAACAATGTGAGGGAAAATTTGGATATGAGGGTCAGATTTTATGATGTAAAAAGCGATGGTTTAAATAAATAGTGATTATATATTTTTATAAGTCAAGTTTCAAAAATCCATGACAATGATGGAAAATAAATTAGATCAATGTTAAAAATATAATTATTGAAAAGTTATTAAAAATATTCAAGTATAATGATACCCCATTGAAAGGGATTGATGGATTCAATATAGACAGTGGGCATTTTTTGGTAGATTTTCATGATGGATGGTTGAATAAAACCTCACAATTTTTAATAGGTTTATGTTTAACATTATTATTAATTTATGTATTAATCATTAAAATATATCTTCTTTTTATCCAAGTCATTAATCCATTTTTATTATCCAATCACGTTTCTTTGATTTTTTATTATACTTTTTGTTTTCCAAATACTTGATTATGTTTTTATTATATTATAAAAATTCATATTTTTGTCTTTATCATTTTGTTTTATCAAAACATGGCAACATAGTATTTTTTAAATGCAGGTTTTTATATATATAAATGGTTGAACAATTATTTACACTTTATATAAATTATTTTTTATATATATTATATTTTAGGCGATTTAAATATATATATATATTTCCATTTATTATATAAATAATTCAAATTTCATTTTTTTAAAATATGTCTGTATTTTATTATTATAATATTTATATATATTTATAATTTATAAACTTCATAAAACAAAAACGAAATATATCTGTTATATTTATAAAATATATTATCTTCCTAATATTAATAATAATCTAAAAATTACACTTATTTAATGATATAATAAAAAATTTTATATTAAAAAAACTTATTTTAGGTTATTATTTTAAACAATGAAAAATCATATATTTATTTTGAAAATTAATTTGAAAATTATAAATAAAAGGTTCAATTAATTATATGTTTTATAATTATCTTATAATCAAAAAAATTATCAAAAAAATTTCATTTATAATTTTAAAAGAAAATCATCTTAAAAATATTATTAATTTATTTTAACAATACATAAATCTATTTATTAAAATAATTTTATAATAAAACTATGTTTATAATTTAAGGGCATTTACAAAGACGACACATTTTCTTTAATGTGGTCAAAACAAATTAAACCATAAAATGAAGAAAAATAATGGGGAGAGGAAATTATATCGAATGTAATAATAGAATTGAAATTAGTAAACTCATGTATTAGGACTCATTAGTTGTATATAAACACACACAAAAACAATATGCGGTTTAGGAAAAACCATCCTTTTGGTGAATTTCTATGTCTACGAAGAACTTTATTTTTGGTTGAAATAAACAATTATGCCTTGGTCGAGTGTGAATAAGAAGATAGGATCAGTGAAGAAGGTTTTATTTAAGGTTTTAAAACCCCTTACAACATGTTGTGTCACCATTCAACATACACAGGACCAGGTGCGGGCTATACCCCTCCGTCCTGGTGGGTTTCACCTAACTCTCTCAGATGATCTTCCATGATGCCCCATCGACAACACGTACCATGCCAGAAGATGGGAAGATGGACATGACCATTACCAAAATTTCTCAAACAACCATCGATGGGGCCCCATCAACAACGCCTACCTGGCTGGAGAGGGGGATGGTGGATATGACTGTCACCACCCATTCTCAAACGACTTTCAACGACACCCCACCAATAAAGCCTACCACTATCATCGCCCATTTTACCTTTCACTGCACCACACCCAAACTGCCTACCAGGCCGGACAGGGTGAAGATGGATATTCATGTCACCTCCCAATCATTGGTGACCTTCCACATCACCTAATCGAGAAATCCTACCAATGTTACCACCCTTTCTGAGATGATCTGCCACCACACCCAATCAATAATTCCAACCATGGTTACCACCCTCCCTCTACACCCTTTCTCAGACGATCTTCCACGATGCCCAGTCTTCAACGCCTACCGGCACCCCAACCCATTATTAGACGTTCTGTCACGATGCCCCATCAACAACACCTTACATGCCTAGTGGGGGAAGATGTATATGAAGTTCGCCTCATTCATATGTGTAATTCTATGCACCAGTGAAAACTCAGAAGGTTGGAGGTGTCCAAAAATGATTCTTTTAGTCCCAAACAGTCATTCACCGCTATTGAAGATGAAGAAAACGTACGCCTGATGTTAAAATTGTTGAGTCCAGATGTGACACGCCAGTTGATGTTTCAGACAAAATGAGGCACACTGAAGTGGCTCTCTCCATCCAGACACACACAACGGAACATTAGATTTCAGATGTAGTTTTATTTGACATGAACAATTAACTGCAGAAACTAATGTAGTTTTTCACATAAGAATTTAAAAAAATTAATTTATTTTAATTTTTTATATTTATATATAACGTTATTATTCATTTTAATATCAATTTAATAATAACTGATAATTCTAAATTAATTATATGAATCCATTAAATTTTAAATTTCACCCATTAGAAAATCCATATTATTTAATATTTCTAAAAAACGTGTAATTGATTCCTATATGACTGTCTTCAACCCACAACATATTTCCCTGAAATTGAATCCCATTGAAATCCATGCCTAACATGATTTATGTGTTTATTTTAAAAAAATGAAAATGACGGGGATGGGCTTCACGATGTCTTGTAGTGACATATGGTGTCTTTGAACGTCGTGCATTGAAGTCTCGGCAGTTCATACCATCGAGAGACGGTGAGAGATGGATGATGGTGTTAACATAGGGATCCCAACAGATCATGAGAAATAGGTATTAGGGGAGGTGGTGAATGTGTGGGATGGCATTATTTTGGATGTAGTAGTGGAAAATACTCATCATTTCTAATGTTTTTGGAATAGCATGACAGTTAAACCAAGAGTGATTATGGAAGTTCCCCATCGCGGATGACAGCCTCATGCAGTGGTTGTGTCAATGTTTTAGAGGCCATGTAATTGCTTTGGAAGCAAGGTCGACGTTTCTGTGAAGCACTGATAGCTAATTTTCTATATAGCCTTTTTGATCATTGATTGTTGTAGGAAAAAAGCAATTAACCATGGGGGTATGGTTCTTTGGTCATCTACGACAATCCATGATGACATTCAGTGAGATAATGCATGTGTGAGGTGTGGTCGGGGATTTTCCATCATTGGGTTTTAGGTGAGGTTCAATTGGTTGTGATAATTTCCATAGAGGTTCACAATAATGTATGGACATTTGGGCCATGGTGGAATGCACATAATATTTAAGGGTCATAGGTCCAATATCAATAAAAAAATAAGGTCGATGAGAATATTGAATATAGGTGGGATATACCTTGGGTGGGGGGGGGGGGGCTATGGCCTGCCCATTGACCGATTGGTGTGGTGTTTTTGTGTGTTTTGTTGTATTTTTATCATTGAGTACCTTATATAAATATATATTATCTATTTTATAATTTTTATTCCTTTTTTATTTGTATTTTTAGTTCTTTTTTGTGAAAGTAATGGCCTCTTTCAATCTGGGTGGAGGAATATCCATTAAATAGCCTATCTTCAATAATCTAGGTGGCCCAAGAAACTTCTTGATGGCTCGGTGTAGCGTCATGCTTGCATTGTCTAGTCTATATAACTAGGCCTCCGTCATGGTTGCATCATCCTCTACTTGCATTATACATAATTATTTACCATTTTTTTATTTTATCAAATTTATTTTTATTTATATGATTAATATTTATTTAAATTAATTTATTATGGTGTAATTCCATTAAAATGTCTGGAATTATTACAATTAATTTATTTAAATGTATTTTTTTGGATTCTCAACATTTTTTATGAGTTTACAAGTAATTCAATTTATGGTTAATATTTTCCATAATTATTTTATATAATTTAATATTATTAACATATTTTTAATTTATATGATTAATACTCTTTCAATTTTATTAATTGAGTTGTAATATTTTTGAAATGTTTGAAATCATTAAAATCAATTTATTTAAATGATTATTTTAATATTTTCATTAATTTTTTCATACGCGTTCAAATTTCATATAATTATTCGAAGATTTTTTTTGTACATATAATGTGTGTTTTAAAAACATCTATTTTTATCTTCCTATTAATATATATTCATTTTTTATTTTTTTTATATATATAATTAAAAAAACATATCCAATTTATTAGAATATTTAGATTCTATTTATTTATAATTATTCAATTTAACTAATTTTTTATAATCATGCATTTAAGATTATTTATTAACTAATAAGGTTATATTTTTAAGAATTGATACATTTTTAAAATATATTCATTTTTTATTTATCTTTTTATAATAAATATTGTTTATCAGCTATAAAATGAAAATGATCTCATATTACATATATATATATATATGAGCAATATAATATTATTGTTGATAAATATTTATTTTATCTAGTATAATTTTATTAATCATAATGATTTGTTTTATTAGAGAAAAATTTAGCACTAATAAAACCAATCTTTTTTAGTGGTTATTAATTTCATACTTATAATATTTATATTTTTCAGAAAATTTTGGAAAGCATTGATAAACCCTTCATGGTTATATAAATTTAATACTTTTGAAACTTGTTTCTCTTCCAAATTCATGCTCTGGAATGGATGTAAACGTCTTTTTCCAATCCACTAGAAATTCATGGACGAATAAAACCTCTCAATACCTAAGGTGTGTGTGTGAATCTCTTGAAAAATCTTGTACTTGTTTTTTAATACAAATCACAAAAAAAGTCTTAGTTTGCTGTTTACGATTATGAAATTCTTTTCACGATGATTCATACATGGTTTATAAAGGTACTTTTTAATGCATCGAATTTGTAAGTTTATTTACTCTTCCACTAGGTATAATCAATAAAAACCTACACTACAAAACTATATCAATAATTCAAAATATAACACTTTCAACTAAAATTTATAATTATTAATTAGTAATAATTTTTAGAAAAGGAAAATTATTTATTTTGATTCCATACATTATTATTCAAATAAATATACAATTATAATATTATTATCCGACTTATGGTATATCCAGAAACATTATTGAGTTTCCTAAAAGATCAATATCAATGGTACCATATCTCAATGCATCACCCATACTATGGTGTTCAGACAGAGCATCCCATTTTACCCTTTGCATCGTGTCTTGATGGCTGGTGTTTTTTCTAATTTAATTACATTGGAAGCTAAAGAAAACATATTTTATGCAGGGTGGTTTATTGAAGAATTCAACCTATTTCCCATATATATGTGTACTTTTCTAATGTTAATTTTGTTTTTTCTCAAGGATAACTCGTTAATAATTAAAATCTATTTTTCAGTTTGTCCAAATATATGATAAATCATCCATTCAATTGGTTAATGGATGAAGCTCAGATATTTCCATAAACATGTGTGTGACCTCTTATTGAAAGCATGATATTTTATGATCCTCAGTTATTCTATTGGTTTAAAAAAATAATAAATATATTTGAATACCAGAGATTATTTGTCAAAAAAACAGCGGTTCTTTCAAGAATCATTGACATGATAGAAAAAAATATTCAGGGCTGATATTTTAAGAGGGTATCTATAGTAGGGAAGTATGAACATATAAATGATGTATCTCCATCGATTAAAATTAATAATATGTATTTATTAAATCTACCATGATTTTTGATTGACATAATTCACTATCACATTGACATGTTATTGTGGGTTTTGAGAGATGGTATTAAGGTCATTTGTCGCCTTGAGATTATATATTTATCAATAAAACTAGTGGGGATATGGGATATCAATATATGATTAAGATCAAGATATCTATTTTATAAAATAATGGATGGAGCCTGATTCGTAATCATGGTTTCCAATGCACTCGGGTCATTGAAATGAAATATTACACCCATACGGGGTTTTGTGAGGTAACCATTACCCCCAACCCTAGTTTTTTATTGAAGAAGCCTATGTGGATCGAGTGTTCTTATTCAGAATAGATAAATTTTAAAGATCAATGATGAATTCAAATTAAATTATTAATTAAAACAAAAATATGATGATTGTTCTTCAATAATTTAATTATTAATTATATTTATAGTTTAGAAATTTTATGTAAAACACAATATATCTAATAAATTAAAAAATTATATATTCTTAATAATAATTTAAATATTCGATAATAACATCTTACAGTTAATTAATATTATAATTAAAATTATATTTTACAAAAACAATTAAATAAACATGGTTATTTTAAATTATTCTTCTTAAACAATGTCAAACAATATTTTCCTTTAGAATATTGTTTTCAAGAAAACTATAATAGTTATAATTAATACAAACTATTGTAATTAAATAATAATATATTTAATTAAAACACATAATTTTATTTATAATTTTCTATGAAACTCGTCTTTAAAAGATTATCATAATTTTTTAGTTATATGTAAATCCATTTAATAAAATATGTTTTCAATAAAATTATATTTATAGTTTCTAGGCTGTTACATTATTCCTCCCTCAAAATAATTGTTCCCTTTTAATTAGTTCAGGTACAAATGAAAACAATTTCTATACATGAGGATGAATTGAAATTATTAATTTCGTTCAAATTTGACAAAATTAACTACATTGTTTCTCTAATACCATTTATAACGACTCAATCCCACAACTTAGGTTCATCACTTATAAATTATGTGTATATTCATTTTATTAAAATATAACTACAAATAAACACAAAATTTATTCCATACCATAAAAATTTATCAGTATAGGTTTTAGAAACAATATTTATAACAATATAATCATTTTACCTATATAAGAGAATATTGAAATTTGTAAATTTTTCTATGTGTATAGACATACACACACACACGCTCACATATATATACAAATATATATTTATGTATGTATATAACTATTTTTATAATAGATATTTTGATGCAATAATATTTACGCTTACATATTTATGGGCAGTTGAGGGATTTGGGGTTATTAGATATTTGGAAGAACAATGTGAGGGAACATTTAGAGATAGGGGTCGGATTTTATGATGTAAAATAGATAGTTTAAATAAATAGTGTTTATATATTTTTATATGTCATGTTTCAAAAATCCATGACAATGATGGAAAATAAAGTTGATCAATGTTAAAAAAAATTATTGTTGAAAAATAATTAAAAATATTCAGGTATGCTGAAACCCCGTTGAAAGGGATTGATGTGTTCAGGAGTAACATTGTGCATTTTGATGGTATAATTTCACTAGGGTAGGTGGAATAAAACCTGACAATTTATATAGCTTTAGGTTTAACATTATTATAAATTTCGGTTCTAATAATTAAAATATTTATTCTTTTTATCCAATTCATTACTAACTTTTTATTATCAAATCATGTTTCTTTTATTTTTTATCTTACTATTTTTTTTGCAAAATACATTATTGTGTTTTTAATATATTATTAAAATTCATATTATTTTCATTATTAATTTGTTTTATCAAAACAAAGCAACTTAATTTTTTTTAAACATGCATGTTTTTATACATATAAAAGGTTGAACATTTTTATACACTTTATATAAATTGTTATATATATATATATAATTTTAAGGGATTTAAATATATATATAATTCCATTTTTTATATAAATAATTCAAATTTCATTTTTTTTAAAATATAATATATGTCATTTATTATTATAATAACTATCTATATTTATAATTTATAAATTTCATAAAACAAAAAAATCCATTATTTTTATAAAATATATTATCTTAATAATTATAATAATCGTCTAAAAAATACCAAATAATTAATGTTATAAAAATAATTCTATATTACAAAAAAATGTTATTTTAAGATGATATTTCAAACCATGAAAAATCTTATTTGTCTTCTGAAAAATAATTGAATATAATAAATAAAAGGTACAATTAATTATAAGTACTATAATTAAATAATAATCTTATAAATTAAGAACAAAATTTCTCTTATCATAATAAAAGACAATCATCTTGTAAATATTATTAGTTTATTTTAATAATAAATAAATATTTTTATTAAAATAAATTTATAATAAAACCATGTTTATAATTTAGGGTCATTTAGAATGACAACACATTTTCATTAATGTGGTCAAAACACAATAAACAGTAAAATAAAAAAGAAATTAATGAAAATAATGGGGAGGTGAAATAATAGAGAAAATAATAACAGAATTGAAATTAGTCAAATCATGTATTTGGACACATTAGGTTTATATTAACACACACAGAAATGGTATGTGGTTTAGGAAAAACCATCCTTTCGGTGAATTTATGGGTCTATAGAGAACTGGAGTTTTGGTTGAAGAAAGAATGATGCATTGGTTGAGTGCGAAGAAGAATATAGGGTCAGTGAAGAAGGTTATATTTAAGGATTTCAAACCCCTTACAACATGTTGTGTCACCATTCCACATATGCCGGACCAGGTGTGGGATATACCCCTCTATCCCCATGGGTTTCCCCAATCTCTCTCAGATGATCTGCCACGATGCCCCATCAACAACACGTACAAGGCCAGATGGAGGGAAGACATACATGACAGTCACCACAATTTCATGAATAACCTTCGACGGGGACCCATCAACAATTCCTACCAGGCCAGAGAGGTGGATGAGGGATATGACCGTCACCAACCATTCTCAAACGACTTTCCACAACACCCCATCGATAAATCCAACCACTGTCAGCGCCCATTTTACCGTTCACGATGACACACCCAGACAACCTTCTAAACCGGACAAGGGGAAGATGGATATTCATGTCACCTCCCAATCTCAGGTGACCTTCCACAGCACCCAATCTACAACTCGTACCAACGTCACTGCCATTTCTCAGATGATCTTCTACCACACCCAATCAATGTTGCCTACCATGATTACCGCCCTCCCTCTCTGCCCGTTCTCAGACGATCTGCCAAGACGCCCAGTCATCAATGCCTACCAGTGCAAGAAACCTTTATTAGACGGTCTACCAAGATTCCCCATCGACAACGCCTACCATTCCATGTTGGGGTAGATTTATATGACGCTCGCCGCATCCATATGTGTAATTCTCCACACTAGAGGAAACCCAGTAGGTTAGAGGTGTCCATAAATGATACTTTTAGACCCAACCGGTCATTCACCCCTGTTGAGGATATAGAAGACCGACCCCTGATGTTAAAAATAATGAGTCCAGATGTGATCTTTCAATTGAAGTATCAGACAAAATGAGGCACACTGCGATGGCTCTCTCCATCCAAACATGGACCACTGAACATCATATTTCAGATGTAGAGTTATTTGACATGAAATACTGACTGCAGAAACTAATGTAATTTTTTTCCAAACGAATTACAAAAATTTAATGTATTTTCATTTGTTATATTTATCTATAATGTTATTATTCATTTTACTATGAATTTAATAATAATTGTAAATTATCATTTAATTATATGAATTAATTAAATTTAAAATTTCAGTCATTAGAAAATCCATATTTTTTATATTCATGTAACACTACTCTATATGGGGAAAAATTCAAAACTTATGTTAAGAAGAACGTACACAAAGATTCACTTTTCCTATAATTTTTTCTTACACTATTAGATGTCCTACAATTATGTGCACTTTTTGTTTAAATATTCAAAAAAAACATTGAATAAATTAATATATATACATATATAAATTCTTATATATTTTTGAATAATATTTTTATTTCACCAAGTATATTTATTTATATATACTGTATATATAAATATTGTATATAACTTATAATAATATATTTATATCAATTCGTATATGTATGTCTGTCTGAGTTTTCCTACGTATGTGTTTTTTGTGGTTGCATCTATTCTATTGTGTAGTGTGTCTCGGTGTGTGTTTATCTACGTTTATGGTTTTTATATCTGTATGTATATGTGCATAGGCATGTTTGTAATTTTATGTGAATTTTAAAAATATCTGTATCTGGACATGAATAAGAACTTATATATGCATAAATTTCCATTTATATATATGTGTGTATGTGTATGTGTAAGTGTATTGGTATGTATTTAAAATTTTCTATTGTATGTATATTTATGTTCACATATGTTTGTATCTATCTATGTGAATGTGTATTTATTTTGTTATGTGCATTCTAATATTTATTTGTACATAATTATTTACTATGTTTTAATTTTAACAAAATAATTTTAATTTATATGATTAATGTTTATTTAATTTCATTTATTATAGTGTAATTCCTTTAAAATGTTTGAAATTATTATAATTATTTAATTTAAATGCATTTTTTAGGATGCTCAACATTTTTTATGAGTTTAAAAATAATTCAATTAATGATTAATATTTTCCATAATTATTTTATATGATTTAAAATTATTAACATGTTTTTAATTTAAATGATTAATACTCTTTCAATTTTTTTATTGAGTTGTTATATTTTCGAAATGTTTTAAATATTCAAAATTAATTTATTTAAATTATTCATTTAATATTTTCATTAATTTTTCCGTACATGTTCAAAATTCCTGTAATTATTTGTAGAAATTATTTTTGTAGATAATTAGTACGTTTTAAAAAAATTTCTGTATTTTCATCGTCATATTAATATATATTCATTTTTTATTAATATATATAATTAAATAAACATGACCTATTTATTTGAATATTTGTAGTCTATTTAATTATAATTATCAAATTTATCTCATTATTTATAATCATGCATTTATGATTAATTATTCACTAATAAGGTAATTTTTTATATAATTCATTCAATTTTAATATATATTAATTTTGAATTTTATTTTATATTAAATATTTTTTATCACCTTTAAAATGAAAATGATATCATATTACATAAATATATATCATAAAAATAATATTATTGTTGATAAATATTGATTTTATCTTCTATAACATTAGTAATCATTAAAAAAATTTATTAGAGAAAAATATAGCACAAATAAAAGCAATATTTTTTAGTGGTTATTTATTTCAAACATATAAAACTCATATTTGTAAAAACATTTTTGAAATCATTGATAAAATGAAAAATAAATTAATGAAAATAATGGGGAGGAGAAATTATAGGGAAAGTTATAAAATAATTGAAATTAGTCAAATCATGTATTTGGACTCGTTAGGTGTATATATACACATACACAAACGGTCAGTGGTTTAGAATAGACCATCCTTTATGTGAATTCAGGTGTCTACGAAGAACTAGATTTCTGGTTGAAAAAAGACTAATTCCATGGTCGAGTGTGAAGAAGAAGTTAGGTTCAGTGAAGAAGGTTTTATATGAGGTTTTCAAACCCCTTACAGAATGTTCTGTCACCATTCCACATACACAGGACCAGGTGCCGGCTATACCCATCTGTCCTAGTGGGGTTCCCTGGATACTCTTAGATGATCTTTCACGATGCCCCATCGGCAACACGTAACAATCCAGACAATGGAAGATGGACATGACCATCACCACAATATCTCGCACAACCTTTGATAGGGTCCCATCAACAACACCTACCGGGCTAGAGAGGCAGATGGTGGATATGACAGTCACCGCCCATTCTCAAATGACATTACATGACATCCCATTTATAAAGCCTACCACAGCCACCACCCATTTTACTCTTCACGAAAACACACCCTGACTGCCTACTAGGCTGGACTGTGGGAAGATTGATATGAATGTCAACTCCCTTTCACTGCTGACATTCAACAACACCCAATCAACAACTACTACCTACCACACCACCATTTCACAAACGATCTGCAACCACACCCAATCTATAAGGCCTACCATGGTTATCAACCTCCCTCTCCGCCCGTTCCCAGATGATATTCTGTGATGCCCCTTCATCAACGCCTATCATTGCCCCAGCCATATATTAGACGTTCTTCCATGATTCCCCATCGACAAAGCCTACCATTCCTGGTGGGGAATGATTGATATGGTCGTCTATGCATCCATATGTGTAATTCTATGCACATGAGGAAACCCAGTAGGTTGGAGGTGTCTCAAAAGGACACTTTTAGACCTTACCTGTCATTCAACACTATTGGGGATTTATAAAACTGACTCCTAATGTTAAAAATGTAGAGTCCGAATGTGAAAGGTCAATAAAGTATCATACAAAACGAGGCACACTATGATGGCTCTCTCCATCCAAACATGCACTACTGGATATCAGATTTCATATATAGAGTTATTTGACATGAACAAAAGATAGAAAAAACAAATTTATTTATTCAAAATCGAATTTAAAAAATTTAATTTATTTTCATTTTGAATATTTAACTATAAATTTATTATTCATTGTATAATGTATTTAATAAAAATTGATAATTATAATTTAATTATATGATTCAATTTAAATTAAAATTTCACCCATTAGCAAATAAGTATTTTTTATATTCTTGTAACACTACTATACATAGGGCAATATTCAATACATATGCTAAAAAGAACATATAAAACGGATCCCTTTTTCTATTATTTTTTATAAATTTGTTCAATTTCATACAATTATGAGAACATTTTGTCTACAAATTCTAAATGAAACATTAAATAAGATAATATATATACATATTTACATTCTTATATATTTTTGGGTAATATTAATATTTCTCCAATTATATATATTTATATATATTGTCTCTATAAATATATTATATATCATTTTATAATATATGTATTGTTGGGGAGAATCCCGAATCCGGGCCGAAAATTGCTTGCCAAAAAATGTCATGAGATACCCATCGAAAAATGGAAGCGATATAAGCAGAATAAATAAATCAACAAGGAGCTTTTTTTAACGTGAAAAAACCCTCCCATACGGAGGATTAAAAAACCACGGGGCAATTCCCAAAAAATCCACTATGAATCAGAGAATACAATAATCCAAGCAATGCCCGAACATGAATTAAAAATGAGAGAGCGTAGAAAACCTGTGTGAAAATCACACCCTAATACGCCTCTTCCGTCTCTCTGATAAACATCCCGCTGACGCCATGTATCAGAAGATCAATCTGTGACAAAATGCCACCCTTCTGTCGACGAAAAGTCACTACCTCGGAGATCTTCACCCGAACATGCATCAGCCTCACATCAGCTTGCGACACCCGAAAGATCTCGCCATGATGATGTACCACCGATCTCCAATCGGGACACGCCACCTGATCACCGCTATCAGGCAGACTTTCGATACGTGGCCCCGATCATCAATTGTGTTGTTGCTGCACCACACCTGTCAAACGCCGACACGCCATCATCGTCGTGCCACACGGGCCACCGCAAACGCGGCAACCCCTTCCCGGGTCTCTCTTGTCGGCTACATCTTTCTAGCACACCCTTTCTTTCCTCAAAATATGTTTCTGCATCCTCCTTATATAGACACTATGTCCATAATAATCAATTAATGCAGTCAACATTCATTATTCCATCCATTAATATTGAAAATTAAATATCCATTAATGTTGGGAGAAAATCCTCAATTAATGGTGATATAAATCTCCCCATTAATAATTTTAATCTCTCATCAATAAATGTGATGAATCCCTCCATTAATTATTTTCCTCTCATCAATAAATGTGATGAATCTCAACAATCTCCCCCTTCATCAAATTAATTTATGAAACCATCCAACAAACCTAGTTTAACAAAAAAGTTCAGTATCACACCAACCACCATCATCTGTAGAAAAATATGACGACGTCCTCCTGCACTTATGATAAAAAAAAATATCAGGTTCCCCTGCAAAAAAAAAACCAAACGTCGAAATCTTCATCACATTTGTATCTGCACCATCCTACTGAACAAGCCCAGAACCAGAAACATCTAGCTCCCCCATAATAGTGATTACCACATAATCTGGAGCACCTGTAGAAATAAACTGCTCCCCCTACTCAACATCCTATGAGCGGACATGTGTTTCACCTCTCTCAACCTGTTCTAATTTCAAAACTTTTTTCTGCACCATGCACACATCTGTGATCCTCTTTGAAGCTTCCAAAAGCCTCACGTTAAACTGCAAGCACAAACCAACCTCCTCTGATACCACTTGTTGGAGAGAATCCCGAATCCGGGCCGAAAATTTCTTGCCAAAAAATGTCGTGAGATACCCGTCAAAATATGGAAGTGATATAAGAAGAATAAATAAATCATCACGCAGGTTTTTTTAACGTGGAGAAACCCTCCCGTGTGGAGGATTAAAAAACCACGGGGCAATTCCCAAAAAATCCACTATGAATCAGAGAATACAATAATCCAAGCAATGCCCGAACATGAATTACAAATGAGAGAGCGTAGAAAACCTGTGTGAAAATCACACCCTAATACGCCTCTTCCATCTCTCTGATAAACATCCCGCTGAAGCCATGTATCGGAAGATCAATCTGTGACAAAATTCCACCCTTATGTCGACGAAACGTCACTACCTCGGAGATCTTCACCCGAACATGCGTCAGCCTCGCATCAGCTTGCGACACCTGAAAGATCTCGCCATGATGATGTACCGCCGATCTCCAATCGGGACACGCCACCTGATCACCGCTATCAGGCAGACTTTCGATACGTGGCCCCGATCATCAATTGTGTTGTTGCTGCACCACACCTGTCAAACGCCGACGCGCCATCGTCGTTGTGCCACACGGGCCACCGCAAACGCGGCAACCCCTTCCCGGGTCTCTCTTGCCGGCTACATCTTGCTGGCACACCCTATCTTTCCCCAAAAAATGTTTCTACATCCTCCTTATATAGACACTATGTCCATAATAATAAATTAATGCAGTTAACATTCATTATTCCAACCATTAATATTGAAAATTAAATATCCATTAATGTTGGGAGAAAATCCTCAATTAATGGTGATATAAATCTCCCCATTAATAATTTTCATCTCTCATCAATAAATGTGATGAATCCCTCCATTAATTATTTTACTCTCATCAATAAATGTGATGAATCTCAACATGTATATCCATTCATATATGTATGTCTGTATGAGTTTTTTTATGTATGTGTTGTTTTTGTATGCATCTATTCTAATGTTTTGTTTGTATGGTTGTGTGTTTATCTTCGTTTATGGTTTGTATGTATATGTGCATAGGCATGTATGTAATGTTATGTGTATGTTATACATATGTTTATGTGGACATGAATAAGAACTTATATATTCATAAATATACAAATATATATATGTGTCTGTGTATGAGTAAGTGTATTTGTATGTATTTAAAAAATTGTAGTGTAGGTATATGTATGTGCACATATGTACGTATGTGTGTATGTGAATGTGTATGTATTTTTTTTATGTGCATGCTAATGTGTTTGTTCGTATATAGTCATATGTATAGAAGAGTATGAATGCACATACACATGTATGTTATTTTATGGATGTGTATATTTATTTGAAAATTCATGTGTATGTGTATGCATATATATTTGTATGATTATGTACATGTGTATGTGTATTTGTATTTGTATGTGTATATTTATATGTATATGATTCATGTTTGTGTATATATGCATATTTACAGAATTATACGAATGTTCATGCATGGCTATGTAACTGAATGTATGTTTATATGCCTATGCCTATGTGCATGTGTATGTGGATGTGTTTTCCAATATGTGTTTTCCAATATTGTGTATGAATGTGTACATGTTTTTCTCTATATATGTATATTGGTAAATGTATGTATGTTTCATTATTTAATGGTATTTATTGTTTTTAATATCTCTCTATTTTTTCTCTTTTGAATAAATATTTCATTTCTATTTTGTAATCAGTTAACATTTTAATAAAATATTTAAATTTTGATATTTTTATATATATGATTAAAAATGTATATATTTATTTAAATATAATCAAATTTAAAATTAATAAAAATTAAAATTTTAATATCATATTATATTCTTGATATACAATTAATACAGTGCATAATTCAATAATTAGCTGTAATAATAGTATTTGCATATAAAATTTTATTCAATTATTTACGTTAGCAATTCATGTAATTAATGCTATGAATACACTTTCTAAATTTTTCTTGTAATTTATATCATTTAATTTATTCATTTATAATATTTTTAATTATTTTTTCATTTTCATTATTTAGTTATTTTAAATATATTTCCAATATAATAAATTTTATAAAGTTAATAGATATTTATTTAATGGCATAAAATTTTTAATAAGTTTTTTATTTATTTATTAATATTTATTAATATTTATTTGTTATCTTTTTATATTTTTAATATTTCTAAATTATGTAATTGATTCATATACGACTATCTCTAACCCACGCCATATTTCCCTAAAATTGAACCCCGATGTAAGCCATGCCTAACACGATTTAGGTGTTTATTTTAAAAAATGAAATTGAAGGGGATGTGCCTCACGATTTCTTGTAATGACAGATGGGATCTTTCAACGTCATGCTTTATAGTATCGACAGTGCGTACCATCGAGAGATGGTGAGAGTTGGATGGTGGTGTTCACATAGGGATCCCAACATATCTTTTACAACATGTTTCAGGGGAGGTGTTGAATGTGTGGGATGGAAAGATTTTACATGTATGAGGGGAAAAAACTCATCATTGCTAATATTTTGGGCATAACTGGACAATGGACCCAATATCAGATGATCTACCACGATTCCTAGTCTTCAACGCCTACCGGCACCCCAACCCTTTATTAGACATTCTACCACTATTCCCCCATCGACAACACCTACCATGCATAGTGGGGGAAGATGTATATCATGATTCCCTCATCCATATGTGTAATTCTCCGAACCAGTGGAAACCCATGAGGTTGGAGGTATCCAAAAATGATACTTTTAGTCCCAAAAAGTCATTCACCGCTATTGAGGATAATGAAAACTGACGCTTGATGTTAAAAATGTTGAGTCCAGATGTGAAATGTCAATTGATGTTTCAGAAAAAATGAGGCACACTGCAATGGATCTCTCCATCCAGACACACACCATCAAACATTATATGTCAAATGTAGAGTTATTTGACAAGAACAATTAACTGCAGAAACTAATGTATTTTTTCACATAAGAATTTAAAAAAATAAATTTAGTTTCATTTGTTATATTTAGCTATATTTTTATTATTCATTGTACAATCAATTTAATAATAATTTATAATTGTAATTTAATTATATGAATCCATTAAATTTAAAATTTCACCCATTAGAAAATCCATATATTTTATATTCATGAAACACTACTCTATATGGGGAAATATTCAATACATGTGTTAAAAAGAACATATAAAAGGGTTCCCTTTTCAAATTATTTTTTCTTACAATGTTAGATGTCCGAGAATTATGTGCACTTTTTTATAGATTCTAAATTAATCATCGAATAAGTTAATATATACACATATATACATTCTTATAAATTTTTTAATAATATTTATATTTTACCAATTATATATATTTATATATATTTTTTATATAAATATTTTATATAACATTTAATAATATATGTATATCTATTCGTATATGTATGTATGTATGAGTTTTTTATGTATGTGTTGTTTGTGAATGAAACAATTCTATTGTGTTGTGTGTCTGGGAGTGAGTTTATCAATGTTTATAGTTAATATATCTGAATGTATATGGGCATAGGCATGTATGTAATTTTATGTGTATGTTATACATATGTGTGTGTGGACATGAATTAGAAGTTATATATTCATAAATATACATATATATTTTTGTGTGTGTGTGTGTATGTGTATTGGTGTGTATTTAAAAATTTGTATTGTATGTATATATATGTGCACATATGTATGTCTGTTTGTATGCGAATGTGTATGGTTTTTATGTGAATGCTAATGTGTTTGTGTATATGTATGAGTATGTGAATGTATATATGAGTATGTTTATGTATTAGTTTATGTCTGTATATGTGTATATGTGTCATTGTGTTTATGTACATGTGTATGTGCATGTGTATGGGCATATGTGTGTATAGATTCATATGTATAGATGTGTGTAAATGTACATTCACATGTATGCTATTTTATGGATGCGTATATATATATGAAAATTCATTTGTATATGTATGCATGTACAATTGTATTTTTACATAAATGTGTATGCGTATTTGAATTTTTATGTGTATATGTATTTTGGTATGTTTAATGTGTATGTATATATGTGTATGTATAGAAATATATTAATGTGCATGACTGGGTTTTTAACTGTATGTTAGATTATATGCCTATGCCTATGTGCACGTGTATGTGGATGTGTTTTCCAATATGTGTATGTGATAATTGTGTATGTATGTGTACATGTCTTTCTATGTATATGTTTGTGTGTACATGTCTGTATGTTTATTAATTTAATGTTATTTATTGTTTTTTAATATCTCTATTTTTAGTATTTTCAATCATTTATTCAATTTTATTATATAATCATTTAACATTTTAATAATATATTTAGTTTTTATATTTATTTATATATGTTTAAATATGTATATATTTAATCAAATAATTACAATTTTACAATTAATAAAAAATATAATATGTAATATCGTATTATATTTTCGATATACAATTAATATAGTGCATACTTGAACAATTAGTTGCAATACTATTATTCGCATATATAATTTTATTCCATTATTTACATTATAAATTCATGTAATTAATTTTATGAATAAAATTTTTTCTTTTTTTATTTAATTTATTTCATTTTATTTATTCAGTATAAATATTATATAATTATTTTTTTTTAATTTTCCATATAAACAAATATTAAATATATTTCGAATTTTATAACTTTTTTTAAAATTAATACAAATTTATTTATTTTCATGAATTTTTTATATGTTTTTAAATTATATGATTAATATCTATTCATTTTTATTTGTTATTTATTAATATTTTTAATATGATTGAAAAAACATGTAATTGATTCATATATGACTGTCTTCAACCCAAACCATATTTCCCTGAAATTGAATCCCATTGTAAGCCATGCCTAACAAGATTTATGTGTTTATCTTAAAAAAAATGAAAATGATGGGGATGTGCTTCACGATGACTTGTAGTGACAAATGTGGTTTTTGAACGTCATGAATTAAAGTCTCAGCAGTACGTAAAATCGAGAGACGGTGAGAGATGGATGATGTTGTTAGCATTGGGATCCCAACGAATCATGAGAGACAAGTTTTAGGTGAGGTGGTGATTGTGTGTTATGGCATGATTGTGTATGTAGGTGGGGAAAATACTCATCATTGCTAATGTTTTGGGCATAGCTTGACAGTTGACCCAAGAGAGATTCCGGAAGTGTCCCATCGCTGATGACGACCTCACGCAGTGGCAGTGTCGATGTTGTAGAGGTCATGTAACATCTTTGGAAGTTGGGTCGATGTGTCTGTGAAGCTCAGAGAGCTAATTTGCTAGTTGGCCTTGTTGATCAATGATTCTGGGAGGCAAACAAGCAATTAACCGTGGGGGTTATGGTTCTTCGGTCATCTACGAAAATCCTTGATGACGTTTAGTGAGATAATGGATGTGTGAGTCATGGTCGGGGATTTTCCATCATTGGGTTTTAGGTGAGTTTCAATTTGTTGTGAGAATTTCAATAGAGGTGCAAAAAATTGTATCGACATTTGGGACATGGTGGTATGAACATAATATGTAAGGGTCATATGTCCAATATCAATAAAAAAAGGTTGATGAGAATGTTGATATAGGTGGGATATCCCTTGGGTGGGGGGGGGGCTATGGCATGCCCATTGGCCGATGGGTGTGGTGTTTCTGTGTGTTTTGTTGTATTTTTATCTGTGAGTACCTTATATAAATATATATTATATATTTATTAATTTTTATTAGTTTATTATTTGTATTTTTTCTTCTTTTTTATGAAAGAAATCACCTCTTTCAATCTTGGTAGAGGAAGATCCCTTACATAGCATATATTCTATTGTCCAGGTGGCCCAAAAAATTTCCTGAAGGCACGATGTAGCGTCATGCTTGCATTATATAGTCTATATAACAGGGCCTCCGTTATGCTTGTATCACTGTCTGCCTGCATCATGCCCACTTAACTTCCTTCCTGAGTCACCTCATGTGTTATAAATCCCCCAAGGGTCATTGAATGATTCGATCACTTGTTTTTATGTGTGTGTAAATAATCTTACTGATTAACTTAATAACATTTTTAACTTATTTAATTTTATGTAATCATCTTAAAAATGATTTCATTTAATTATTATTATTTAATTTTAATATTTAAAACTTGTGATTTTTTTGATTTTATTAATTTCTAATAATTATTTATACATAATTATTTACTATGTTTTAATTTTATCAAAATATTATGTATTTATATGATTAATATATATTTAGTTTAATTTTTTATTTTGTAATGCCTTTTAAATGTTTGAAATTATTATAATTAATTTATTTAAATGAATTTTTTTAGGATTCTCCACATTTTTTATGATTTTACAATAATTCAACTTATGATTTATATATTCCATTATTATTTTATATGATTTAATATTATTAACATATTTTCAATTTATATGATTAATACTCATTCAGTTTTATTTATTGAGTTGTAATATTTTCAAAATGTTTGAAATCATTAAAATTAATTTATTTAAATGATTTTTTTTATTATTTTCATTAAATTTTTTTACACGTTCAAATTTCATGTAATTATTCATAGAATTGTTTTTACATATTAACTATTTTTTTAAAAAAATCTATTTTTTATCTTCATATTAATATGTATTCATTTTTTATTTTTTAATTAATATTTATAATTAATAAACATAACCAATTTATTAGAATATTTATATTCTATTTATTTATAATTATTCAATTTCACTCATTTTTTATAATCATGCATTTATGATTATTTATCCACTAATAAGGTTATTTTTTTAAGAATTCGTTCATTTTTAATATATATTCATTTTTTATTTCTTTTTTATAATAAATATTGTTTATCAACTATAAATTGAAAATGATCTCATAAAAAATATATAAATATATATATAGCAGCACTATAATATTATTGTTGGTAAATATTTATTTTATCTACTATATTTTTATTAATCATAATGATTTGTTTTATTAGAGAAAAATTTAGCACTAATAAAACCAATCTTTTTAGTGGTTATTAATTTCAAACTTATAATATTTATATTTGTCAAAACATTTTGGAAAGAATTGATAAACCCTTCATGGTTATATAAATTTAATACTTTTGAAAAATGTTTATCTTCCCAGTTCATGTTCTTTCATGGATGTAAACTACATTTTCCAATCCACTAGAAATTCATGGACTAATAAAACCTCTCAAAACATAAGGTGTGTGAGTTAATCTCTTCAAACTTCTTGTACTTGTTTTTTAATAAAATCAAAAAAAAAAGTATTAGTGTGTTTTTTAGGATTATGATATTCTTTTCTCGATGATTCATACATGGTTTATAAAGGAAAATTTTAATGCATCCAATTTGTAAAATGATTTACTCATCCACATGTATTGTTGAATGGTTACTTAAGAAAGACCGGATGAATCACTTGCATTGTATAATATGGTATAGTCAATAACAACCTACTAAACAAAGCAATATCAAAATTTCAAAATATAACACATTCAACTAAAATTTATTATTCCTAATTAGTAATAATTTTTAGAAATGGAATTTTCTTAATTTTTATTCCATACATTATTATTCAAATAAATAAAGCCTTATAATATTATTGTTCGACTTATGGTACTTCTAGAAACATTATTGAGTTTACTAAAAGATCAATATCAATGGTACCCTATCTCAATGATTCACGCATGCTAGGGTGTTCAGATAGGGAATCCCATTTTCCCCTTTGCATCGTGTCTTGATGGATTATTTTTTTTCTAATTTAATTACATTGGAAGAAAAAGACAACATATTTCAAGGGGGATGGTTTTTTGAAGAAGTCCACCTATTTCTCAAATATTATTTGCTAATTTTATTTTATATTCTCAGCGATAGCTCTTTAATAATTCAAATCTATTTTTCAGTAGGTCCAAATATATGAGAAATCATCAATTCAATTGGTTAATTAATGAAACTCAGATATTTACATCATCTTTTGTGTGACCTCTTATAGAATGCATGATATTTTCTGATCCTTAGTTATTCTAGTGGTTAAAAACATAATAAATATAGTTGGATCCCTGTGATTTTTGGTCAAAAAAAAAATTGGTTCCTTCAAGAGTCATTGACATGATATACAAAAATATTCAGGGATGATATTTTAAGATAGTATCTATAGTAGGTAAGGAAGCACATATAAATGATGGACATAAGTCACTCTTACATTGACATGTTCTTGTGGGTTTTGATATATGTTATTAACATCATTTTTCACATTTTGATAATCTATGTATCCCTAAAACTAGTGGTGATATGGGATATCAATACATGATTAAGATCAAGATAAGTATTTTAGAAAATAATGGATGGATCCTGATTCATAATCATGGTTCGCAATGCACTCAGATCATTGAAATGAAATATTACACCCATATAGGGTTTGGCGAGGTAACCATTACCCCCAACCCTAGGTTTTTTTGAAGACACCTTTGTGGATTGAGTGTTCTTATTCAAAATAGATAAATTTTGAAGATCAGAGATGAATTAAAATTATATTTTTATTTAAAACTTAAATATGGTTATTTTTTTCAATAATTAAATAATTAATTATTTTTATAGTCTAGAAAATTTATGTAAAACATAATATATCTAATATAGTAAAAATATATATATTCTTAATAATAATTTTTCTTTTCTATAATAAAATCTTAAAGTTAATTAATATTATAATTATAATTATATTTTACAAAAACTATTAAATAAATATAATTATTTTAAATTATTCTTCAAAAATAATGTTGAACCATATTTTCCTTTAGAATGTTATTTTCAAGAAAACTAAAAAATAGGTATATTTATATTAACTATTCTAATTAAATAAAAGTATATTTAAATAAAACACTTAATTTTATTTATCATTTTCTATGAAACCCATCATAAAAATATTATCAGAATTTTGTAGTTATATGTAAATCCATTTAATAAAATATTTTTTCTATAAAATTATATTTATAGTTTCTATGATGTTACATTATTCCTCCCTAAAAATAATCTTTTCCTCGTAATTAGTTCGGGCACAAATGGAAAAAAATTCTATACATGAGGATGAATTGAAATTATTAATTTCGTTCAAATTTGACAAAATTGACTACACTGTTTCTCTAATACCATTTATAATGACTCAAACCCACAACTCAGGTTCATCACTTATAAATGATGTGTATGTTCTTTTTATAAAAATATAACAAAAAATAAACACAACATTTATTAAATAACAGGAACATTAATCGGTATAGGTTCTAGAAGTAATATTTCAAACAATATAAACACTTTACATATATACAGAGAATATTGAAATTTAAAATTGTGTCTATGTGTATAGACACACAAACACAAACACACGCACATAGATATATATAAAAATTTATATTTATGTATGTATATAACTATTACTAAAAATTTATTTTATATAATGATATGTACCCTTACATATTTATGAGCCAGTTGAGGGATTTGGGACTATTGGAAATTGGGACGAACAATGTGAGGGAACATTTGGATATGAAGAGTGGATTTTGTGATGTAAAAAGGGATGGTTTAAATAAATAGTGTTTATATATTTTTATAAGACATGTTTCAAAAATCCATGACAATGATAGAAAATAAATTTGATCAATTTTAAAAGAAAATTATTGTTGAAAATTCATTAAAAATATTCAGTTATGTTGAATCCCTGTTGAAAGGGATGGATGAGATCAAGGTTAACATTGGGTACTTTTGTTGTATATTTTCACGAAGGTAAGTGGAATAAAACCTGAAAATTTTTAATAGCTTTGGGATAAACATTATTATTAATCTCTATTCTAATAATTAAAATATTTCTTCTTTTTATCCAATTCATTATTACCTTTTTATTATCCAATCACGTTTCTTTTAATTTTTATCTTACTATTTTTTGGGAAAATACATTATTGTGTTTTTACTATATTATTAAAATTATTATTTTTTCATTATCATTTTGTTTTATCAAAACACGCCCACTTAATTTTTTTTAAACATGTAGGTTTTTTTACATAGAAAAGGTTGAACATTTTTTACCCTTTATATAAATTCTTTTTTATATATATAAAATTTTATGGGGTTTAAAAAAATATATAATTCCATTTTTGATATAAATAATTCGAATTTCATCTTTTTTAAATATAAAGTTTTTCATTTATTATTATAATAATTATCTTTGTTTATAATTTATAAATTTCATAAAACAAAAAATATATATATCTGTTATATTTATAAAATAATTTTTCTTAATAATAATAATAATCTTCTAAAAAAATTACAATTATTTAATGTTATAATAAAAGATTATATATTACAGAAAAATGTCATTTTAAGATAATATTTCAAACAATGGAAAATATTATTTGCCTTCTGAAAATTAATTTGAAAATAATAATTAAATGGTTCAATTAATTATATGTATTATAATTAACTTATAATCAAAAAAATTAACAAAAAAATTTCATTTATCAAAATAAAAGTCAATCATCTTAAAAATATTATTATTTTATTTTAAAAATACAGAAATCTTTTTATTAATATAATTTTATAATAAATCTATGTTTATAATTTAGGGTAATTTATAATGACAACACATTTTCATTAATTTGGTCAAAACACAACAAACCATAAAATGAAAATTAAATTAATGAAAATAATGGGGAGGAGAAATTATAGGGAAATTAATAACAGAATTGAAATTATACAAATCATGTATTCTGACTCGTTAGGTGTATATAAACACACACACAAACGTTCTGTGGTTGAGGAAAAACCATACTTTCGGTGAATTTCTGTGTCTATGGAGAATTGGAGTTTTTGTTAAAGAAAGAATGATGCCTTGGTCGAGTGTGAAGAAGAAGATAGGGTCAGTGAAGAAGGCTTTATTTAAAGTTTTCAAACCCCTTACAACATGTTGTGTCACTATTCCACAAACGCCAGACCGGGTGCGAGCTATACCCCTCTATACCCATGGTTTTCCCCGAACTCTCTCAGATGATCTTCCACGACGCCCCATCGTCAACACGTACCAGACCAGATAGAGGGAAGACAGACATGACTATCACCACAATTTCATGAACAACCATCAATGAGGTCCCATCAATAATGCCTACCAGGCCAGAGAGGGGGATGTTGGATATGACAGTCACCAACCATTTGCAAACTACTTGCCACAACACCCCATCGATAAATCCAACCACTGTCACCGCCCATTTTACCGTTCACGGTGCCACACCCAGACAACCTACCAGGCCAGACAGGGGGAAGATGGATATTCAAATCACCTCCCAATCCTAGGAGATCTTCCACAACACCCAATCTACAACTCCTACCAACGTCACCTCCTGTTCTCATATGATCTTCCACCACACCCAATTAATGATGCCTACCATGGTTACCGCCATCCCTCTCCGCCTGTTCTCAGACGATCTGCCACGATGCCCCATCATCAACGCCTATTGGTGCCCCAACCATTAATTAGATGGTCTTCCACGATGCCCCATCGACAAAACCTACCATTTTCAGTGGGGGAAGATTTATATGACGTTCACAACATCCATATGTGTAATTATATGCACTAGAGGAAACATAGTAGGTTGGAGGTGTACGGGAATAATGCTACTAGAACGAACCTCTGATTCACCCCTATTGAAAATGAAGAAGACAGACGCCTGATGTTAAAAATGCTAAGTCCAGATGTGATACTTCAAATAAATTATCGGACAAAACGAGGCATGCTACGATGGCTCTCTCCATCCAAACATGCACCACCGGACATCAGATTTCAGATGTAGAGTTATTTGACACGAACTACTGACTGCAGAAACTAATGTATTTTTTCCCATAAAAATTAATAAAATTAATGTATGTTCATTTTTTATATTTATCTATAATGTTATTATTCATTGTACTATGAATTTAATTATAATTGAAAATTATCATTTAATTATATGAATTCATTAAATTTAAAATTTCACACATTAGAAAATCAATATTTTTTTCGATGTTAGATATCCTACAATTATGTTCAGTTGTTGTTTATACATTCAAAAAGAATCCTTTAATAAATTAATATATATACATATATAAATTATTATATATTTTTGAATAATTTTTATATTTCACCATGTATACGTATTTATATATATTGTATATATAAATATTTTATATAACATTTATTAATATATTTATATCCATGCGCATATGTATGTCTGCATGAGTTTTTTTATGTATGTTTTGTTTGTGAATGTATTTGTTCTATTGTGTTGTTTGTCTGGGTGTGTGTTTATCTATGTTTATGGTTTTTATATCTGTATGTATATGTGCATAGGCATGTATGTAATTTTATGTGAATGTTATACATATGCGTCTGTGGACTTGAATAAGAACTTATATATGCATAAATATACATTTATATATATGTGTTTATGTGTATGTGTAAGTGTATTGGTATGTATTTAAAATTTACTATTTTATTTATATGTATGTTCACATATGTATGTATGTGTGTATGTGAATGTGTATGTATTTTGTTATGTGCATTCTAATATTTATTTATACATAATTATTTACTATGTTTTAAATTTATAAAAATAATTTTTATTTATTTGAATAATATTTATCTATTTTTATTTATTATGATCTAATGCCTTTAAAATGTTTGAAATTATTATAATTAATTAATTTAAATGCATTTTTTATGATTCTCAATATTTTTTATGAGTTTACAAATAATTCAATTAATGATTAAAATTTTCTATAATTATTTTATATAATTGAAAATACAAAACAAGTATTTAATTTGTATGATTAATACTCTTTAAAATTTATTTATTGAGAGGTTATAATTTCAAAATGTTTTAAATCTTTAAAATTAATTAATTTAAGTTATTTTTTTTATATTTTCATTAATTTTTTTGTACGCGTTCAAATTTCATGTAATTATTTGTAGAATTTTTTTGTACATATTTAGTATGTTATAAAAAAATTTCTATGTTTTCATCTTCATATTAATATATATTCATTTTTTTAATTAATATATATAATTTACAAATCATAACCTATTTATTACTGTATTTTCAGTCTAATTATTTATAATTAAAAAAAATCACATTATTTATAATCATGCATTTATTATTCACTAACAAAGTTAACATTTTATAATTATTTCATTTTTAATATATAATTATATTGTATTTATTTTTTTATATAAAATATTTTTTATCACCATTATAATGAAAATGATATCATAATATATATATATATATATATCAGGACAATAATATTATTGTTGATAAATATTGATTTTATCTTCTATAATTTTAGTAATCATAAAATTTTGTTTTATTAGAGAAAAATTTATCACTAATAAAAGAAATCTTTTTTAGTGTGTATTAATTTCAAACTTATAAAACTCATATTTGTAAAAACTTTTTGGAAGTCATTGATAAACCCTTCATGGTTATATAAATTCAACACTTCTGAAACATTTTTATCTTCCCAATGCATGTTCTCGCATGGATGTAAACCTCTTTTTCCTATCCACTAGAACTTCTTCGATGAATAAAACCTCTAAAAACATAAGTTGTGTATATGAATATCTTGAAACATATTTTTCTTGTTCTTTATTATAAATAAAAAAACAAAGTCATAGTGAGCTATTTTGGATTAGGAAATTTTCTTCTCGATGATTCGTACATGGTTTATAAATGTAATTTCTTATACATCCAATTAGTAAAATGATTTATTCTTCCATGTGTATAGTTTAATTTTAACTAAATAAAGACCTGATGAATCACATGAATAGTATAATAATGTATACTCAATAACAACCTACTGTACAAAACAATATCAATAATTCAAAATAAAACAACTTCAACTAAAATTTATAATTCCCAATTAGTTATAATTTTTAGAAATGGAAAATTCCAATTTTTTATTCAATACATTAGTATTTAAATAAATATAGCATTATAATATTATTATTTGACTAATGGTAGTTCTAGAAACATTATTGAGTTTCCTAATAGATCAATATCAATGGTACCCAATCTCAATTCTTCACCCATACCGGGGTGTTCAGATAGGGCGTCCCATTTTCCCCATTTCATCCTTTCATTATGGCTATTGTTTTTTCTAATTTAATTTCATTGGAAGATAAAGAAAACATATTTCAATGAGGATGGTTTATTTAATAAGTCAATCAATTTCCCTTATCTTCTTAGCTGATGTTAATTTTTTTTTCTCAAGTATTCCTCTTTAATAATTCCAATCTATTTTCAGTTTATCCAAATATATGAGAAATCATCCTTACAATTGGTTAATTTATAAAACTAAAATATTTCCATCAACTCGTGTGTGACCTCTTATAGAAAGCATGATATTTTATGATCCTCAGTTATTCTAGTCGTGTACAATCATAATAAATATATTTGGATCCCTGGGATTTTTGGTCAAAAAATTATGGTTCTTTCAAGAATCATTGACATGACAGACAAAAATATTGAGGGATGATATTTTATGAGAGTATCTATAGTACAGAAGGATGAACATATAAACTATGTAACTAAATTGATTTAAGCTGATAATATAAATTTATTAAATCTAGCATGATTTTTGATAGACCTAATTCACTCTCACATTGACATATTCTTGTGGGTTTTGAAAGATGGTGGAAAGGTCATTTGTCGGCTTCAGATAATATATGAATCCCAAAAAATTTGGTGATATGGGCTATCAATAGATGTTCAGGATCATGATATCTATTTTAGAAAATAATGGAAGGAGCCTGATTCATAATCATGGTTCCCAATACACTTGGATCATTGAAACGAAATATTACCCCCATATAAGGTTTTGCAAGGTAACCACTACCACCAACACTAGGTTTTTATTGAAGATTCCTATATCGATCGAATGTCCTTAAAAATATATTAATTTTGAAGATCAGAGATGAATTCAAATTATAATATTATTTAAAACATAAATATGATGAGTGTTTTTTAATTATATAATAATTAATTATATTTATAATTTATAAATTGTATATAAAACATAATATATATAATATATTTATAAATATATATATAATCATAATAATAATTTTTTCCTATAAACAATTTTTACAATTAATTATTTTTATATTAAAACTTTAATTTTACAAAAACAATTAAATAAATATAGTTATTTAAAATTATTCTTCTAAATCATAGCAAAACAATATTTTCCTTTAGAATATTATTTTCAAGAAAACTAAATAATAAGTATAATTAATAATAACTATTGTAATTAAATAATAATAAAATTAATAAAAATACTTAATTTTATATAATATTTTTTATGAACCCCGTCTTAAAAATATTATCAGAATTTTTCAAATATATGTAAATAAATTTAATAAAATATTTTTCAATAAAAATATATTAATAATTTATAGGTTGTTACATTATTCCTCCCTCAAAATAATTCCTTCCTAGTAATTAGTTTGGGCACACATGGAAAAAATTTCTGCACATGATGAAAAATTGAAATTATTAATTTCGACCAAATTTAACAAAATTGACTAGACTATTTATAAAATACCATGTATAACGACTCAAACCCACAAGTCAGGTTGATCATTTATAAATGATGTGTATATTCATTTTACAAAAAGGGAACTGAAATTACACTCAACATTTATTACATACCATGAACATTTATCAGTATAAGTTCTAGAAATAAAATATAAAACAATATAAACACTTCTCATATATACACTGAAAATTGAATGTTATAAATGTGTCTGTGTATAGATACACACACACACACAAACACACACACAGATATATATATATATATATACAAATTTTTATATATATGAATATAACTCTTTGTAAAACAAATAATTTGATCCAATGATATCAACCCTTATATATTTTTGGGCAAGTTGAGGGATGTGGGGCAATTGGAAATTAGGCAGAACAATGTGAGGGAACATTTGGATATGAGGGTCGGATTTTATGATGTAAAAAGTGATGGTTTAAATAAATAGTGATTATATATTTTTCTAAGTAATGTTTCAAAAATCCATGACAATGATGGAAAATAAATTCGATGAATGTTAAAAAAATAATTATTGAAAAGTTATTAAAAATATTCAGGTATGCCGATACCCCATTGAAAGGGAATGATGGTTTCAGGATAGACAGTAGGCATTTTTTTGGTAGATTTTCATGATGGACTGTGGAATAAAACCTCAAAATATTTAATAGCTTTATGTTTAACATTATTATTAATTTATGTTGTAATCATTAAAATATATCTTCTTTTTATCCAAGTCATTACTCCCTTTTTATTATCCAATCACGTTTCTTTGATTTTTTATTATACTTTTTGTTTTCCATATACTTGATTATGTTTTTATTATATTATTAAAATTCATATTTCTGTCTTTGTCATTTTGTTTTTTCAAAACATGGCAACATAGTATTTTTTAAATGCAGGTTTTTATATATATAAATGGTTGAACAAATTTTTACACTTTATTTAAATTATTTTTTATATATATATAATTTTAGGCAATTTAAATATATATATATAATTCCATTTTATATAAAAATAAATCAAATTTCATTTTTTTTAAAATATAATGTTTATATTTTATTATTATAATAATTATATATGTTTATAATTTATAAACATCATAAAACAAAAACGAAATATATATGTTATATTTATAAAATATATTATCTTAATAATATTAATAATCAGCTATTAATTACTCTTATTTAATGTTATAATACAAAATTCTATATTAAAAAAAATAATTTTATGTTATTATTTTAAACAATGGAAATTCATATTTTTCTTTTGAAAATTAATTTGAAAATTATAAATAAAAGGTACAATTAATTATATGTTTTATAATTATCTTATAATCAAATAAATTAACAACAAAATTTCATTTATAATTTTAAAAGATAATCATCTTAAAAATATTATTAATTTTTTTTAATAATACATAAATCTATTTATTAAAATAATTTTATAATAAAAATAGGTTTATAATTTAATTGCTTTTACTAGGACGACACATTTTCATTAATGTGGTCAAAAAAAATTAAACAATAAAATGAAAAAACATAATGGGGAGAGGAAATTATAACGAACGTAATAATAGAATTTAAATTAGTCAACTCATGTATTTGGACTCATTAGGTGTATATAAACACACACACAATCGATCTGCGGTTTAGGAAAAACCATCCTTTTGGTGAATTTCTATGTCTACGAAGAAGTTGATTTTTGGTTGAAATAAATAATGATGCATTGGTCGAGAGTAGAATAAGAAGATAGGATGAGTAAAGAATGTTTTATTTGAGGTTTTCAAACCCCTTACAACATGTTGTGTCACCATTCATCATATGCAGGACCAGGTGTAGGCTATACCCCTCCGTCCCGGTGGGTTTCCCCTAACTCTCTCATATGATCTTCCACGATGCCCCATCGACAACACGTACCATGCCAGACAAAGGGAAGATGGACATGACCGTCACCACAATTTCTCAAACAACCATCGATGGGGCCCCATCCACAACGCCTACTGTGCCGGAGAGGGGGATGGTGGATATGACTGTCACCACCCATTCTCAAACGTCTATGCACAACACCCCACCAATAAAGCCAACCACTGTCACCGCCCATTTTACATTTCACTGCACCACACCCAGACTGCCTACCAGGCAGGACATGGTGATGATGGATATTCATGTCACCTCCCAATCATTGGTGACCTTCCACATCACCTAATCGACAACTCCTACCAATGTCACCACCCTTTCTCAAACGATCTACCACCACACCCAATCAATAATGCCTACTATGGTTACCGAACTCCCTCTCCAACCTTTCTCAGATGATCTGCCTCGATGCCCAGTCTTCGACACCTACTGGAACCCCAACCCTTTATTATAAGTTCTTCCACAATGCCCCATCAACAACACCTTCCATGCCTAGTGGGGAAGATGTATATAACGTTCGCCTCATCCATATGTGTAATTCTCCACACTAGTGGAAACCCAGAAGGTTGGAGGTGTCAAAAAATGATTCATTTAGTCCCAAACAGTCATTCACCGCTATTGAAGATGAAGAAAACTGATGCCTGATGTTAAAAATGTTGAGTCCAGATGTGACACGTCAGTTGATGTTTTGGAAAACATAAGGCAAACTGAGATGGCTCTCTCCCTCCAGACACACACAACTGAACATTAGATTTGAGATGTAGTGTTATTTAACATGAACAATTAACTGCAAAAACTAATGTATTTTTTCACATAAGAATTTAAACAAAATTAATTTATTTTCATTTGTTATATTTAGCTATAATGTTATTATTCATTGTACTATCAATTTAATAATAATTTATAATTATAATTTAATTATATGAATCCATTAAATTTTAAATTTCACCCATTAGAAAATCCATATTTTTTATATTCATGAAACACTACACTATATGGGGAAATATTCAATACTTGTGTTAAAAAGAACATATAAAAGGGTTCCCTTTCCCAATTATTTTTTCATACACTATTAGATGTCCAAGATTTATGTGTAATTTTTTTATAGTTTTAAATGAAACATAAAATAATATAATATATACACATATATACATTCTTATATATTTTTGAAATATATATATATTTTACCAAGTACATATATTTATATATATTGTATATATAAATATTTTATATAAAATTTATTAATATATGTATATCTATTCCTATATGTATGTCTGTATGGGTTTTTTATGTATCTGTTGTTTGTGAATGAAACTTGTTATTGTGTTGTGTGTATGGTTTTGAGTTTATCTACGTTTATAGTTTATATATCTATATGTATATGGGAATAGGCATGTATGTAATTTTATGTGTGTTATACATATGTGTGTGTACAAGAATAAGAACTTATATATGCATAAATATACATATATATATATATATGTGTGTGTGTGTGTGTTTGTATTGGTGTGTATTTAAAAATTATTATTGTATGTATATATAAGTGTACATATGTATGTATGTTTGTATGTGAATGTGTATAAATTTTATTATGTGCATGATAATGTGTTTATGTATTTGTATGAGCATGTGAAAGTATATATGAGTATGTTCACGTATTAGTTAATGTATGTATATGTGTATATGTGTCATTATGTTTATTTACATGTGTAGGTGCATGTGTATGGGTATATGTCTGTATATAGTCATATGTATAGATTTGTATAAATGTACATGCACATGTATGCTATTTTATTGATGTGTATATATATATATGAATATTCATTTGAATATGTATGCATGTACATTTTTATTTTTATGTACATGTGTATGCATATTTGAATTTGCATGTGTATATGTATTTGTATATGTTTTATGTGTATGTATTTATGTGTATGTATAGAAATATATTAATGTGCATGAATGGGTTTTTAACTTTATGTTTGATTATATGCCAATGCCTATCTGCACGTGAAGGTGGATGTGTTTTCCATTATTTGTATGTGAATATTGTGTATGTATGTGTACATGTCTTTCTATGTATATGTTTGTGTGCACATGTTCGTATGTTTATTAATTTAATGTCATTTAATGTTTTTTAATATCTCTATATTTTTAGTATTTTCAATCATTTATTCAATTTTATTATATAATCATTTAACATTTTATTAATATATTCATTTTTGATATTTATTTATATACGTTTAAATATGTATATATTTAATAAAATAATAAAAAAATTTCAATTAATAAAAATAATAATTTGTAATATCATATTATATTTTCGATATATAATTAACATAGTGCATACTTCAATAATTAGTTGTAATACTATTATTTTCATATATAATTTTATTCCATTATTTATGTTATAAATTCATTGTATTAATTTTATGAATACTATTTTTTTATTTTTTTTATTTTTTTTATTGTATTTTATTATTAAATTTTAAATATTATTTAATTTTTTTTAAATTTTTTTATATAAATAATTTTTAAATATATTTCGAATTTAATAACTTTTCTAAAAATTAATACACATTTATTTATTTTCATTAATTTTTTGATAAGTTTTTAAATTATATGATTAATATGTATTCATTTTTATTTGTTATTTTTTAATATTTTTAATTTTTTCTGAAAAACATGTAATTGATTCCTAAATGACTTTTTTCAACCCACAACATATTTCCCTAAAATGGAACCCCATTGTAAGTCATGCCTAACAATATTTATGTGTTTATTTTTAAAAAATGAAAATGATGGGGATGTGCTTCATGATGTCTTATAGTGACAGATGGGGTCATTGAACGTCGTGCATTGAGGTCTCGGCAGTGCGTACCATCGAGAGACGGTGAGAGATAGATGATGGTGTTAGAATAGGGATCCCAACAGATCAAGAGCGACATGTATCAGGGTAGGTGGTGAATGTGTAGGATGGAATTATTGTGGATGTAGTAGGGGAAACTACACATCATTGCTAATGTTTTGGGAATAGCATGACAGTTGACCAAAGAGCGATTATGGAAGTGCCCCATAACTGATGACGGCCTCAGGCAGTGGCAGTGCCAATGTTGTAGGGGCCATGTAATAGCTTTGGAAGCAAGGTCGACGTGTCTGTGATGCTCTGATAGCTGATTTGCTGGATGGACTTGTCGATCATTGATTGTTGTCGGCAAACAAGCAATTAACCATGGGGGTTATGGTTCTTCGATCATCTACGACAATACATGATGACATTCAGTGAGATAATGCATGTGTGAGCTGTGGTCAGGGATTTTCCATCATTGGGTTTTAGGTGAGGTTCAATTGGTTGTGAGAATTTAAATAGAGGTTCACAATAATGTATTGACATTTGGGCCATGGTGGTATGCACATAATATGTAAGGGTCATAGGTCCAATATCAATAAAAAATAAGGTCGATGAGAATATTGAATATAGTTGGGGTATCCCTTGGGTGGGGGGGGCTATGGCATACCGATTGGCCGATGGGTGTGGTTTTTCTGTGTGTTTTGTTGTATTTTTATCTCTGAGTACCTTATATAAATATATATTTTCTATTTTATAATTTTTATTCATTTATTATTTGTATTTTTTCTTCTATTTTGTGATAGTAATGGCCTCTTTCAATCTGGGTAGAGGAATATCAATTAAATAAAAAATATTCTATTATCCAGGTGGCCCAAGAAATTTCTTGAAGGCTCAGTGTATCATCATGCATGGATTATCTAATATATATAAATAGGCCTCTGTCATGCTTGCATCACCGTCTACTTGCATTATACATAATTATTTACTATGTTTTAATTTTATCAAATTCATTTTTATTTATATGATTAATATTTTTTTAAATTAATTTATTATGGTGTAATGCCTTTATAAAGATTGAAATTATTATAATTTATTTATTTAAATGCAATTTTTTAGGATTCTCAACATTTTTTATGAGTTTACAAATAATTCAATTTATGATTAATATTTTCCATAATTATTTTATATGATTTAATATTAATAACATATTTTTAATTTATATGATTAATACTATTTCAATTTTATTAATTGAGTTGTAATATTTTTGAAATGTTTGAAATCATTAAAATTAATTTATTTAAATGATTATTTTAACATTTTAATTAATTTTATTGTACACGTTCAATTTTCCTATAATTATTCGTAAAAAGTTTTTGTACATAATATGTGTGTTTTTAAAAAAATATATTTTTTTATCTTCATATTAATATATATTCATTTTTTATTTTTTAATTAATATATATAATAACAAAAACATAACCAATTTATTAGAATATTTAGATTCTATTTATTTATAATTATTCAATTTTACTCATTTTTTATAATCATGCATTTATGATTATTTATTAACTAATATGGTTATATTTTTAAGAACTGATTCATTTTTAAAAGATATTCATTTTTTATTTCTTTTTTTTTAATAAATATTGTTTATCATCTATAAAATGAAAAGGAACTCATAATACATACATGTATATATATATATATATATATCAGAAATATAATATTATCGTTGAAAAATATTTACTTTATCTACTATAATTTTATTAATCATAATGATTTGTTTTATTAGAGATAAATTTAGCACTAATAAAACCAATCTTTTTTAGTGGTTATTAATTTCATACTTATAATATTTATATTTTTTAGAACATTTTGGAAGGAATTGATAAACAATTCATGGTTATAGAAATTTAATACATTTGAAACATGTTTCTCTTCCAAATTCATGTTCTGGAATGGATATAAACTTCTTTTTCCAATCCACTAGAAATTATTGGATGAATAAAACCTCTCAAAACCTAAGGTGTGTGACTGAATCTCTTGAAACATATTGTACTTGTTTTTTAATACAAATCACAAAAAAAGTATTGGTGTGCTGTTTAGGATTATGAAATTCTTTTCTTGAGGATTAATACATGGTTTAAAAAGGTAATTTTTAATGCATCGAATTTGTAAATTTATTTAGTCTTCCCCAAGTTATAATCAATAAAAACCTACACTACAAAATTATAACAATAATTCAAAATATAACACTTTCACCTAAAATTTATAATTATTAATTAGTAATAATTTTTTAAAAAGGAAAATTCTTAATTTTGATTCCATACATTATTATTCAAATAAATAGACCGTTATAATATTATTATTCGACTTATGGTACATCCAGAATCATTATTGAGTTTCCTATAAGATCAATATCAATGGTACCATATCTCAATGCTTCACCCATACTATGGTGTTCAGATAGGGAATCCCATTTTCCCCATTGCATCGTGTCTTGATGGATGGTGTTTTTTCTAATTTAATTACATTTGAAGCTAAAGACAACATATTTCATGCAGGGTGGTTTATTGAAGAAGTCCACCTATTTCCCATATGTATGTGTACTTTTCGTTCAATGTATATGTTTGTGTGTACATGTCTCTATGATTATTAATTTAAGGTTATTTTTCTTAATATATCTATATTTTTAGTATTTTCAATCATTTATTCAAATTTATTATATAATCATTTAACAATTTCTTAATATATTCAGTTTTGATATTTATTTACATATGTTTAAATATGTATATATTTAATAAAATAGTAACAATTTTACATTTAATAAAAATTATAATTATTAATATCATATTATATTTTTGATATATAGTTAATATAGTGCATAATTCAACAATTAGCTGTAATACTATTATTTTCATATATAATTTTATTCTACTATTTACGTTATAAATTCATGTAATTAATTTTATGAATACATTTTTTTATTTAATTAATTTCATTTTGTTAATTCATTTTATATATTATTTAATTATTTGTTTAATTTTTGATATAAACAAATTTTAAATATATTTCGAATTTAATAAATTTTTTTAAAATTAATACACATTTATTTATTTGCTTGAATTTTTTTATATGTTTTTAATTTATATGATTAATATTTATTCATTAATTTTTTATTTTTTAATATATAAAATATGTCTGAAAAACATGTAATTGATTCCTATATGATTGTCTTCAACCCACACCATATTTCCCTTAAATTGAATCCCGTTGTAAGCCATGCCTAACAAGATTTACGTGTTTATTTTAAAAAATTGAAAATGATGAGGATGTGCTTCACGATGTCTTGTAGTGACAGATGGGGTCTTTGAATGTAGTGCTTTGAAGTCTCGGCAGTGCGTACCATCGAGAGACAGTGAGATATGGATGATGGTTTTAATATAGGGATCCCAATAGATCATGAGCGACATGTTTTAGTGGAGGTGGTGAATGCGTTGGATGGCATGATTGTGGATGTATGAGGGGAAACTACTCAACATTTCTAATGTTTTGGGCATAGATTGACAGTTGACCCAAGAGAGATTATGGAAGTGCTCCATCACTGATGACGGCCTCACGCAGTGGAAGTGTCGATGTTATAGAGGTCATGTAATAGCATTGGAAGCAAGGTTGACATGTCAGTGAAGCTCAGAGAGCTGATTTGCTAGATGGCCTTGTTAATCATTGATTCTTGTCAGAAAACAAGCAAATAACCGTGGGGGTTGTGGTTCTTCAGTCATCTACGACAATCCTTGATGTCGTTCAGTGAGATAATGGATGCGTGAGGCGTGCTCGGGAATTTTCCATCATTGGGATTTAGGTGTGGTTCAATTGGTTTTGATAATTTCAAAAGAGGTGCACAATAATGTATCGACATTTGGGCCATGGTGGTATGCACATAATATGTAAGGGTCATAGGTCTAATATCAATAATAAAGAAGGTTTATGTGAATATTTAATATAGGTGGGATATCCCTTTGGTGGGGGGGGGCTATATACTTCCCATTGGCCGATGGGTGTGGTGTTTCTGTGTGTTTTGTTGTTTTTTTATCTGTGAGTACCTTATGTAAATATATATTATATATTTAATAATTTTTATTCATTTATTATTTTTAGTTTTTTTCTAATTTTTTGTGAAATCAATGACCTCTTTCAATCTGCGTAGAGGAAGATCCATTACATACCCTATATTCCATTGTCCAGGTGGCCCATAAATTTCATGAAGGCTCGGTGTACTGTCATGCATTCATTATCCGGTCTATATAACTATGCCTTTGTTATGCTTTCATCACCGTCTGCCTGCATCATGCCCACATAACTACCTTCCTAAATCACTTCATGCGTTATAAATCCCACATGGGGCATGGTATGATTCGATCACTTGTTAATATGTGTATGTAATTAATGATATTAATCTTACCAATTGACATAATAACATTTTTAACTTATTTTCTTTTATTTAATCATTTTTAAAATGATTTCATCTATTATGTATTATTTAATTTTAATATTTAAAACTTTTGTAATTTTTTTTTGATTTTATTCATTTCTAATATTTATTTATACATATTTATTTACTATGTTTTAATTATATAAAAATATTTTTTATATATGATTAATATTTATTTAATTTAATTTATTATGGTTTATATAACACCCTGATATTTTATGAAAAATATTCTTTTAATTTCATTGATGTCTTCTATTATACAGCACACCAAGTTTATCTTGTACTATACGTAACACCCTATTAGCTTGTAGTATACGCAATGCTATTCTTGGATCGGGTTACACACAATTTCATGTTCGTTTTATAATAGTCATTTTACGCAACATTGAGTGTGTTTAATATATATGTATATTATAACACACTCAATGTTGCGTAAAATGAATATTATAAAACGAACATTAAATTGTGTGTAACACGATCCAAGGATAGTGTTGCGTATACTGCAAGCTAATACGATTTTGTGTATAGTACAAGCTGAACTTGGCGTGCTAAATAATAGGAGACATCAATGAAATTAAAAGAATATTTTTCATAAAATCTTGGGGTTTTATAGTGTAATTCCATTAAAATGATTGAAATTATTATAATTAATTTATTTATATTCATTTTTTTTGAATTCTTAATATTTTTTATGAGTTTTCAGATAATTCAATTTATGATTAATATTTTCCATAATTATTTTATTTGATTTAATATTATTAACATAATTTTAATTAATATGATTAATAATCTTTCAATTTTATTCATAAATTTGTAATATATTTGAAATTTTTGAAATCATTAAAATTAATTTATATAAATGATTTTTTTTAATATATTCATTAAATATTTTGTACAGGTTCAAATTTCCTATAATTATTCATAGAATTTTTTGGTTCATATTATGTATGTTTTAAAGAAATATATTTTTTTATCTTTATATTAATATTTATTCATTTTTTTAATTAGTATATATAATTAAAAAAACATAACCAATTTATTAGAATATTTAGATTGAATTTATATATAATTATTCAATTTCACTCATTTTTTATAATCATGCATTTATGATTATTTATTCACTAATAAAGTTATTTTTTTAATAATACATTCATTTTAAAATATATTCATTTTTTATTTCATTTTTGATAATAAATATTGTTTATCAGCTATAAAATGAAAATGATCTCATAATGCACATATAAATATATATATCACCAATATAATATTATTGTTGATAAAATATTTATTTTATCAACTATAATTTTATTAATCATAATGATTTTTTTATTAGAGAAAAATTTATAACTAATAAAACTAATCTTTTTTAGTGGTTAATAATTTCAAAATTATAATATTTATATTTTACAGAACATTTTGGAGTGAATTGATAAACCCTTCATGGATATATAAATTTAATACTTTTGAAACATGTTTCTCTTCCCAATTCATGTTCTTACATGGATGTAAACTTCTTTTTCCAATCCAATAGAAATTCTTGGACGAATAAAACCTCTCAATACCTAAGGTGTGTGAGTGAATCTCTTGAAACTTCTTGTACTTGTTTTTTAATTCAAATCACAAAAAAAAGTATTAGTGTTATTTTTAGGATTATGAAATTATTTTCTCGAGGATTCTTACATGTTTTATAAAGGTAACTTTGAATGCATCCAATTTGTAAAATGATTTACTCTTACACAAGTATTGTTGATCGTTCACTAAAGAAAGACTGGATGAATCACTCACATAGTATAATAAGGTATAATCAATTAAACCCTACTCTACAAAACCATATCAATAAATCAAAATATTACACTTTCAACTAAAATTTATAATTCCTAATTAGTAATAATTTTTAGAAATGGAAAATTATTAATTTTGATTCCATCAATATCAATGGTACCCTATCTCAATGTTGCACCCATACTGGGGTGTTCAGATAGGGCATCCCATTTTCACCTTTTCATCGTGTCTTGATAGATTTTGTTTTTTCTAATTTAATTACATTGGTAGCTAATGAAAACATATTTCAAACGGGGTGGTTTATTGAATAAGTCCACCTATTTCCCATATTGTCTTTTCTAATGTTTTATTTTTTTTTATAAAGGATAACTCTTTAATAATTAAAATATTTTTTTTAGTTTTTCCGTATAAATGAGATATCATCCCTTCAATTGGAAAATTAATGAATCTCGGATTTTTCCATCAACTTGTGTGTGACCTCCTATAGAAAGCATTATATTTTCTGATCCTCAATTATTCTAGTGGTTTAAAAACATAATAAATATATTTTAATCCCTCTGATTTTTGGTCAACAAAATAGTGGTTCTTTCGAGAAACATTGACATGATAGACAATAATATTCAGGGATTATATTTTAAGAGGGTATCTATACTAGGGAAGGAAGAACATATAAATTATTTATCTCCAACTATTAAAATTAATAATATTTATTTATTAAATCTAGCTTGATTTTTGATGGGGATAATTCACTCTTACATTGACATGTTCTTGTGGGTTTTGAAAGATGGTATTAAGGTCATTTGTCGCCTTAGAATAATCTATGTATCCCTAAAACTAGTGGTGATATGGGCTATCAATACATGTTTAAGATCAAGATATCTATTTTAGAAAATAATGGATGGAGCATGATTCATAATCATGGTTCCCAATGCACTAAAATCATTGAAACGAAATATTACACCCATACAGGGTTTTGCGAGGTAACCATTACCACCAACCCTAGGTTTTTATTGAAGACACCTCTATGGATCAAGTGTTCTTATTCAAAATAGATAATTTTTTAAGATCAGAGATGAATTCAAATTACATTTTTATTTAAAACATAAATATGAATAATGTTTTTCAATAATTTAATAATTAATTATGTTTGCAGTTTATAAATTATATGTAAAAAAAATTATATCTAATATATTAAAAAAATATAATCTTAATAATAATTTTTATTTTGTATAATAATATCATACAGTTAATTTATATTATAATTAAAATTATATTTTACAAAAATAATTTAATAAATATGGTTATTTTAAATTAATCTTCTAAAAAATGATGAACTATATTTGCCTTTAGAATATAATTTTCAAGAAAACTAAATAATAGTTATAATTAATAATAACTATTTTTAAAAAATAATAATATATTTAACTAAACCACATATTTTTATTTATTATTTTCTAAGAATCTCGTCTTAAAAATATAATAAGAATTTTTTAGTTATATGTAAATCCATTTAAAAAAATATTTTTTCAACTAAATTATATTTATAGTTTCTAGGTTGTTACATTATTACTCCCTCAAAATAATTGTTTCCTCATAATTAGTTTGTGCACAAATGGAAAATATTTCTATACATGAAGATGAATTGAAATTATTAATTTCGTTCAAATTTGACAAAATTGACTACACTGTTTCTCTAGTACAATTTATAACGACTCAAACCCACAACACCAGTTCATCACATATAAATGATGTGTATATTATTTTTATAAAAATATATCAAAAAATAATCACAACATTTAATTTATACCATGAACATTTATCGGTATAGGTTCTAGAAATAATATTTAAAACAATATAAACATTTTACATATATACAGAGAATATTGAAATTTACAAATGTGTCTATGTGTATATTCACACACACACACAAACAAACATATATATATATATATATTTATGTATGTATAAAACTATTTTAATAACAAATAATTTTATGCAATGATATGTACCCTTACATATTTATGGGCCAGTTGAGGGATTTGGGGCTATTGGAAATAACGGAGAACAATGTGAGGGAACATTTGGAGATGAGGGTCAGATTTTATGATTTATAAAGCGATGGTTTAAATAAATAGTGTTTATATATTTTTATAAGCCAAGTTTCAAAAATCCATGACAATGATGGAAAATAAATTTGATCAATGTTAAAAAAAATTATTTTTGAAAAATAATTAAAAATATTCAAGTATGCTTAAACCCCATTGAAAAGGACTGATGGTTTGAAGATTAACATTGGGCATTTTTCTGGTATATTATCATGAGGGTAGGTGGAATAAAACCTTACAATTTTTAATATCTTTAGGTTTATCTTTATTATTAATTTATGTTATAATCATTAAAATATTTCTTCTTTTTATCCAATTCATTACAACATTTTTATTACCCAATCACATTTCATTTATTTTTTATCTTACTATTTTTTTGGATAATACATGATTATGTTTTTACTATATTAATAAAATTAATATTTTTTCCATTATCATTTTGTTTTATCAAAACACTAAACTTAACTTTTTATAAACATGCAGTTTTTTATACATATAAAAGGTTGAAATTTTTTTACACTTTATATAAATACATTTTTATATATCGAAAATATTTGGGGAGTTAAATATATATATAATTCCATTTTTGATATAAATAAATCAAATTTAATATTTTTTTAATTATAATGTGCGTCATTTATTATTATGATAATTATCTATATTTATAATTTATAAATTTCATATAACAAAAAAAATATTTGTTGTATTTATAAAATATATTATTTTAATAATAATAACAATCTTATAAAAAAATACTAATTATTTAATTTAATAATCAATAATTCTATATTACAGAAAAATGTTATTTTAAGATAATATTTCAAACCATGAAAAATCTTATTTTTCTATTAAAAATTAAATTGAAAATAATAAATAAAAGCTAATATTAATTATAACTATTATAATTAACTTATAATCAAAAAAATTAACAACAACATTTCATTTATCATAATAAAAGTCAATCATCATAAAAATATTATTAGTTTATTTTAATAATACATAATTATTTTTATTAAAATTATTTTATAATAAAAAAATGTTTATAATTTAGGGTCATTTACAATGACAAAAAATTTACATTAATGTGGTCAAAACACAATAAAATTTAAAATGAAAAATAAAATAATGAAAATAATGGGGAGAAGAAATTATAGTGAAATTAATAACATAATTGAAATTAGTCAAATCATTTATTTGGACTCATTAGTTGTATATTAACACAGACACAAATAGTTTGTGGTTTAGGAAAAACAATCATTTCTGTGAATTTCTGTGTCGAAGGAGAACTGGTGTTTTTGTTGAAGAAAGAATGATTCCTTGGTCGAGTGTGAAGAAGAAGATAGGGTCAGTGAAGAAGGTTTTATTTAAGGTTTTCAAACCCCTTATAGAATGTTGTGTCACCATTCCACATACGCCGGACCAGGTGCGGGCTATACCCCTCTGTACCGATGGGTTTCCCCGAACTCTCTCAGATGATCTTCCACGACGCCCCATCAACAACACATACCAGGCCAGACGGAGGGAAGACAGACATGACAATCACCACATTTTCATGAAAACCCATTGATGGGGACCCATCAAAATGGTTTTATTTAATTTCTTGATGTATTATTGATTTTAATAAATTTGAAATAATATAATATAATTAATTTAATATATGATTATTTTGTGAGAAAAGAGGCATTTGTTTTATACCAAACAATTGAATCATTTTCATGATGAGCGGACACCCAGTATTGAATGAATACTCATTTGGACTTTAATCATAATTCACAAAATTTCAAATGTACTTATAGTTTTAAAGATATATAATATCTTCTGAACAAGGTTTTTGGGTTTTCTCGAGAAATTAGGTTTTTCTATAAAATTGGTGAGGGCCCGTTTCGCACTTTAATAAAATAAATTATTTAGGAAAACTCACTCAGAGGTGATCTTTGGTGTGAATTGATTACGTGAGTTGTATGTGTTGTTAGAGCATTGTGACCGCTTGATTTACATTGTGGAAACACCCCTATTTTATTATATGTGTTGACAGGGGAACCTGACATAGTGAGTGAATTTTCTGAGAATGATTGTTGCACTGGTTTAGACCACGCACTGGATAGTTTCCCTATAGCTGGGGAATACATATTTATTACTTCTATTTGGATTGGGCCCCTCGGTTATCCCATGCAGGGCAATATCGTGTAGTAGTATGGGCGTTATGATGTCATCGAGTTAGGGCATACCTTCATGATGAGTCATATGTATAGTATATTATGGATTGTTCATGATCTCTTAGGTTTAACCCATGTTTATTTTTTTGTTTATTTGTATGTGGTGGATAATTGAGAGGTATAGTTCAGTTGTTGACCCATGTTTGAAACTTTTTCCTTCGCCTTTGGTGTGTGTTGTGTGTTATGTGTAGTTTTTCTTTTTGGATAATAATTGATGCTCGGATTTATACTTGTTCGCAACAACATTTTAAAATGAAATGCACTTGTTCCTTTCAAACATTAAATTTTTTTTTTAAATTAAAAATGGCAATGTATTTATAATTTTTTTAAGTGAAAGAGTGTGTGGAAAATAGTATTTTATATAATTTAGTTCAAACCTGAAACTGAAAATATCTTTATTAGTTGGTATGTTCATTGGGAATAGAATTAGTCGGGCATACCTAGTGAGTTTTAATACTCACGCATATAGTGTTTTCTTGTTTTCTAGTTCTGTTGCAGGTTCCAGCATCAGTTGTTCTCCTTGAGCGATGTTGGTTGTGGTATTGGCGAGTAACCCACGGGGTCACAAGGAGTTTTGGTCATGGTCGGGCTAGTAGTGTTACTGGTTGTTCTTTATTTATTTTCTTTTCTTATATTTATTTTCCCACTACTTAATTTATTTTATTTTGGTCCAAATCATTCCCACGAGGTTAATTTTGATGCCCGACACTAGTTACCAGCCCGTGGGGATCAGGAACACCCCTCGAGCCATGTCACAGGCCAGCTCGTGAGACTGGTTCATGGTCGACCCGTGTTAGTTCATGACATAATGGTTTCAGAGGGAAGTTCTTATTATTTGGGATGTGCGTTAGATGGTGATTTGGATTTTTGGGACTCGAGATGTAGGTATGAGAAGGAAGTCATGATCCCTCGCCTGTTTCGCATGTCGAGTCGCCAAGGGTAGTCCGAGAATTGAGTCTTTGTTTCGTTTTGGTTTGTTTTGGATTGAGGGATGACAGCAGAGGTAAACCAATGTTACATCATGATCTCACATGGAGTAGTGACCCATGTGGAGTCCTGGTACATGGGTTGAATTCCTTCTAGTTGTTGACGCTTAATTCGGGCATGACCCACTACCATGTTGCCAGGTTATGTGTGACCGCTAGTCCCTCCAGTGGTTTTATGCAAGTTGAGTGTCATTTTTTTTCTGGTTGGTGTATGTGCCTTTTTGAAAAAAAAGATTTATTGAAAATGGGACAGATTTATTTTAAATGACATTAAATTAATGAAATGGGTTTTAAAACAAAAATCCTTTGATTTGGGAAGCTGGTGTTTTCATTGAAATTGGTCGAGAATGGTTTGGGGTGAAACCTCAGGTACTCCTTATGAACATTTTCACATGTGAGAGGATGCGTGGAAAGTGCGTGTTGGTGCGTATGAATTAATGTGGATGAAGACATGTGCAACAGTTCACAGGATTGCCTGTGTGTGTTTGAAATTAAGGCTTACCTTGTATTCTAAATAGGCTTTTGAAGAAGAAAATGGTTTTGGAAAGTGATATTGGTTTGAAAAGTGGATTTGGTATTTGGAATGTGGCCTTGAAAGAAAGGGGTTTTGAATAATAAAAAAAGGAGGTGGTTTTGGAATCTAAAATGAAACGGGAATTTTTAATATGGAATTTTGGGTTGTGTATGTGGTTCTTTGTTTTTTTTTTTTGAGTTTTTTGGTTTTAGATGAGAGTGCTCTATTGATGTTGATTCGATTGATATTGGTTTCGGCTTGGTGCTATATATGTTGTTCAGAAATTCCGCCTAGAAAGGACCCTAGAGTTTTTATGAGTCATGCCCAGTTTTTGGTCTTTCTCTAACGTCATCTATCCTTCACATTGATTGGAGTCTTCTAGAGATATTGGAGTGGCTGGAACAGGTCGAGTGCATCTTCAGGGTATTGGGAACTCCTGAAGCTATTAGGATGCATTCTGTTTTGGGTCTCTTTGAAGGTCCAGCTCGGGATGAGTAGGAGTTGTTCGCCCCGCCATTACTGTAAGTTTGGATGACGTGGTATGTCTTTAATTTCGTCTTTGATCAATGGTTAAAACATGAGGAGGTGAAGACGATGAAAATGGAAGAGCTCATGTGTGTTCAACATGGCTAGTAGAGGGTGGAAGCGTATAATGATCATTTCAAGGATCTTGTGTCTTTTATTCTGGGGGTAGTTTCACAGGACTAGATGAAGACTTCTCTCTTCATCAAGGGGGTCTTCTTCCAAATATCAAGGAGCGAGTCCTCCCTTTTTGAGAGCATCACTTTTTAGAAGTTGGTGCATGAGGTGTTCTTAGCTGAGTTTGTCTCCAGAGCGCAAACAGTGGGCAATCCATTTTATCTGGTTTCTCGTGAAGGTCCCACATCTGATGAGAAGAGTGTGTCAGGTGAATTTGTTTATAAAGAGATCTCTACAGTGGCTCTAACTTCCAGTTCATCATACCGTCTAATGGCGTACCGAAAGGATTGACGTTTAGGGCAGAAAAGATGTCATTTCACACCCCTCCGAAGATGTTCCATCATGGCAGGTGTCTAAGTCATCAAGAGAAGTTTTGCAGTAAGCGTTGCTTTAAAAATATGTTGCAACTAAAAAATTCCAGTGCCTAACTGTGAGGTGGATATGCTTTAGCCATCAGAGCCCCAACGATAGATCTTGTGGAGTAGATTTTTGGGATTCATCACTTTTATGATGAGAGAGAAAATTATTAATGGAGAGATTTATCTCAACATTAATTTAGGATTTTCTAAAAGCATTATAAAGATTTAATTCTCAATATTAATGGATGGAATAGAAGTTGTTGACCACATGTGGGTGTTTCTAGATTTGAGATAAGATATGTTTTTTGGACATGACATATCATTTAGATTTGGTTGCATGTGTATCTGCTAGGATGTGACACAAGATATCTTGTGATATCATTTTTCTTTGAGATATATTTTCAGATTTCCATTTCAATCAAGATATGCGGCATATGAGAGCCTCTAAAAGGTGAAGCAACTGGTGGAGAAAAATGTGAGAGAGTTGCTCAAGATGTAGTCCATCGAGAACACGAGGAAAGGGTCTGCTGCATTTGCGGTAGTCCGTGTGGGTCGTCATCCATGACAAATGTGACATCGACAATGGATCTACATTGTGTCAGGATACCTTTTAGGAGTGTGAAGCTCTCCTCTCAATCTTCGGCACAGTGTAGTTCAGATTTTAACCAGCGGTTTTAAGTTCTGCAACCTTGGGAACTACACTGAGTTGATCAGCTTTCATCTACAGTGGATTTTGATCCGATCCTGGTGGTTTTTCATCTGCACCATCTGTTCGGGCATCAATATCATGCTTTCATGGTCATATCTATTTGGTATTTTTTTACAGGTTGCATTCTTTGTTTTAGGCTCTCTTCAGACTGCATCTGCTTTCCGACTATGATTTACTATTTTATTCTTGAGTATTACTTTTTTGATCCCTTTTATATTTGGGGGAGTCTCTATTGTTTACTTATCTATTATAATGGATTCTTTTTCTAGACTAGGTCTCATGGTTTTTCCCTGTTTTGGGTTTTCCACGTTAAAAAATCATGTGTGATGATTTATTTATTCTCCTCGTATCGCTTCTGTATTTCGATGGGGTTCTAATGACATTTTTGGTAATAAATTTTCGGTCTAGAAACATGATTCTCCCAAACAAGTGGTATCAGAGGTGATGGTTCGGGATTGCAATTTCTGGAGAGAATGATGGATGTTTTCGACAAGATTGGTGACACGAGTGTGGCGTAGAATATGCTTTGAAAAGTAGGTTGCGAAATATGTTATAGATTTTGTGGAGATCAAAATTATGGGGGAGCCAGATATTGTTAATTCTGGTATTGGTGGGGCAGATTCAGATATGACGAAGACTACTGTGTCTGGATTTATTTTGCAGGGGGAGCTGATATTTATTTTTTATCAGAAGTGCAAATAGACGTCATCATATTTTCTGCAGATGATGATGACTGATGTGATACTGATCTTTTTCTCTCAAATTGGGCTTGTTGGATATTTTCATTCATTAATGTGTTGAAGGGGGAGATTGTTGGGATTCATCACATTTATGATGAGAGAGAAAATTATTAATCGAGTGATTTATCTAAAAATTAATTAGGGATTTTCTCCCAGCATTATGGAGATTTAATTCTAAATATTAATGGATGGAATAACAGTTTTTGACCTCATGTTGGTGTTTCCAGATTTGAGATAAGATATGTTAATTGGATATGACATATCTTTTACATTTGGCTGCATGTGTATCGTGTAAGATGTGATACAAGAGATCTTCTGATATACTTTTTCCTTGAGATATATTTTCATATTTCCATTTCAATCATCATATGCGGCATATGAGAGCCTATAAAAGGGGTAGAAACTGGTGGAGAATAAAGTGAGAGAGCTTCTCAATATGTAGTCCACCGATAACAAGATGAAACATTTTGCTGCATTTGCGGTAGTCCATGTGGGTCATCATCCATGATGAACATGACATTGAAGGTGGATCTACGTTATGATAGGATACCTTATAGGGGTGTGGAGCTCTCCTCGCAATCTTTGGTGCAGTTCAGTTCATATTTTACCCAACAATTTTAAGTTCTGCAACCTTCAGAACAACTCTGATTTGATCGGCTTTCATCTGCGGTGGTTTTTGATCTGATCCTGGTGCTTTTTCATCTGCACCTTTTGTTTTGGCATCAATATCCTTCTTTCATGGTCAGATCTATTTGGGTTTCTTTTATAGGCTTTGTTCTTTGTCTTAGGCTAGCTTCAGACTGCATCTACTTTCCGACTATGATTCACTATTTTATTCTTGAGTATTACTTTTGAGATCCCTTTTATTTTTGGGGAGTCTCTATCATGTACTTATATATATTAGTGGATCCTTTTTCTAGACTAGGTCATGTGGTTTTTCCCTTTTTTTGGGTTTTCCACATTAAAAAATCTTTCCTGCTGATTTATTTCTTTTGCTCATATTGTATCAATATTTCGATGGGTTTTTCACTACACTTTTGGAAAGAAATTTTCGGTCCATAATCATGATTCTCCCCAACACAGTGTTTGTTTGGAGATGTAAGTTCCTATGAAAGAACTGATGTTGTTGATGTGCACGAGTCAACTGCTTGGGTTATGTTCCACTCTAAGGTTTTCCCTTAGTGTTTGGAGTGTTTGGTCATGGTCAAGAGTTCTACATTTTAGTGAAGGTGTTGTTCACTTGTGCTATAGAACATAGTTTGGATCGGTTGGGAGTTCCCGCATCGCCCCCCTTCCCAAAATGGTATTTTTAGTTATTAAATTTCGGCACTAGTTGAATTCTTATGGTGGGGAGAACACTCTCATGTTCTCTCATTTTCTTATTTTGCGGTCTCTTTGAGTTTCAATCGGTCATGTTCTCTTGTTTTATCTATTGTTCAGTTGTGTGACGTTCTGGGGGAAGAATGTATCGGTGGTGGGGAGAATTGTCACACCCCGACATTTAATTCATTTTTATTTATTTAATTATTGGCCTTGATATCTCTCTCCAAGGTCTAAGTTGGGTCTGGGGTCAAAAAATTTGGCGTTTAATGTTTGCAGTGGGGTTCGGACCCGTGCGCGGTCACCGCACGGTTGGTGGTAGCCACACAGCTGGCCTAAGTGTCATTAAATTTCTCATTATATTATTAATTTTTTTTATTGTTATTTTAAATGATTAAAATTATTATTTTTATAATTACTATTGTAATAGAGAATTTGTAATTAATTTCTCATCGTCATTGTTATATTATTATTATTTAAATAGTAATTATTTTTATTGTAGGTAATTTTTTTATTAATATCATATTTATTGTTGTTAATTTTATCATTATTGTAATAATATATTTATTATTAGTATTATTATTTAATTTATATTTTTATTATTCTATTTCATATTTTTTTATTATTATTACAATAAAATGAAAAAAAAATAAACCTATACCTTTATACCTGGAACCCTTTCTTTTTTTTCCTTCCCACGGTGCACGCCGCCTCCCTCGCTCCCCTCTTGCATCGGGCTATCACCCGATGCTCTACCCTATTCCACATCTCGCCTCAATTCCAGCCCTCCTCAGCCCGGACCTCGCTGCTCCCGCGAGCCACCCCACGCTCCGCCTTGCTCGGTCGACCTCACCCTACCCACTCCTCACCAGCGCGTCCTAACCAATGCACCCCAGCTGCGCCTCTCCTATCTAACAACATCCCATTCTGCCTGCAGTGATCTGGTGCCCCGCACACCCCCTTTCCCCATCACCCTGCTTCCCTAATCGCGAGCCAGCCGCACCATTTTTTTTCCTTCCGCATTACTGTGCTTCACCCGTTCTCATGCTCATCATCCTGTGCAAGCAGCCTCGCCTCCCATGTCCATAGCACCGGCCTTGCCCCCCATGTCCGCCTGCCCTCCCGCATCCAGGCTCCACCTCTCCCTCGCCTCAGCAACAACACCCCGACCTCTCTCTCACCGTTTCTGGCCGCCCCCCCTCGGCCTCACCTTCTTCCCCTCGGTAGATCATTTTACTCAGTTTTTTGTTCCTTTTTTTATATGGGGTTTAGTTTTCTAGTTTGTTGGATATTAGTTTTGAGATGGAATCATGTTTATTTTGACTTTGTTTTGAATAGAACATGATTCCTTAGGGATTTCATGGGGTTTTTTTGGTGCACAATTGAAATTCTCCCCAAAACATGGGGTTCTCTTCATGCAAAGTATGTTGTTTCATGCCCCACCACCACAAGATAAATTTAATATGCTTAATTGAATTTCTTAATGAGTTCTTTGACTTGTTTTTGTCGAGCGATGTGTGTTTTTGTTTTGAAATGGTTGTTGTGTTTTTTTTAATGTGTTTGTTTTTGGAATGGTTGGTATGTTTTGGTGTTGTTTTGGTGCAACGTTTTCAAAATGGGTTTAGGGCACATTTGGATGGTGCGAACTATGTTTTCAGGGTTATTAAGAGGTGTATGTGTTGAGATGTGGGTTTTCAATGAGTAGGAAATCTTTTTGGATGTTTTGACTTTGGTTTTTAACTGTGTATAAATTTATTAGATTGTATTAGTTCTGTTAATTATATCTTCAAAAGGTGACGATGGGTGGAACATTTTCAAGAACCATTTTTACGTGAAATGGGGCGTGTTTTAATATAAAACCCTCTTTGTGTCACTTGTTGGTGTTTCATTGTGTCATCCCTTGATCTGTTATTTGATAGTGTTTTCTACGTTGGGTAGTTTGATTATTTATTTTATATATTTTTAAGAATTAATGTAAATGTTGCGATGTATGATTTGAAATAATGGCGAGGGGGTTTTTGCGTTTTGTTCGTTTGGATTGTTCTAAGTCAGTGGTTATGGGTTTTTAATTTTTTTTAATTTGTCACAGTGCATTGGCAGGTAAAACCTGCATTACTGTAATTTTCAGAAGGTTGGATGTTCTTGTGTGCGATTGTGAAACGTGCCACATCGTTGTCGTAACAGAGCAGCGAGCCGAGGTGTTAGGATCGTAAATGTCGGGTCCTTTGACACAACAATAATTGCGAGATTAGAAATAAAGTGAAAAAGTGAGGAATTAAAGGGAACAACAGATGTAATGTCGAAAAACCCCCAAATGAAAGGGGTAAAAAATCACGGGCAAATAGAAGGATTTCACTATGGTAAAATGTGGGTACAAATTCACTCTCAATTACAAGGAGAAAACACTCAGGAAAATCACTATTGTAAAATATGGAAAAACACCTCACAAAATACTGCACTCCGGGATGAAGATGTGTTGCTTCTGAATCTGATGATGAAATGTCCAGGAGGGGATCCCTTTTTATAGCCTTCCGTCACACCCTTTGTTCTTCACTCAATTAAATGACTTTTCCCAAACTAATTGGGGAAATAATAGTAGGGTGTCAAATTCATTAAATGTAATGAATCCGGTGACCATAATTAATCACTCTTCGTGTCTTCCAACATATCTCCCACATGGATATTTGATTAAGTGTCGATAAATCACCACACATCCTTTCTATAAGCCCAATATGCTGCTCATATATCTACAAGGCCACTTAAAGATCTTCACCATCTGAACATTTCAGAATTAATCGCCTTTGTCAGGAAATCTGCCAGATTTTCAATAGTGTGAATTTTCTTTATGTCCACACTTCCTTCCTCCACCATATCTCAAACAAAATGGTATTGTATGCCAATGTGATTTGTCCTGCAATTAAAAGATGGATTCCTTGCAATGTTCAAGGCACTCTGACTGTCATAGAATAATGGAATATGGTCATGATTGTGCCTGAGCTCCTCCAACAACCTTCTCATCCAAATCACCTCTTTGCATGCTTTTGTAGCTCCCATGTACTCCACTTCTGTCGTGGATAAAGCCACAACTGACTGTAGCTTTGAGATCCAGCTCACAACTCCTCCTGCAAGAGTAAACAAATAACCCATAGTGGATTTCCACACGTCAGAATCACTTGAAAAATCTGAGACAACATATCCAGTGATAGTAAAATTTGATCCTCCAAAACAAAATGGAACATTTGAGGTTTCCTTGATATATCTCAAAATACTATTCACCATGATCCAATGCTCTAATCCTAGATTCTCCATGTACCGACTAACTTCTCCCACTACATGTGCAATGTCAGGTCTAGTAAAAATCATAGCAAACATTAAACTCCCTACTACTGATGCATATGGAACTCAAGACATTTCCATCCTCTCTGCTTCACAGCTAGGACTCATTGTAGAGGATAACATTTAATTAATGGGAAGAGGGGTAGAAATTGGATTACAGTCATGCATATTGAAGTGTTTCAAGACTTTCCTCAAGTAATTCGTGTGTGATAGCCAAATCTTTCCATTATTCATGTCTCGGTTAATTTTCATCCCAAGATTCTTTTTTGTCGGTCCCGTGTCCTTCATTTCAAACTCCCTAGCCAACTGTGCCTTTGTCTCCTATATTTGAACATTGCTAGGGCCTGCAACTAATATGTCATCCACATACAACAACAAAATTATAAAATAATAACAATTTAAACCCTTTAAATATACACAAGGATATGAATTAAGTCTCTTGTATCCAACACTCATGATATAGGAATCAAATCTCTTGTACCAAAACCTCAGCGCCTGTTTGAGACCATACATAGATTTGTTCAACGTGAAAACCAGGTTTTATTTACCTTTTACGGTAAAACTTTTTGGTTGTAGCATATATATTTCTTCATCAAGATCACCATGGAGAAATGATGTTTTCACATCTAGCTGCTCTGGATATAGAGTGTATATAGCACACATATCCAGAGCTACCTGAATAGTCGTTAGTCTATCAACATGAGAAAATATTTCATTGAAATCAATACCTTCCTTCTGATCATATCCTTTGACCATCAGTCTTGCACGATATCTTTCCACCTAGTATGTTTCATCCATCTTGATCTTGTAGACCCATTTATTCCTAATGTCCTTCCTTCCGTGAGGTAATGGAACAAGATCCCAAGTCCTGTTCTTGTGCAGGGCTTCGAGTTCCTCCTCCATCGCCGTCATCCATGAAGATACATCTGGACTCTGGGTCGTTTCCAAAATAGATGATGACTCTACATCCTCTATCAATAAGAAATACACAACATTTCTCTCAGTGACATAATTTGGGTTCCATAGCAGCACTCTTTTCTCTCTATTTGACCGTCGTAGTTCAGCATCTTCTGGTGCTTGATCTTCATGCTCTGATAATGCATTGTAGGATACTAGTTCTTCCTTTGTTTATTCCTTTACCTTGACTGTTGTAGTTTCTGTATTCTTCTTCTCCATGCCTTCGTCAGTTGTCATTTGCACCTTGTCTTCTGAAAAAAGGAAATCTCTGCTGATGATAAATTTTTGGGCAGTGGGATCCCACAAACGATACCCCTTCACACCATCAGCGTATCCCAATAAGATACATTCTCTGGATTTCAAGTCCAACATCGATCTTTCCGGGTCATGAATTAGCGCATATATAGGACTTCCAAAAGTATGAAAATTATAATAATCAGTGGGTTTACGAGTCAATATTTCCATCAGTGTCTTGAGATCAATTTCCATAAAAGGGGATCAATTGGTCACAATGCTGGCAATATTTACTACTTCCGCCCAGAATGTCTTGTTGAGTCCTGCAGTCATCAGCATCGCCCTTGTTCTGTTCAACATGGTTCTATTCATTTGTTCTACCACTCCATTCTACAAAGGAGTTTATGCCACAATGAACTATCTCATGATGCCTTCATGTTGAAAAAAATAATCGAACTCCTCACTTGAATATTCTCCAACATTTTTTTGTCCTCAGTCACTTGATCTTCTTTTCCGATTCAAGAATGTTTCACGCTTTGAATGTTTTGAAGACTTAAAAAACATCTGATTTCCTTTTGATTGGAAACACCCAAATAACCTGGAATAGTCATAAATGAAAGTTAAAAAGTACCTTGCTCCTCCTAGGGATATAAATCGTGCTTTCTAGACATCAGAATGGATCAACTCCAATATCTCTTGACTTCTTATTGTTGATGTCCCAAACATTAACCTGTGTTGCTTGCTCAAAACCCAATGCTCACAAAATGGTAAGGATACCTTTGTCAGCATAGACAGCAACTTCTGATCCGCAAGAATCTTCAGGCCTCATTCTGACATATGTCCAAGCTTTTTATGACATAACATCTTCAAATCTTCCATTGAGGTTGTTGATGAAAAAACAATCTTCTCCTCTTTGTACGTTTCACCCATAAGAATGTACAAGTTCTATGAGATCTTCTCCACCTTCATTACCATAAGCACGCCCTTCACAATTCTCATCACTCCATTCTCGGTGTGAGTCATGCATCTGATGTCATCAAATTTTCCCAAGGACAATATGTTGTTCTTGAGGACCTCTACATGGATTACTCCTTGGACGGCTCATACTATGTTATCATGCATCTTCAATTTTATGGTTCTGACTCCAATGATATTCAATGTATAATCGTTTCCCATGTACACAAGTCCTTCCAGGATAGTTTCATATTGGTCAAACCATTCCAGTTAAGACATCATGTGCCATGTTTCTCATGATTCGATAATCCATGCATCATATAGGTGATGTATTCCTTTAATAGTCGTCACTGCATCGCTGACTAGTACGTCCCCATTCCCCGATGTACTCGCCACATTTCCTTGAGAGTTATTCTCACCACTCTTCTTCTTCCACCAGTATTTCCTCACATTCCCCCTCATACCACAATTATAGCATTTGACTTTTTTCTTCTTTCTCCTTGATTTAGACCTAACATGATTTTGGATCCCACCGGAACAATGCTCCATCATTCTTCCTCTTTCCATCGATAGAGCTACCACTTGGTGTGAAGTAGTTTGTCTGTCATCCTCATTCTTGCGCTAACATTCTTCTTCGAGAACCATAGCTGCAACATCATTGAAGGACAACATATCTGTCAGGATATTATTGGTGAGGTTGATAATGAGTTGGTCACCGATGAGGACTCTGCCATTCGAAGAGTGTATAATCTTATCTTCAAGAAATTTTTTTTGTGGAGTGAATTTTCCTCGTACATTTTTTTAGAGTAAACCAAATATCATTCGCCATCTTTTTCTCTACAATTCTTGAAAAGACCCCATATTCTAAAGCCAAATGAAGGTTGGCAATAGAATTCTCGTCCATGTCACTCCATTCCTATTCCGTCACACCTATCAGTTTCTCTCCAATTGCATGTAGGCAATTATCCTTCCGCAACACTACTTTCATCTTCAATTTCCACAATGAAAAATTATTTCCATTGAATTTTTTAATCACGTATTTCGCCTCCATTTGGACACGTCAATGGTCCAGAATTTTCTCAGGCCTTGATCCTTCCTTTGATACCACTTGTTAGGATTGTAAATGTCAGGTCCTTTGATACAACGATAATTGAGAGATTAGAAATAAAGTGAAAATGTTCGGAACTCAAGTGAACTCCAGATGTAACGTGGAAAACCCCCAAATTAAAGGGGTAAAAAACCACGAGAATATAGAAGGATTTCACTATGGAAAATTGTGGGTAAAAAATCTCTCTCAATTACAAGGAGAAAACACTCAAGAAAATCTCTCTTGTAAAATAAGGAAAAACGCCTCACAAAATACTGAACTCTGAGATGAAGATGTGTTGCTTCTGAATTCGATGATGAAAAGTCAAATAGGAGATCCATTTTTATACCCTTACTCACTCCCTTTGGTATTTTCTCAATTAAATGACTTTTACCAAATTAATTGGTGAAATAATTGTGTGGTGTCAAATTCATTAAATGTAATGAATGCGGTGACCATCATTAATCTCTCTCATTGTCTTCCAACACGAGGAAGGTCCCCCAATGAACTTACCTTTAGATTTAGAACTTATTAATTTCATGATGTTTTATTAACATTAATAAATTGGAAATAATATAATATAATTAATTTAATATATGATTTTTTGGTGCGAAAATAGCCGTTTATTTTATACCGAACACTTGAAACATTTTCGTGACGAGCGAACACCCAGTATTGAATGAATTCCCGTTTGAACTTTAAACATAATTCACGAAATTTAAAATGTACTTCTTGTTTTAAATATATATGATTTATTCTGAAAAAGGGTTTTGGGTTTTCTCGAGAAATGAGGTTTTGCTTTAAAATTGTTGAAGGCCCATTTGGAACTTTAATAAAATAAATTATTTTGGAAAACCCACTCAGGGGTGATATTTGGTGTCCGTTGATTGTGTGAGTTGTATGTTATGTTAGTTCATTGTGACTGCTTGATTTACATTTTGGACGCACCCCTCTTTATTATATGTGTTGACATGGGAACCTGGAATAGTGAGTGAATCTTTTGAGAACGATTGCTTTACTAGTTTAGACCACACACTGGTTAATGGCCCCATAGCAGGGGAATACTATGTTATTGATGCAATGGGGTTTGTTCCCCTCAGTTAAACCATGCAGGGCTATACCGAGTAGTAGTATGGGCGTTATGACGTCATCGAGTTAGGGCATGCCTTATGGATGAGTCAGATGTATAGTATGTTCTGGATTGTTCATGATCTCCTAGGTTTGACCCATCTTTCTTTTTGTGTTTATTTGTATGTGGTGGATAGTTAAGAAGTCTAGTTAGGTTTCTAACCCATGTGTTCCACTTTTTCCATTTCCTTGGTGTGAGTTGTGTGTTACATGTAGTTTTCCTTTTTGTCTAATAACTGATGCTCGGGTTTCTACTTGTTCGCAACAACGTTTTAAAATGAAATGCACCTGTTCCTTTCAAACACTAAAAATTGTTTTTAAATAAAAAAAATATGAATTGTTACTTGTATTAAAATTGAATGTGTTTGTGAAAACTAGAATTTTATATAATTTAGTTCAAACATGAAATTAAAAAATTCTTTATTTATTGGTATGTGTATTGGGAATAGAATTAGTCGAGTTACCTACTGTGTTTTAATACTCATGCCTATAGTGTTTTATTGTTTTTTGAGTTTTTTTGCAGGTTACATCTTTAGTTGTTCACCTTGAACGACGTTGGTTGCGATATTGGAGAGTGACCGACGGGGTCACATGGAGTTTTGGTCATGGTCAGGTTAGTAGCATTGATGGTTGTTCATTATTTATTTGCTTTTTTTATATTTATTTTTCAGCTGCTTATTTGATTTTATTTTGGGCCAAATCATTCCCACCAAGTGAATTTTGATGCTCGACACTAGTTGTCAGCCCGTGAGGATTGGGAACGCCCCTCGGTCCATGTCGTGGGCCGGATCAGGTGACCGGTTCCGGGTCGAACTGGGTTGGTTCGTGAAAAGAACTTCTTGGATGAATAAAACCTATCAAAACATAATGTTTGTGAGTGAATATCTAAAAACTTATTGTAATTGTTTTTTATTAATAATAACAAAAAAAGTATTAGTGAGCTGTTTAGGATTATGAAATTCTTTTCTAGATTATTCAAACATTGTTTATAAATGTAATTTCTTATGCATCCATTTTGTAAAATGATTTACTCTTCCAGGAGAATTGTTGAATGTTCACTTAATAAAGACTTGATGAATCACTTACATAGTATAATAAGGTATAATCAATAAAAACTATCTCTAAAAATTTATATCAATAATTCAAAATAAAACACAATGAACTTAAATTTATAATTGGCAATTACTTATAAATTTTAAAAATGGAAAATTCCTAATTTTGATTCCATACATAAGTATTTAAATAAATTGATCATCATAATATTAATATTTGATTAATGGTTCCTCCAGAATCATTATTGAGTTTCCTAAAAGATCAAAATCAATGGAAACCTATCTCAATGACTCACCCATACTGGGGTGTTAAGATAGGGAGTCCCATTTTACCCTTTGCATCGTGTCTTGATGTCTACTGTTTTTTCTAATTTAATTGCATAGGAATTTAAAGACAGCATATTTCAAGGGGACTAGTTTATTGAAGAAGTCCACCTATTTCCCATATCTTCTTTGCTGATGTTGTATTTGTTTTTCTCAATGATATCTCTTTAATAAATCATATCTATTATTCATTTTATCCAAATATAAGTGAAATCATTCATACAATTGTTTAATTAATCAAACACAGATATTTCCATCAGCTCATGCGTGATCTCTTATAGAATGTATGATATTTTCTGATCCTCAGTTATTCTTGTGGATGATAAAAAAAATTAATATATATGGATCACTATGATTTTTTGTCAAAAAATAGAAGTTTTTCAAGCATCATCGACATGACCGAAAAAAATATTCAAGGATGATATTTTAAGAGGGTATCTATTGTTGGCAAAGAAACAAATATAAAAGATGTAGCTCAATCGATTAAAATTGATAATATGTATTTACTAAATCAACCTTGATTTTTTATGGACCTAATTCACTGTCACATTGACATGTTCTTATGGATTTTGAGAGATGGTAAAGAGGTGATATATCGGCTTGGGATAATCAATGTATCCCTAAAACTTTTGGTGTTGTGGGCTGTCAATACATGTTCTAGATCGAGATATCTATTATAGAAAATAATGGAAGGATCCTGATTCGTAATCATGGTTACCAATTCAATCAGATCATTGAAAAGAAATATTACCCCCAGACAGGGTTTTGTGATTTAACCATTACCCCCCTAACCCTAGGGTTTTATTGAATATTCCACTGTGGATCGAGTGGTATTCTTGAAAATAGATTAATATTTAAGATCACAGATCAATTCAACATTCATTTTTATTTAAAAAAAAATATGATGAGTATTTTTTAATAGTATAAAAATTAATTATATTTATTAATTAGAAATTTTATGTAAAACAAAATATATCGAATATATTTAAATAAATATATAATCTTAATAATAATTTTTATATTCAATAAACATGTTTTACAGTTAATTAATATTATAATAAAAATTCTATTTTATAAAAACAACTGAATAAATATATTTATTTTAAATTATTCTTCCAAAACAATGCAGAATCATATTTGAATTCAGAAAATTATTTTCACGAAAACTAAATAATATGTATAATTATTGATAACTATTGTAATTAATAGTAATAAAATTAATTAAAGTAGTTAATTTTATATGTTATTTTGAAAGAAACCCATCATAAAAATATTATCAAAATTTTTAATTTATATGTAAATCAATTTAATAAAATAGTTTTTCAAAATAATCTATATTTAAAATTTCTAGGTTGTTACAATATTCCTCCCAAAAAATAAATTTTTCCTTATAATTAGTATGGGCAGACATGGAAAAATTTTCTACACATGAGGACGAATTGAAATTATTAATTATAATATAATATTACAAAAATGACTAAATTGTTTCTCTAATACCACTTATAACGACTCAAATGCACAACTCAGGTTCCTCACTTATAAATGATGTGTATATTGTTTTCATAAAAATATAACGAAAAAAACACAACATTTATTACATAACATGATCATTTACCGTTATAGGTTATAGAAATAAAATTTGAAACAATATAAACACTTTTCTTATATACACAGAAAATTGACAGTTATAAATGTTTCTTTGTGTACACACACACACACACATATATATACACACACACATATATATATATATATATATATATCTGTGTGTGTATATATCTATTTGTAAAACAAATAATTTGATTCAATGATATGAACCCTTACATATTTCTGGGACATTTGAGGGATTTGGGGAAATTGGTAATTGGGAAAAACAATGTGAGGGAGCATTTGGAGATGAGGGTAAGATTTTATTATTTAAAAAGAGATGGATTAAAGAAATAGTTTTATATATTTTTATAAGTCAGGTTTCAAAAACCCCTGATAATGACGGAAAATAAATTTCATCAATATGAAAAAAAATATTTATTGACTAATTATTAAAAATATTCAAGTATGTTGAAACCCCGTTTAAAGGGATTGATGGGTTTAGGATTGACATTGGGCATTTTGCTGGTTGATTTTCACGATGGTAGGGGGAATAAAACCTCACAATTTTTAATTACATTAGGTTTATCATTATTATTAATTTCTGCTGTAATCATTAAAATATTTCATCATTTTGTCCTAGTCAATACTCCCTTTTTATTAACCAATCACGTTTATTTGATTTTTTATCATATATTATTTTTTGAAAATACATGATTATGTTTTTATTATATTATTAAAGTTCATATTTTTTTATTTCTAATATTGTTTTATCAAAACACGCCAACTTATTTTTTTTAAACAAGCAGGTTTTTATACATATAAATGGTTGAACATTTTTTTACACATTATATAAATATATATATATGTGTGTATATATAAAATTTAGGGAATTTATATATATATATCATTCCATTTTTTAATATAAATAATTCAATTTTAATTTTTTTTAAAATATAATGTCTTTATATTATTATTATAAAAATTATATATATTTATAAATTTTAAATTTCATAAAACAAAAACAAAATATATCGGTTATATTTATAAAATATATTATCTTAATAATAATAATAATCTTCTAAAAAATTTACACTTATTTAATGATATAATGAAAACTTCTATTTTAAGTTTTTTTTAGATAATATTTTAAACGATGAAAAATCATATTTTTTATTTTGAAAATTAATTTGAAAATAATAAATAAAGGGTACAATTAATTATAAGTATTATAAATAACTTATAATCAAATAAAATTACAATAAAATTTCATTTATCATATTCAAAGACAATCATTTTAAATATATTATTAGTTTACATTAATTATACTTAAATTGATTTATTAAAATAATTTTATTATAGAACTATGTTTATAATTATATGCATTAACAAATACAACACATTTTCATTAATGTGGTCAAAACACATTAAACCCTAAAATTAATAAAAAATTAATTGAAAATAATGGGGAGGAGAAATTATAGTGAATGTAATAACAGAATTTAAATTAGTCAAATCATGTATTTGGACTCGTTAGGTATATATATTCACACACAAAAACGGTATGTAGTTTAGGAAAAAAAATCCATTTGTTGAATTTCTGTGTATACGGAGAACTAGAGTTTTGGTTGAAGAAATAATAATACCTTTGTCAAGGGTGAAGAAGAAGATAGGTTCAGTGGATAAGGATTTATTTGAGGTTTTCAAACCCCTTACATCATGTTGTGTCGCCATTACACATATGGAGGACTAGGTGTGGGCTATACCCCTCTGTCCTAGTGGGTTTCCCCGAACTCTCTCAGATGATCTGCCACGATGCCCCATCGACAAGACATACCATTCCAGAGGGAGGGAAGATAGACATGACAATCACCACCATTTCTCAAAAAACCTTCGACAGGGTCCCATCAACAACACCTACCATGAAAGATAGGGGGATGGTGGATATGATCGTCAATGCCCATTCTCAAACGATTGGCCACAAAACACCATTGATAGTGCCTACCACTATCACCACTCATTTTATATTTCACAGCGCCACACCTAGACTAACTTCCAAGCCGGATAGGGGGATGATGGATATTCATGTCACCTCCCCATCACAGGTGACCTTAAACAACACACAATCAACAACTCCTACCAACGTCACCACCCTTTCTCAGACGATCTTCCACCAAACCCAATCAATAATTCCTACCATGGTTACTGCCCTCCCTCTCCGCCCGTTCTCAGACAATATGCCATGATTTCTGATCATCAACGCCTACCGATACCCAAACCTTTATAATACATTCTTCCATGATTCCCCATCGACAACGCCTATAATTCCAAATGGGGGAAGATGTATATTACTTTCTATGCATCCATATATGTAATTCTCCGCACCAGAGGAAACCCAATAGGTTGGAGGTGTCCGGAAATGACACTTTTCGACCCAACCTGGCATTCACCACTATTGAGGATGAAGATAACTACGCCTGATGTTGAAAATTTTGAGTCCAGATGTGAAACATCAATTGAACTATCAGAGAAAATGAGGCACACTGTTATGGATCTCTCCATCCAAACACGCACCACCAGACATCATCTTTTAGATGTAGAGTTATTTGACAAGAACTACGAACTACAATAACTAATGTATTTTTTCCCATATGAATTTTGAAAAATTTAGGTATTTTCATTTGTTATATTTAACTATAATGTTATTATTCATTGTACTATTAATTGAATAATAATTTATATTTCTCATTTATTTATATGAATCCATTAAATCTAAAATTTCACCCTTTATAAAATCGATATTTTTTATATTTATGTAACACTGCTCTATATGGGGAAATATTCAATACATATATTGAGATGAACTTATAAAAGGGTTCTGATTTCTTATTTTTTTTACATTGTTAGATCTCCTACAATTATGTGAACATTTTCATTACAGATTCTATATGAAACATTGGGAAATTAAATATATATACATATATACATTATTATATATTTTTTAATAATATTTAATTTTCACCACGTATATATATGTATATATATTTTGTATATATATATATATATCTTATATAACATTTAATAATATATTTATATCAATTCATATATGTATGTCGGTATGAGTTTCTTTATGTATGTGTTGTTTGTGAATGCATCTGTTCTATTTTGTTGTGTGTCTGCGAGTGTGTTTGTATACATTTATGGTTTGTATATATGTATGTATATGTGCATTGGCATGAATGTAATTTTATGTGTATGTTATAAATATGTGTATGTGGACATCAATAAGAACTTATATATGCATATATATACATATATGTGTGTGTATGTGTATCTGTAAGTGTATTGGTATGTATTTAAATATTTTTAGTGTATGTATATGTATGTGCACATATGTATGTATGTGTGTATATGAATGTGTATGTATTTTTTTATGTGCATTCTAATGTGTTTGTGTAAATGTATGAGTATATGAAAGTATATATGAGTATGTTTATATATTACTTAATGTATGTATATGTGTATATGTGTCATTATGTTTACGTACATGTGTATGTGCATGCGTATGTGTATATGTGTGTATATAGTAATATGTATAAATTTGTATGAATGTACATGCACATGTATGATATTTTATGGATGTGTATATATATATCAAAATTCATGTGTATGTGTATGCAGATACATTTGTATGTTTATGTACATGTTTATGTGTATTTGTATTTGTATGTATATATGTATTTGTATATGTTTTATGTGTATGTATATATGCATATGTATAGAAATATATGAATGTTAAATCATGGGTATGTAACTATTTGTTTGTTTATATGCCATTTCCATTGTGCACATGTATGTGGATGTGTTTTCCAATATGTGTATATGAATATTGTGTATGTATGTGTAGATGTTTTTATGTGTATATGTATGTTTGTACATGTATGTATGTTTATTAATTTAATGTTGTTTATTGTTTTTTAATATCTCTCTTTTTTTTTGTTTTCAATAAATTATTCAATTTTATTATATAATCATTTTACATTTTCATAATATATTCAGTTTTGAGATTTATATATAAATGTTTAAATATTTAAATATTTAATTAAATAGAAACAATTTTAGAAATAATAAAAATTAGAATTTGAAATATCATATTATATATTTAATATACAATTAATACAGTGCGTACTTCGACAATTAGTTGTAATAGTATTATTTTCCTATATACATTTATTCCATTATTTACGTTAGCCATTCATGTAATTAATGTTATAAATACACTTTTTTATTATTTTTGTAATTTATTTCATTTTATTTATTCAATTTAAATATTATTTAATTTTTTTTCATTTTTATATTAACAAATTTTAAATATATTTCGAATTTAATTAATTTGTTTTAAATTTTGTACACATTTATTTATTAGCTTCAATTTTTTATAAGTTTTTAATTTATATGATTAATATTTATTTATTTTTACTTGTTTTTTAATATAATTAATTTGTTTTAAAAATATGTAATTGATTCATATATGACTGTCTTCAACCCACACCATATTTCCAAGAAATTGAACCCCATTGTAAGCCATTCCAAACAATATTTATTTGTTTATTTTAAAAAATTAAAATGATGGGGATGTGCTTTACAATGTCTTGTAATGATATATGGGGTCTTGGAATGTCATGCTTTTCAGTCTCGATAGTTCTTACCATCGAGAGACGGTGAGAGGTGGATACTTGTGTCTGCATAGGGATCCCAACTGATCATGAGCGGCATGTTTCAGTGGAGGTGGTGAATGTGTGGGATGACACAATTGTAGATGTAGAAGTGGAAGCAACAAATCATTGCTAATTTTTTTGGGCATTGCTTGACAGTGGACCCAAGAGAGACTATGGTGGTGCCCCTTCGCTGATGACGGCCTCAAACAGTGGTGGTGTCGATGTTGTAGAGTTCATGTAATAGCTTTGGAATCAAAGTCGACGTTTCTATGAAGCTCGGAGAGCTGATGTTCTGGATGGGTTTGTTGACCAGTGATTTGGTTCGGCGAACAAACAATTAACCATGGGGGTTATGGTTTGTTGGTCATCTACGACAATCCTTGATGATGTTCACTGAGATAATCGATGTTTAAGGTGTGTTCGGGTCTTGTCCATAATTGATATTTAGAGGAGGCCCAATTTTTTGTGAGAATTCCAATAGAGGTGCACAATAATGAATCAGCCTATGGGCCATGGAGGTATGCACATAATATATAAGGGTCTTTGGGACAATATCAATACAAAAGGAGGATGATGAGCATATTGAATATAGGTGGGATATCCCTAGGGTGGGGGGGTATGGCATGCTCATTGGCTGATGGGTGAGGTGTTTCTGTGTGTTTTGTAGTATTTATTCTATGAGTACCTTATATAAATATATATTATCTATTTATTTATTTTTATTCTTTTATTATGTGTCTTTTTCTACTTTTTTGTGAAAGAAATGACATCTTTCTATCTGGGTAAAGGAATATCCATTACATAGCCTACATTCCAATGACCATGTGGCCCATGAAATTTCCCAAATGCTCAGTGTAGCATCAGTCTTGCATCATCTAGTCTATACCACCGGGCCTCCATCAAGATTGCATCACCGTCTACCCACATCATGCCCACATAACTACCTTCTTGAGTCACTTCATGCGATATAAATACCCCAAAGTGAATGGTAGGATTCGATCACTTGTTATTATGTGTATGTAATTAATGTAAATAATATTACTAATTGACTTAATAACATATTTAACTTATTTAATTTTTTTTAATCTTTTTCAAATTGATTTCATTTAATGTTAATTATTTATTTTCAATATTAAAATCTTTTTAATATTTTTTTTTGATTTCATTCCTTTATAATATTTATTTATACATAATTATTTTATATTTTTAAATTTTTAGAAAATATTTTGTATTTATATGATTAATATTTATTTAATTTCATTTATTAGGGTCTAACACGATGAAAATATTTGAAATTATTATAATTATTTAGTTTAAATCCATTTTTGGGATTCTCATCATTTTTTAAGAGTTTAAAAAAATTCAATTAATGATTATAATTTTTCAGAATTATTTTATATGATTTAATAATATTTACATGTTTTTAATTTATATGATTAATACTCTTTCAATTTTATTTATTCAGCTGTGAAATTTTTGAAATGTTTGAAATCGTTAAAATTAATTTATTTAAATGATTTTTGTATGAATTTCATTTAATTTTTTGTACATATTCATATTTCCTGTAATTATTCATAGAAATATTTTTGTACATTTTTACTAGGTTTGAAAAAATTTCTATCTTATCATCATCATTTTAATATATATTCATTCTTTATATTTTTAATTAAGATATATAATTAAAAAAACATTACCAATTAATTAGTATATTTGGAGTCTATTTATTTAATTTTTTTTATTTCACTCAATTTTTATAATCATGCATTTATGGTTAATTATTCGATAATATGGATAATTATTTTTTATTTTTTTAGGAAATCATTCATTTTTAATATATATTAATTTTTTATTTCATTATTTTATTTTAAAAAACTTTTATCAGTTGTAAAAGGAAAATGATATCATAATACATACATACATACATATATATATATATATATATATATATCTGCACAATAATATTAGTGTTGATAAATATTGATTTTATCTAATATAATTTTAGTAATCATAATGATTTTTTATAGAAAAATATATCAATAATTAAACCAATCTATTTTAGTGGTTATTAATTTCAAATATGTAAAACTCAGATTTGGAAACACTTTTTGGAAATCATAGACAATCCCTTCCTGGTTATAGAAATTAATCACTTTTGAATCATGTTTCTCTTCCCAATTCATGGTCTCACATGTATGTAATCCACTTTTTCCAATCCAGTAGATATTATTGGATGAGTAAAACATCTCAAAACCTATGGTATGTGAGTGAATCTCTTGAAACTTCCTGTGATTGTTTTTTTTGTTATGAATCACAAAATAATAGTCTTAGTGGGTAGTTTAAATTCTATTCTCAATGATTCATACATGGTTAAAAATTTTAATTTCATATGCATCCATTTTGAAAAATGATTTACTCTTCATTGAGTATTGATGAATGTTCACATAAGCATGACTGGATGAATCACTTACATAGTATAATATGGTATAATCAATAACAACCTACTCTACGAAACTATATCTATAATTCACAATAATACACATTCATAGAAAAGTTATAATTCCCAATTAGTTATAATTTTTATAAATGGAAAATTCCTAATTTTGATTCCGTATGTTATTATTTAAATAAATAGATAATTATAATAAAAATATTAGACTTATGGTACTTAATGAAACATTATTTAGTATCCTAAAAGGTCAATATCAATGCTTCCCTCTCTCAATGCGTCACCGATACTAGGGGGTTCAGATAGGGGACCCATTTCCCCTTTCCATCATGTATTGATGGCCGATGTTTTTCATAATTTAATTTCATTGGAAGCTAAATATAACATATTTCATGGTGGATGGTTTATTGAAGAAGTCCACATATTTCCCATGACTTTTTTGAAGATGTTATGTATGTTTTTCTCAAGGATATCTCTTTAATAATTCAAATATATTTTTTTTGTTTATTCAAATATATGAGTAATCATCCCTAGAATTGAATAATTAATCAAACTCAGATATTTCCATCAGCCCGTGCATGACATCTTATAGAAAGCATGATATTTTTGGATCCTCAATTATTCTAGTGGTTTAAAAACATAATAAATATATTTGGATCCTAGCCATTTTTGGTTAGACAAATAGTAGTTCACTCAAGCATCATTGACATGACAAACAAAAATATTCGGGGATGATATTTTAAGAGGGTATGTATTGTAGGGAACGAAACACATATAAACGATGTAGCTCAATATACTAAAATTGATTATAAGTGTTTATTAATGCTACCTTGATTTTTGATGGACCTAATTCTCTCTCACATTGACAGGTTCTAGTGGGTTTTGAAAGATGGTAAAAGGTCATTTGTTGTCTTTGAATAATCTATGTATCCCTAAAACATCTGGTTATATGGTCAATCAATACATGTTCATGATCAAGATATCTATTTTAGAAAATAATGTATTGAGCCTGATTCATAATCATGTATCCCAATGAACCCACAACTGAACCGAAATATTACCCCCATACAGGGTTTTTCGGGGTAACCATTACCCCCAAATCTAGTTTTTTATTGAAGATGACTTTGTGGATCGACTGTTCTTCATCAAAATAGATTAATTTTTAATATCAGAGATGAATTCAAATTACATTTTTATTTAAACCATAAATTTGATGAGTGTTTTTTAATTATATAATTATTAATTATATTTATATTTTAGAAATTTTATGAAAAACATGATATATAAAATATATTTTAAAAAATATATAAACTTAATAATAATAATTATTTTATATAAACATGTTTTTCAGTTAATTAATATTTTAATTAAAAGTCATTTTAACATAAACAATAAAATAAATATAGATATTTTAAATTATTCTTCAAAAACAATGCAAATCCATATTTTCCTTTAGAATATTATATTCTAGAAAACTAAATAATAGGTATAATAAATAATAACTATTGTAATTAAAAAACAATAAAATTAAATAAAACACTTAATTTTATTTATTATTTTCTATGAAACTCGTCCTAAATATATTATCTGGATTTTTTAGTTATATGTAATTCCATTTAATGAAATATTTTTTCAATAAAACAATATTTCTAATTATTAGGTTGTTATATAATTCCTCCATCAAAATATTTGATTCCTAGTAATTAGTTTGGGCAAAGAAGGAAATAATTTATAGACAAGAGGAGCTATTCAAATTATTAATTTCGATCAAAATTTTCAAAATAGACTAGACTATTTTTCTAATAACATTTATAATGACTCAAACCAAAAACATAGTTCCATCACTTATAAATGATATCTAAATTCATCTTATAAAAAGATAACTAAAAATACACACAATATTTTTACATACCATGTACATTTACTGTTATAGGTTCTGAAATTAAAATATAAAACAATATAAACAATTTTCTTATATACATAGAAAATTGAATGTTATAAATGTGTCTATGTGTATAGACACACACACACACACACACACACATATACATACATACATACATATATATATATATATATATATATGTATACAACTCATTGTAAAAATAATAATTTGATGCAATGATATGAACCCTTAAATATTTTTTGGCCAGTTGAGGGATTTGGTGCTATTTGAAATTTGTCTGAACAATGTGAGGGAACAATTGGATATACAAGTCAGATTTTATGATGTAAAAATCGGTAGTTTAAATAAATAGTGATTATATATTTTTATATGACATGTTTTAAGAATCAATGAAAATGATGGGAAATAAATTTTATCAATGTTAAAAAAATATTTGTTGACGAATTATTAAAAATATTCATGTATGTTGAATCACTATTGAAATTGACTAATGGGTTCAGGATTGACATTTGGCATTTTACTGGTATATTTTCACAGTGGTAGGTGGAATAATACCTCACAATTTTTAATAGCATTATGTTTAACATTATTATTAATTTATGATTTAATCATTAAAATATTTCATCTTTTTTCATTAGTCCCTTTTTATTATCCAATCACATTTATTTGAATTTTTTTCAAATTTATTTTGGAAAATACATGACTGTGTTTTTATTATATTATTAAAATTCATATTTTTTTCTTTATCATTTTGTTTTATTAAAACATACCAACATATTTTTTTTAAACATGCAGGTTTTTATAAATATAAATGGTTGTACATTTTTTTACTCTTTATATAAATTCATTTATATATATATAAACTGATAGTGGATTTAAATTTATATATAATTCCATTTTAGATATAAATAATTAAAATTTCATTTGAATAAAATATAATGCGCTTTTTTTATTTTTATAATAATTATATATATTTATAATTAATATATTTCATAAAAATCACAAAATATATCTGTTATATTTCTAAAATATATTATATTAATTATATTAATAATCTTGTAAAAAAATTACACATATACAATGTTATAATAAAAAATTATATATTATAAAGAAATGTTATTTTAATATAATATTATAAAGAATGAAAAATCAAAATTTTCATTTTAAAATTTATTTGAAAACTATAAATATAAGGTTCAATTAATTATAAGTATTTTAATTAACTTATAATAAATAAATTAACAACAAAATTTCATTTATAATAATAAAAGAAAATCATCTAAAAAATATTATTAGTTTATATTAATTATACATAAATCTATATATTAAAATAATTTTATAAAAAACTATGTTTTTAATTTTGGGGAATTTAAAAAGACGTCCCATTTTCATTAATGTGGCCAAAACACATTAAACCATAAAATGAAAAAGAAATTAATGAAAATAATGGGGAGGACAAATTATAGTGAATGTAATAACATAATTGAAATTAGTCAAATCATGTATTTTAACTTTTTAGGTGTATATATACACACACACAAACAGTATGTGGTTTTAGGAAAAACCATCCTTTTGGTGAATTCATTGTCTACGAAGAAATGGAGTTTTGGTAGTAGAAAGAATTATTCCTTGGTCGAGTGTGAAGAAGAAGATAGGGTCAGTGAAGAAGGTTTTATTTGTTGTTTTCAAACCCCTTACACCATGTTGTGTCACCATTCCACACACGCAAGATGGAGGGAATATGGACATGACCATCACCACAATTTCTCGAAAAACCATCGACGGGGCCCCATCAACCACGCCTACCAGGCCAGAGAGGGGGATGATGGATATGACCATCACCGCCCATTCTCAAACGAGTTGCAACGACATCCCATCGAAAAATCCCACCACTATCACTACCCATTTTACCATTCACAGTGGCACACCCTGACTGTCTACCAGGCCAGACATGGGGAAGATAGATATTAATGTCACCTACCAATCACGAGTGACCTTCTACATCTCCCAATCAATAACTCCTATCAATGCCACCGCCCTTTTCAGACGATCTGCCAACACACCCCATCAATAACACCTACCATGGTTACTGCCCACCCTCTCTGCCCTTTCTCAGATGATCTTCCATGATTCCTCGTCTTCAACACCTACCAGAGCCCTAACCCATTATTAGATGTTCTTCCACGATGCCACATCAACAACGCCTACCATGCCTTGTCTGGGAAGATGTATATGATGGTATCTGCATCCATATATGTAATTATCCACACCATAGGAAACCTCGAAGGTTAGAGGTGTCCTAATAAGACACTTTTAGACCCTACCTGTCATTCACCACTACTGAGGATGACGAAAACTGACGCCTGATGTTAAAAATGCTGAGTCCAGATGTGAAACATCAATGGAAGAATCAGACAGAACGAGGCACAATACGATGGGTCTCTCTATAAAAAAATGCATCACCAGACATCATATTTAAGATGTAGAGTTATTAGAGATTAACTACTTACTTCAAATACTAATGGATTTTTTCTAATACGAATTTAAAAAATTTAATGTATTTTCATATTTCATATTTAACTATAAATTTTTTACTCATTGTATTATGAAATTTAACAAAAATGATAATTCTAATATAATTATTTGAATCCATTAAATTTAAAATTTCACCTATTAGCGATTCCATACTTTTTATATTCATGTAACACTACTCTATATGGGGCCATATTCAATACTTGTGTTAAAAAACATATAAAAGGGTTCCCTTTTCCTATTATTTATTCATACGCTGTTAAATGTCCAATAATTTGGTGCACATTTTTTTTACAAATTCTAATTGAAACATTGAATAAGCTAATATATATACATATATACATTCTTATACATTTTTTAAAAATATTTATATTTGACCATGTATATATATTTATATATATTGTATATTTTAAAATTTTATATAAAATTTAATAATATATGTATATCCATTCGTATATGTAGTTCTGTATGAGTTTTTTATGTTTGTGTTGTTTGTGAATGCATCTATTCTATTGTGTTGTGTGTCTGGGTGTGTGTTAATCTACGTTTGTGGTTTTTATATCTGTGTGTATATGTGCATAGGCATGTATATAATTTTATGTGTATGTTATACATATGTGTATGTGGACATGAATAAGAACATATATATGCATAAATATACATATATATATTTGTATATGTAAGTGAAAGTGTATTGGAATGTATATAAAAATTGGTATTATGTGTATATATAAGTGCACATATAAATATAATTGTGTATGTGAATGTGTATGTATTTTTTATGTACATTCTAACGTGTTTGTGTATTTGTATGAGTATGTGAAATTATATACGAGTATGTCTATGTATTATTGAATGTATGTATATGTGTATATGTGTCATTATGATTACGTACATGTGTATGAGCATGTGTATGTGTATATGTGTGTATATAGTCATATGTATAGATGCGTATAAATTTACATGCACATGTATGCTATTTTATGGATGTGTGTATATATATATATATGAAAATTCATGTGTATGTGTATGCATATACAATAGTATGTTTATGTACATGTGTATTTGTATTTGTATTTGTATTTGTATATGTATTTGTATATGCTATATGTGTATGTATATATGAGTATGTATAGAAATATACGAATGTGCATGAATGGGTATGTAATTTTATGTATGTTTATATGCATATTCCTATGTGTTTGTGTATGTGGATGTGTTTTCCAATATGTGTATCTTAATATTTTGTATGTATGTGTACATGTTTATCTATTTATATGTATGTGTGTACATGTATGTATGTTTATTAATTTAATTTTATTTATTGTTTTTTAATATCTCTCTATTTTTTGTCTTTTCAATATTTTTTTCATTTTTATTTTATAATCATTTAACATTTTTGTAATATATTCAGTATTGATTTATATATATATGTTTAAATATGCATATATTTAATTAAATCGTAAATATTTTACAATTAAAATAATTAAATTTTTTAATATCGTATTATATATATGATATAAAAATAATACATTTCATACTTCCACAATTAGCTATATTAATATTATTTGCCTATATAATTTTATTCCATTATTTACTCTAGCAATTCATGTAAGTAATGTTATGAATACAATTTTTAAATTTTATTTCAAAATCAATTCATTTTATTTAATCATTTGTAATATTATTTAATTATTTTTTTCATTTTTGATATTTAATAATGATAAATATATTTCTTATTTAATCAATTTTTTTAAAACTAATACATATTTATTTAATATATTCAGTTTTTTATATGTTTTTAATATATATGATAAAAATTTATTCTTTTTTATTTGTTATTTTTAATATTTTTAGTATGTCTGAAAAACCTATAAATGATTTTTATACGAATGTCTTCAACTCACACCATGTTTCCTCAAAATTGAACCTCATTGTAAGCCATGACTAACAGGATTTATGTGATTATTTTAAAAAATGAAAATGATGGGGACGTCCATCACGATGTCTTGTAATGATAGATAGGGTCCTTGAAAGAAGTTCTTTTTAGTCTTGACAGTGCTTACAATCGAGAGTCGGTGAGAGTTGGATGGTGGTGTCAGCATAGGGATCCCAACGGATCCTAAGCTGCAGGTTTCAGGGGATGTGATATATGTGTGGAATGGGATGATTGTCAATGTAAGTGGAGAAAAGGCTCATCATTGCTAATGTTTTAGGAATAACATGAATGTGGACCTAAGAGTGACTATGGAGGTGCCCCATCACTAATGAAGACTACACGAAGTGGTGGTTTCGATGTTGTAGTGGTCAAGTAATAGCTTTGGAAGCAAGGTCGACGTGTCTGTGATGCTCAGAGAGTTGATGTGCTACATGGCTTTGTTGACGAGTGATTCGGGTCGGCGAACAAGCAATTATCGTGGGGGTTATGGATCATTGGTCATCTACGACAATCCTTGATGAAGTTCAGTGAGATAATGGATGTTTAAGGCTTGTTCAGGGCTTCTCCATCATTGATTTTTATGGGAGGCCTAATTGGTTGTGAGAATTCCATTAGAGGTGATCAATAATGAATCAACCTATGGGCCATGGTGTTATGCATATAAGATGTAAGGGACATAGGTACAATATCAATAAAAAATAGGCTGATGAGAATTTTGAATACATGGGTGATATCCATTGGGTGGGGGGTATGCCCTGCCCATTGGCAGGTGGGTGATGAGTTTCTGTTTGGTTTGTTGTATTTGTATCTGTGAGTACTGTATATAAATATATATTATCTAATTATTTATTTTTTATTCATTTATTATATGTATTTTCTCTTCTGTTTTGTGAATGAAATGGAATCTTTCTTTCTGGGTAGCGAAGGATCCATTACATAGCCTGTAGGCCAATTCCCAGGTTGCCCAAGAAACTTCATGAAGGCTCGGTGTAGCGTCATTCGAGCATCATATAGTCTATGTCACCATGCCTCTATCATGCTTGCTTTACCATCTGCCCGCATCATGCCACCATAACTGCCTTCCTGAGTCACTTCATGTGATATAAATACCCCATGGGGCATGGCAGGATTCGATCACTTGTTATTATGTGTATGTAATTAATGTAATTAATCTTACATATTAACATAATAACATTTTTAACGTATTTAATTTTATTTAATCATTTTTAAAATTATTTCATTTAATATTAATTATTTATTTTGAATATTTAAAATATTATAATATTTTTTTTGAATTTATTCATTTTAAATATTTATTTATACATTATTATTTAATATGATTTAATTTTATGAAAATATTTTTTAAATATACGATTAATATTTATTTATTTTCATTTATTATGGTGTAATTCATTTAAAATGTTTGAAATTATTATAATTAATTTATTTAAATTCATTTTTTACGATTCTCAACATTTTTTATGATTTTAAAAATAATTCAATAAATGATTATAATTTTCCTTAATTATTTTATATGATTTAATATCCATAACATGTTTTTAATTTATATGATTAATAATATTTCAATTTAATTTATTGAGTTGAAATAATTTCAAAATGTTTGGAATCTTTAAAACTAATTTATTTAAATTATTTCTCTTAATATTTTTATTAAATTTTTTGTACACGTTCAAATTTCATGTAATTATTCGTAGAATTTTTTTGTACATATATTGTTGGTTTTAAAAAAAATTCTATGTTATCATCTTCGTATTAATATATATATATTTTTTAAAATATATATATATATATATAATTAAATAAACATAAACAATTTATTAAAAAATCTCTAGTCTGTTTATTTAAAATTATTCAATTTCACTCATTTTTTATAATCATGCAATTATGATTATTTATTCACTAATAAAGTTATTTTTTAATAATTATTTCATTTTTAATATATATTCATTTTTTATTTCGTTATTTTATATTAAATAATTTTTATCAGCTATAACATGAAAATGATCTCATAATACATATATATATATATATATATCCAAACTATAATATTAGTGTTGATAAATATTGATTTTATATAAATACTTTTAGTAATGATAATGATATGGTTTTTTAGAGAAAAATTTGGCACTAATAAAACCAATGTTTTTTAGAGGTTATTAATTTCAAACTTATAAAACTCATATATGTCACAACTTTTTTGAAAGCATGGATAATCCCTTAATGGTTATATAAATTCCACAATTTTGAAACCAGTTTCTCTTCCCAATTCATGTTCACGCATGGAAGTAATCCTTTTTTTCCAATCCACTAGAACTTCTTGGATGAATAAAACCTCTCAAAACCTAAGGTGTGTGAGTGAATTTCTTGAAACTAGTTGTACTTTTATTTTTTATACGAATAACAAAAAAAAATAGTCTTAGTGAGCTGTTTAGGATTATGAAATAATTTTCTCAATGATTCATACATGTATTATAATGTTAATTTCATATGCATCCAATTTCTAAAATGATTTAATCTTCCATGATTATTGTTGAATGTTCACATGAGAAAGACCTGATGAATCACATGCATAGTGTAATAAGGTATAATAAAAAAACCTACTATATGAAAGTATTTCTATAATTCAAAATAAAACACTTTCAAATAAAATTTATAATTCACATTTAGTTATATTTTCTTGAAATGGAAAATTCCTAATTTTGATTCCATAAGTTACTATTTAAATAAATAGCGAATTATAATATTATTATTTGACTAATGGTACTTCTAGAAACATTATTTACTTTCCTAAAAAATTAATATTAATGGTACCCTATCTCAATGCTTCACCCATACTAGGGTGTTCAGATAGGGCCACAAATTTTCCCCTTTGCATCATGTCATGATGGCTGGTGTTTTTTATAATTTAATTGCATTGGAATCTAAAGTCATCATATTTTAAGGGGGACAGTTTGTAGATGAATTCCACCTATTTCCCATATATTCTTTGTTGATGTTATATTAGTTTTTGTAATGGCCCGGACCTCTTCGGCCCATTCATTTGCCAAAAAGAAGGTCATGAGGTGTTCTAGAGGGTAGAATGGACTTTTCCCACACTTTCCAAAATTTTGTATGTACATGCCGTGTAGTGTGAGTACACGCTGTGTACCACCTTGCCGGGTACACCCCGTGTTGCGGGCCATGTCCATTCCGTGTAAAATAAATGAATACATGACGTGTAGTGTGAGCACACGTCGTGTACCACCGTGCTGGGTATACACCGTGTTGAAGGTCGCGACCTTTCCGTGTGAAATAAATGAGTACATGCCGTGTATCCAATACGGCACGCCATGTAGTCCCACCCCACATAAGTGTTACCGTGTTTTCACCAGTCAACCTCCATGTTGTATGTTGGAGCCATGTACTTTCCGTGTGAAATAAATGGGTACACGCTGTGTGTCCAATACTACATGTCGTGTAGTCCCTTCCCGCATACGCATTACCCTCAAACCGTGTGTTGACCAGTCAACGGCCGCGGAGCCATGTTGGAAGCTGTGTGGTGACCGTGTGAAATGGACGATTACACTCAGTGTAGCATAATGTGCAGTCCATGTACATTTTTTTTCTCAGCTACAAAAGGAGGGGTCCCCTACTCGTTTTCAACTCACCCATCCCCTCCCCATTCCTCTGATCAGATCTCTCCCAAGAGACTCGGAGGTTCCTTTTCTTCCATAACTTCCTCGTCCGAGCTCCGATTTACGATCCGTCAGTGACCACGGGATTGTAACGACGAGGCAGAACTTCTGAGCTTGGATTAATTGTCTTTCCTTTGGCCATTCCTTTCCAAATTCAACCCTAGTAGGTTTTGTCGGGACTCAACATAAGTGACGAACGCCGACGGACATCTTCTAAAGTTGATTCGGTGGAGCATTGTGATCAGAACCTATTGAGGTATGGATCTTACCATTGTCTCTCTATATTTGTGCATCATGCGGGGTGGGTGTACTGTTGTTTATGTGAAACAAATTTGCACCAGTTTAATGAATATAATAACTATCTTATTTAACGGGGATGAGGATGTTGTTATTTTTATCTTTATATCCTGTGATATTATGTTGTGAATTGAATAGGCATATGCCTAATGAAAATCAAGGTTGATGGGACCTTTGCTTGCTCAATGAAATGTCGCCCTATCCTACTAGATCTTTTTGTGGATGGAAACGTCACTGAATGTGGAAATTTTGTTAATCACGTAATGTTGGATGTTTTAAAATATGGAACCCTTGAGTGATCACCCCAATTAAACAAAATGGAATAATGAACATGTGGGTGTTGTCTTGGATACATGGCATGTGATGGGGGTGTTTTGTGGGTTTTTTTGTATTGGTTGAGTAGCGGGGCTACAATTGGCTTGGTTGTGGGTTGGTGTGAATGTTATGTTGGTGACGGGCAGAGGGGTTGCGATAAATGGTATTAAAGGGATAATGATTTACAGGTTTCGGTGTGATTGTGTTTATGGTGTTTGGAAGTGGGGATGCAGGGATGGGCTTGAATGTGAACGAACTATGGGTTGTGAATAATAAATAAAATTTGAAGAGTTAATGAATGGTGGGGCGTGGTAAGGAAACGAGATTAATAATCTATGGGCTTGTTTGGTAAATAATAAGGACATGATTGTGTTGCTTGTGTTTTCCGAACTAGATTTGGAAATGATAGGGATATGTTTTACGAACGATTGATGTGGTTGTATGTTGATGGTTTCCCAATATTTAAAGAACTAATAAACTAATTCTGCTGAAACTTTTAAACCTAAATGGGGTTGGGGTTGTTTATTGTATGCATGCTTCGTAGTAGCAGTGCCGAGGCATGTGCTCAGTTTCTCTGTATAGAAGCCATAGGTTGGGCTATGTGATTGGTATACATATATATATCTGTATCTTTTGTGTTTTATCGCACCCCACCCATGTTGAGCACTTAGTTCTGATCACTCCCATTTCATGGGAGATGGTGTTTTCCCATAGTTACTAGCTCCTTCATGCTCCATGTTCACTAGGCTGTGATGGATTGAGGGAACCTTACACCTATGACCCTTCAGGTAGGTTTCGATTATGGCGGTTTTAGCCAAGGACTCTTTGGGCAGGTAATACTGTTTCCCAAGAATCCTCGGGATGAGGCCCAGTTGTGTGCGGGTGGGATACATGGTTGTGAAGCCCAGGTGTGTTCGGGCGAGATGTGTAGTTCTTGAGGCCTAGGTGTGTGCGGGCGGGAAGAGTGCGGCAGCATTAGGACGTTTGATGTTACGAAGAGCAGCTAACTAATGGTAAATAGTGCGGGGTACCCAATAAACTACTACCTGTTGTGATTGTGTATTTGGTGAGTGTGGTTGGTGAGGCTGGGAGGATAGAATTCCTTGCTAGGTTTCATCTGTAGTTCTCATGGGACATTAGGATGTCTCCCCACTTTTTCACGAGAGATTTAGGTTTCCCTTCTTAGTATACTTGTATGCTCACCATACGTTTACTGTAAGGTTTCTAGGAGGACTACCAGGGCCGTGCAGGACCCTGCTAGTTGGGGATGCTGGAGTTATTGCATTTGATGTACACTTGTTTCTTTTGGTATTGTAATTTGAGCTTTCTTTCACTTATACCTTGTTTCGGAACTATTTAAACATGCATGTGGGATTTGTTTGGTTTTATTTCTATACAATTTTTCTTTTCGTTTTTGGTTGTTTGACTTGTCATATTTCACGATCTTAAATAATAAAAATATTAATGCCTCCCATATTTGTGAAAACTCATACCCTTGGTGTTAGTCTCCACCTTGGGGCCTACTGGAGGCCGGAGTCAGGGGTCATTATCTCCCTTTCACCATTTCCAGCTCATGAGGGGCATCTTTGGTGGGAGGGGGTCATGACAGAATGGTATTAGAGGTGATGGTTGAGAGATTGGATGGATTCTAGAGTTAGGAACAGTGAGGATTGCATGGGATGGTAAGGAAACAATGCTGGTTAATCATGGTACGTGACATAGGCCAGGGAGGACCGGCTAGGACATGAGATTTTAGCACCCCCGTGATCTAATTCAAGGACACTGAGACTACCGAATGACAAATTGAGACTACATTTATTGTCAGGTAGAGACCCCAGGGAAGGCACATGTATCATCATGATTCTTTTTTACTTGATTTTGGTGTTCTGGGAGAGAAATTGAAATAAAATGATAAAATAAAACCCTGATAAATTCCTTACTACATGGGCTTAGGCGATCTTTGTTTACCATAAAGCAATGGCACCTGGACGTCGTCCTCGGGTGGATCATACGGTCGAGGCCCAGCAGATTCATGCGGTAGATCAGTTGAGGATTGACCGAGAAAAGGAAGATAGCTAGTGACAGAAGAGTCTCTGTTCTTTCCACAGAAAACCCTCATGAATTACGAGGGTAGCACTTCAGACATGGAGACGAAAGGGTTCCTTAAGTAGCATGGGATCACTTTTACCTTGATTCGTGCTCCGAGGGAGTATCGGGTTCCCCAAGCAGTCTGTCAGCTGAGGGGTGCGGCACGTGAGTGGTGGACGCTCTACCTTAGAGAGAGGAAAAAGACAGAGGTTGCATGGGCAGACATTGAGAAGGAATTCTGAGTGGAATTCCTTTCTTCCATGATCTAGGTGGAGAAGCGGCCGGAGATACTCTCCCATCAGTAGGGGAGTATGTCAGTTCGATAGTTGGGGATCATGTTCTAGGATCTTATGCACTTTTCTCTGGTTCTCTATCCGGATGAGGAGTCTCAGGTGAGACGTTTGTAGGAGGCTCTTCGTCCTTCACTCAAGTATGAGGTCTCCCCCTTCACCGTTCCTACATACTAAGTAGTACATAAGAAGTCAGAGGTTGTAGAGAGGATACACACGTAGGTAGGTGCACCATGTGAGGGGATACAACTAGGTTCGTTAAAGGGGAATGCAGTTAGCAGCAGGTCTCCTGCGACGGGACCTTCCAGGTTCAGGCCAGTTGGGAGTAGGCCCCAATAGTTCTAGTTAAAATCATCAGGTCCCCGTCCCTTTTTTCATGGGAACATGACCGAAGTGTATTTCTTGTGTAGGTTTCATGCACTTTCAGAATCGGTGCCCAACCCGAGCATAGTACGGTGGAGGTGGGCAAGTTCAGCTCCCACCTCTATAGCACCAGTGGCCGGTGAGTCCCTTCCAGCAGCAGTAGGACCATGCTCCCCTGAGGGCAGACATTGTTGGAGGAGTCCGAATTTAGGGTGCTCCTTAGGGACCTTGACCAGGGCATGGTCGGGGAGGTGGACGACATCAGAGAGGCAGAGGACATTGGCATGGAATGTTGCACGGAGCAGAGTTGACAGCTCTGCCAGTACCAGAGGTGGTGCGAGGTATGATTTGTTTGTTCAGCACTCCAATTTCTTCATTGTTCGATTCAAGAGCTTCACACTTATTTGTTGCACCTTGCCTATCACATGATTTGGGACTAGACATATAGAGACATTCCTTACCACTGGTGTTGAGTACACCAGTTGGAGGCCAGACCATCGTATCTTGTGTTTGCCGGGGATGTGGGATGATGTTGGGACCACATAAATCTAGTTGGAAACTTCTTTTGTTACAGATGCAGCCATGCGATGTCATCCTAGGCATCGACTGGTTGTTTTCTGTTAGTTCCGTTATCGTCATCTTCTGGAGTAGAGTTGTATTCTTTGATGTGGACGGGTAGCATGTAGCTTTTCTTGTTGAGAGGAGCTATAAGGTGGGAAGCCGGCGTGTGGAGCCTCTCATTAACTTGTTAGGCGGGTTACCAGTTGTTCATGTTGATACATAGATGATGGATGTTCCGGAGGTTACTGGGGAGTTCATCAATGTTAATCCTTAGTAGGATGTGACTCTACCCCCTGACGTGACGTTGAGTTTAGGATAGACCTATAGCCTAGTTCCCTTTCGAGTTCGATGGCCCCTTATCAGATGGAACCTTAAGAGTTGCGGGAGTTGCAGATTCATATTGACGATCTCATGGAGAAGGGTTTTGTTTGGCCCCGCGTATCACCATGGGGTGCTCTATTTTTGCTCGTGAAGAAAGAATATAGTGGTCCCATGCTATGCATAGACTACTGAAGGCTGAACCAGGTAACAGTCATGAACTGTTACCCCCTTCCAAGGATAGATGATATCTTCGACCAACTAAGTGGAGCAGGTTGGTTTTCTATGATTGATCTACGATCTGCATATCATCAATTGAGGGTAAAAGACAGTGACATCTAAAAGACAACATTTAGGTGTAGGTATGGGCACTTTGAGTTTGTAGTGGTACCGTCTGGAGTTACGAATCCACTGGCTGTGTTCATGGGTCTTATGAACTTTGAATTCCAAGAGTTTCTGGACCGGTTCATCGTTGGGTTTATCGACAACATCTTGATCAACTCAATATCAGAAGAAGAGCATGTTGAGCATCTGAGGGGAGTCTTGCATGTCCTTTGACACCACCAGCATTATGGGAAATTAACTAAATGTAAGTTCATGATGCAATAATTACACATAATTGGGAACGTGGTGTCACAGCAAGGAGTGTAAGTGGTCCCATTAACGATGGAGGTAGTTGTTTATTGGGAGGCACCCAAGAGCATGGCAGAAGTTCGTAGTTTCATGGGGATGGCCGGTTACTATCGGAAGTTCGTTTCAGACTTCTCTTGAGTTGTTGCTCCATTGACAGCATTAACATGGAAGAACCAGGTCTTCCTATGGGGAGAGAAGTGCCAGAAGGCTTTTGGCTACCTGAAGGAGAAGTTGGTCATTGCTCCCGTACTCTGGTTGCCACAGGAAGGGTTTTTGTATGAGGTGTTTTGTGATGCTTCTGGCCTTGGTCTGTGGTGTGTGCTGATGTAGAAGAAGGGGGTGATCTATTATGGTTCTACAAAACTATGACCTCACGAGTGTAACTATTCCACCTAGGACCTAGAGCTTTTAGCATTAGTGTTCGCACTGAAGTTGTGGCGACATTACCTCTTTGGGGAGCGCTTTGTGGTCTTCATAGATCACAATATATTGTGTTATATCTTTTAGCAGTGTGACCTGAACTTGTGGTAGAGGATATCGGTTGACTTCCTCCATGACTATGACTTTGATATCTCTTACACTATAGGTAAGGGAAACGTTTCGGCTGATGCCCTGAGCAGGAATTCGCATCAGGAAGTAGTTCAAGAATCCACTGATGCTTGGAAGGCGATGGGAGAGTTGGATGCATTGCTCTTAGATGCAAGGGTAGAGGGTGATAGAGGTTGTTTTTTTTTTCAGAAGATGGTATAATCCTATTTGTTGCAGAATGTGGAGGAGTTTCAATTGGGGGACTCCGAGGCATAAGTGATACAGTATCGTATCAATAAAGGAAACGCTCCAGATGGATGGTAAGAGGACAACCGACATCATATGCTCTTCCATGGAAGGTTGTTTGTTCAGGAGTTGATGCGTGAGGGAGTTCTTCGTGACTTCCATAGCTCAGCCTTGGCGGTACATCCAGGAGTTTCAAAAATATACTTAGGCCGGAAGGAACAGTTTTGGTGGCCCGAGGTGAAATGAGTAGTGGAGGATTTTGGTGCTAAATTCCTAGTGTGTTAGCAAGTGAAGGCTGAACACCGTGTTCCCAATGGTTTTTTGCATACTTTAGATGTCCCCGAGTGGAAGTGGGATGACATATCAATGGACTTTGACACAAGACTACCCAGAGGTCGGGGTAGTTATGATGTTATCTAGGTAGTGGTGGATCGACAGGCAAAATCAGATCACTTCTTAGCAATTAAGGAGTCTGGCCCGGTGATTAACATAGCATAGAGGTACATAGATGAGGTGGTGGGTTTTCATGGTGTTTTTAAGACTATCATCTTAGATCGGGATACTAGGTTTACCTCATGAGTCTGGAGGGGGTTACAACATGCTTTTGGAACCAAGATACGCCTTAGCACTACATTACACCCCAAGACCGATGGGCGGATAGAGCAGACTATCCATATGTTAGAGGACATGATGAGAGCATGCGTTCGGGATTTCGGAGGATCATGGGTACGACACTTTCCTTTAGTTTATTTTTCCTACAAAAAAAGCTTTCACTCTACTATTTCCATGGCACCATTTGAGGCTTTGTATGGAAGACCATGTCGTTCACCCATTTTCTGGGCAGAGGTTGGTGAAACAGGTGCTCTTGGGCCAGAGGTAGTGCAGAGAACCATAGATAAAATGCAGCTTGTGCGTGAGAGGATGAAAGCGGCGCAGGAACGATAGAAGTATTATGTTGATCATCAGAGGAGGCCCTTGGAATTCGGGGTGGGAGATCATGTGTTCATGAAGGTTTCACCTCGACGGGGGCAGTGGAAGTTTGAGAAATGGAGGAAGCTCTTGTCTAGGTTCATCGGACCATTCAAGGTACTGAGGCGAGTCAGCGAGGTAGCATATCAGCTGGCCCTGCCACCTCAGATGGAGAAGGTTAATGATGACTTTAACGTCTCCCATCTACGACGATACTTAGACGACGACTCTCACGTTATCGTCTGGGAGAGTTATATATGGTAGATTACACGAACTTTGAGGAATGACCAGTCAGAATCGAGGATCATAAAGAGAAGGTGCTCCGTGGACGAACTATTCCCTTGGTTTGTGTGTTGTGGAGGCTTGGCGGCATCGAGGAGATCACATGGCAGTGGGAGGCCTAGATGCATGCTCGGTACACGGAGTTGTCTTGACTTGTGTTTTCCCTTTTTCTTCATAGATTTGTGTTGATGTTATACTATTTACCTTTGATATATGGAATGCCTGGGTTGTCGGTTGTGAGACCTATTGATTCCTTATTCTCTGGAAGTGTGTAGCATGTCTGTATGTGTGGGTCGTACGCTGTTAGGGGTAGTGTAAGTTAGAAAATCCTAATATATGTGGGAATTCCCAATACTTAATCGATACACACTAATACAGTTTTGATTAAACCCGTGAAGGCGAGTCAGTGTCGCTTAAAGAGTATAATATCTTGCCATAGGAGTGGGAATTCCTAACAACTATGATTAGGATTGTTGGTTGGGTTCCTGTTATAATGAGAACCATAAGAGGTATCTTGTAGGGTTATTATAGGTTGGTTTTTGAATTCTCAGGGACAAGAATGTTTTAAGAGGCATCTGATGTAGTGGCACGAACATCTATGGCCCATTCCTTTTCCAAAAAGAAGGTCACGAAGTGTTCTGGAGGGTAAAATTGAATATTCCCACACATTCCATATTTTTGTACGTACACGCCGTGTAGTGTGAGTACACGATGTGTATAACCTTTCCGGATATACCACGTGTTGAAGGCAGTGTCCTTGCCATGTGAAATAAATGAGTACACGTCGGGTAGTGTGAGCACACGCCGTATACCACCTTGTCAGGTATACCCCGTGTTGAAGGCTGTTTCCTTGCCGTGTGAAATAAATGAGTACACTCCATGTATCCAATATGAAATGTTGTGTAGTCACTCCCTGTATATGTGTTACCGTGTGTTGACTAGTCAACGGCTGTGTGCCATGTTGGAGTCATGCCCTTACCATGAGATATAAATGGGTGCATGCCATGTGTCCAATACTACACACCATGTAGTCCCACCCTGTGTACGCATTACCCTCAAACCATGTGTTGACCAGTCAACAGCCACAGAGCCATGTTGTAAGCAGCATGGTGACCATGTGAAATGGCCGAGTACAGGTCGTGTACCATAAAGTACACGTCCTGTACTTTTTGTTTTCTATCCTATAAGAGGAGTGGTCCCCTCATCCATTTTAACTCACCCCTCTCCTCCCCATTCCTCTGAGCAGAGCTCTCCCAAGAAACTCGAAGGCTCCTTTTCCTCCATAACATCCTTGTCTAAGCTCCGATTTACGATCCATCAGCGACCACGAAATCGTAACGATGAGGCGGAACTTCTGAGCTTGGATCCGTTGTCTTTCCTTTGGCCTTTACATTCTGACTTCCACCCGATTATGATTTTCCAAGACTCGACAGAAGTGACGGACGCCGAAGGATGTCATTCTAAAGTTGATCAAGGGGAGCGTTGTTATCAGAACATGTTGAGGTTGGGATCTTACCATCGTCTCCCAAAATTTGTGCATCATGTGGGGTGGGTGTCCTCTTTTTTACATGAAACACATTTGAACCACTTTAATAATGATAAAAACTGGCTTATTTAATGGGGATGGGGAAGTTGTTATGTTTATCTTTATATCCTGTGATATTATGTTATGAATTGAATAGAAATATGCCTACTGAAAATCATGGTCATTGGGGGCCTTTGGATGCACAATTAAATGTCTCCCTATCTTTCTAGACCGTTTTGTGGATGGAATCCTCGTTGAATGTGGAAATTTGGTTAATCAGGTAAAGTTGGCTATTTTAAAATCTAGAACCCTTGTGTGATCACCTCAGTTGAACAAAACGGAATAATGAACATGTGGGTGTTGGCATTTATATGTGGAATGTGATGGGGGAGTTTTGTGGGTTGTTGTGGATCGGGTGAGTAGTTGGGATACGATTGGCTTGGTTGTGGGTTGGTGTGAATGTTATGTTGGTGACGGGCAGTGGGGATAAGATAAATAGTATTAAAGGGATAATGATGTTCGAGTTTCGTTGTGATTGTTGTTATAGTGGTTGGTAGCTGGGCTTCAGGGTTGGGCTTGAATGTGAACAAACTATCGGTTGTGAATAATATATAAAATTGGATGAGTTAATGAATGGTGGGGCGTTGTAATGAAATGAGATTGATAATCAATGAGGCAATTTGGTTAATAAGAAGGACTTGTTTTGGTTTCTTGTGTTTTCCTAACTTGATTTGTGAGTGGAAGCGATATGTTTTACGAACGATCGATGTGGTTGGTTGTAGATGGTTTCCCAGTAGTTAAGGAACAAATAAACTAATTCTGTTGAAATGTGAAAACCTAAATGAGGTTGGGGTTGTTTATTGTATGAATTCTTCGTAGTAGCAGTGCCAAGGCACATGCCCAGTTTCTCTGTTTAGAATCCATAGGTTTTTGTGTTTGTTTTGTATACGTATATATATCTGTATCTTTTGTTTTTTATCGCACCACACCCATGTTGAGCACTTAGTGCCGAACACTCCCATTTCATGGGAGATTGTGTTTTTCCCATAGTTACTAGCTCCTTCCTACTTCTTCGTCCCTAGGCTGGGATGACTTGAGGCGACCTTACACCTAAGTCCCTTTAAGTAGGTTTCGATTGTGGTTTTTTTAGACCAAGACTCATTGGGAAGGTTTTATTGTTTCCCAAGAATCATCAGGATGAGTCCCAGGTGTGTGCAGGCACTATACGTGGTTTTGAGGCCCAGGTGTGTGCGGGTGGGATACATGGTTGTTAGGATCGTGGGTGTGCGGGTGGGATACGTGGTTGTGAGCCCCAGGTGTGTGCAGTCGGGGATGTGTTGTTCTTGAGGCCCAAGTGTGTGCGGTCGTGGAGAGTGTAGTAGCGTCAGGACGTTCTCCGTTAGGAAGAGTAGCTAACTAATGGGAAATGGTACGGGGTACCCAATATAGTACTACCTGTTGTGATTGTGTTTTTGGTGAGTGTGGCTAGTGAGGATGGGTGGATTGAATTCCTTTCTAGGTTTCTTTTGTTATTCTCATGGGATATTAGGATTTCTCCCCACTTGTGCATGGGAGCATTAGGTTTCCCAACTGAGTATACTTGTATTCTCACCCTATGTTTACTTTCAGGTTTCCAGGAGGACTACCAGGGTCGTGCGGGACCCTACTAGTCGGGACAGTTGGAGTTGTTGCAGTTTCTGTACACTTGTTTCTTTTGGAATTGTATTTAGATCTTTCTTTCACTTATACCATATTTCAGAACTATTTAAATATGCATGTGGGATTGGTTTGGGTTTATTTTTATACACTTGTTCATTTCCTTTTTGGGTGGTTGAACTGTCCTATTTCCCGATCATAAATAATAAAAAGGGTAATGCCTCCTATATTTGTGAAAAATCATACCCTTGGTGCTAGTCGCCACCACGGGGCCTACTGGAAGTGGGACTCGGGGGTCATTATCACCCTTTCACCATTGCTAGCTCAGGAGGGGCATCATTGGTGGGAGGGGTTCATGATAGTTTTTATCAATGATAGCTCATTAATAATTAAAATATATTTTTTAGTTTATCCAAATATATGAGAAACCATCCGTACAATTGGTTAATTAATCAAACTCATATATTTCTATCACCTTGTGTGGGACCTATTGTAGAAAGCATGATATTTTCTGATCTTCAGTTAATCTAGTGGTTGAAAAACAAAATAAATATATTTGGATCCCTGTGATTTTTTGTCAAAAAGTAGTGGTTCTATCAAGCATAATGGACATGACAGACTAAACTATTCAGGGATGATATTTTAAGAGTGTACTTGTATTTGGGAAGGAAGAACATATTAACGATGTAGCTCAATTGATGAAAATTGATAATATGAATTTATTAAAGCTACCTTTATTATTGATGGACCTAATTCACTCTCACGTTGACATGTTCGTTCGGTTTTAAAAGATGGTAAACAGATCATTTGTTGCCTTGGGGTAATCTATGTATCCCTATAAATTGTCCAATATGTTTTATCGATTAGTGATCAAGATCAAGATATCTATTTGTGAAAATAATGGAAGTGCCCGACTCATATTCATGTTTCCTAATGCACTCATATCATTGAACCAAAATATTATCACCATACATGGTTTTTTGAGGTAACCATTACCCCCAACCATAGGGTTTTATTGAATATGCCTCTGTGGATTGAGTTTTCTTCTTCAAAATAGAATAATTTTGAAGATAGGAGATGAATTCAAATTACATTTTTATTTAAAACTTAAATATGATGCGTGTTTTTTAATAATATTATAATTAATTATATTTATAATTTTGAAATTTAATTAAAAATATATTCTATATAATATATTTAAAAATTAATTAATATTAATAATAATTATTATTTGATAAAAAAAATTTTAAAGTTAATTAATATTATATTAATAATTTTATTTTACTAAAACAATTAAATAAATATTGTATTATTAAATTAATCTTCTAAAATAATGCAGAACCACATTTGCATTTATAATATTATTTTCAAGAAAACTATATAATAAATATAAATAATAATTAAAATTGTAATTAAATAATAATAAAATTAATTAAAAAACATAATTTTATTTATTATTTTCTATGAAACTCGTCTTAAAAATATTATCATAATTTCTTAGTTATATGTAAATACATTTAATAAAATATTTTTTCAATAAAATAATATTCATTATTTTTAGGATGTCACATTATTCTTCCCTAAAAATAATTGTTTCCTCGTAATTAGTTCTGGCACAAATGGATACAATTTCTACACAGGAGGACAAATTGAAATTATTAATTTCGATAATATTAGAAAAAATTGACTAGACTACTTCTCTAATACAATGTATATCGACTCAATGCCACAATATAGGTTCATATATTATAAATTATGTTTAAATTATATTTATAAAAATATAACTAAAAATACACACAACATTTATTTCATACCATGAACATTTACCGATATAGTTTCTGGAAATAAAATTTAAAACAATATAAACACTTTTCATATATACACAAAAATATAAATGTATAAATGTGTATGTGTATAGAAATAGACACACACACAGATATATATTTAAACATACATATATATATGTATGTAAGTATGTATGTATATAACTCTTTCTAAAACAAATAATTTGATGCAATGATATAAACCCTTAAATTATTTTGGGCCAGTTGAGGGATTTGGGGCTATTGGAAATTATACAGAACAAAGTGAGGGATCATTTGGAGATGGGATTCAAATATTATGATGTAAAAAGAGATGGTTTAAATTAATAGTGTTTATAAATTTTTATATGTCAACTTCCAAAAATTTATGACAATAATGGAAAATAAATTTGATTAATGTTAAGAAAATAATTGTTGAAAAATTATTAAAAATATTCAAGTATGTAGAATCCATGTTAAAAGGGATTGATGGGTTCAGTATTGAAATCAAGAATTTTTTAATAGATTTTCACTGTGGTAGGTGGAATAAAACCACAAAATTTTTAATAGCTTTAGGATTAACATTATTATAAAATTTTATTGTAATCATTAAAATATTTTTTCTTTTAATCCAAATCATTAATCCCTTTTTATTACCCAATAACGTTTCATTGATTTTTTAACATTATATTTTTTTTTCAAAATACATTATTGTGATTTTATTATATTATTAAAATTTATATATTTTTCTTTATCATTTTTTTATCAAAACATTCCAACATAATTTTTTTATATAAGCAGGTTTTACTACATATATATGGTTAAACATTTTTATACACTTTATATAAAATCTTTTTTATTTATATTAAAATTTAGGGTATTTAAATATATATATAATTCCATTTCTGATATAAAAAATTCAAATTTCATTTTTTTTGAAAAATATAATGTGCATATTTTATTATTATAATAATTATAAATATTTATAATTTATAAATTTAATAAAAAAATATATCTATTATATTTATAAAATACATTATCTTAATAATAATAATAATCTTTTAAAAAAATTACAGTTATTTAAATTTATAATAATAAAATCTATTTTATAAAAAAAGTTATATTATGATAATATTTAAAAAATTGAAAAAACATATTTTCCTTTTAAAAATTAATTTGAATAATATAAATAAAAGGTAAAATTAATTTTATGTAATATAATTAAGTTATAATCAAATAAATTAACAACAAAATTTCATTTATAATATTAAAAGATAATAATATTAAAAATATTATTAATTTATTTTAATTATACATTAATCTATTTTTTAAATTAATTTTATAATGAAACTATATTTATAATTTTGGGGTATTTACAAAGAAGACCCATTTTCATTAATGTGGTCAAAACAAATTAAACCATAAAATGAAAAAGAAATTATTGTAAATAACGAAGTGGAGAAATTATAGAAAAAGTAATAACAAAATTGAAATTAGTCAAATCATGTATTTGGAATCGATAGGTTTATATACAAACAAAAACAATCGGTATGTGGTTTAAGGAAGACCATCCTTTTGTTGAATTTATGTATCTATGGAGAATTAGAGTTATCATATAAGAAGGAATGATGGATTGGTCGAGTATGAAGAAGAAGATAGGGTCAGTGAATAAGGTTTTATTTGAGATTTTAAACCCCTTATAGCATGTTGTGTCACCATTCCATAAATGCAGGAACATGTGCAGGCTATACCGATCTGTCTAAGTGGGTTTCTTCAAACTATCACAGATGATCATCCATGACGTCCCGTAAACAACACATACTAGGCCAGACAGATGGAATATGGACATGACCATCACCATAATTTCTCGGACAACCTTTGACGAGGCCCCATTAACAACGCCTACCAGGCCAGAGAGGGGGATGGTGGATGTGACCATCACTACCAATTCTCAAATGACTTTCCACGACACCCCATCGATAAAGCCTACCACTATCACCAACCATTTTACATTTCACTACGCCACACCCATGCTACATACCAGGCCAGACAGGGGGGGAAATGGATATAAATGTCACCTCCCAATCATGGGTGACCATCCACAACACCCAATCAACAACTCGTACCAACGTCATTGCCCTTTATATGATGATCATCCAACACACCCCATCAATAATGCAAACCATGGTTACCACCCTCCCTCTCTGCCCATTCACAGAAGATCTACCACAACGCCCTGTCTTCAAAGCCTACCAGCACCCCAACCCTTAGTTAGACATTCTCCCATGATGCCCAATCAATAATTCCTACAATGCCTAGTGGGGGAAGATGTATATGGTGGTCACCACATCCATATGGGTAATTTTTCAAACCATATGAAAACCTAGTCGGTCAGAGGTGTCCAGAAATGACACTTTTTTACCCTACCTGTCAACCACCACTAATGAGGACGATGAAAATAGATGCCTGATGTTAAAAATGTTGACTCCAGATGTGAAACGTCAATTGAAGTATTAGAAAAAATGAGGCAAAGTGTGATGGCTCTCTCCATCCAATCACACACCACAACAAAACATATTTCAGATGTAGAGTTATTTGACACGAACTAGTGACTGTAAAAACTAATGTATTTTTCCCATAAATTTTTTAAAAATTTAATTTATTTTCATTTTTTATATTTAACTATAAATTTATTATTCATTATATTATTAATTTAATAATAATTTATAATTTATAATTAGTTATATGAATCCATTAAATATAAAATTTCACCCATTAAAAATTATATATTTTTTATTCATGTAACACTACTCTTTATGGGGAAATATACAATAATTGTGTTAAAAAGAACATATAAAAGGGTTCCTTTTACCTTTTATTTTTTCTTACGTAGTTAAATTCACTTCAATTATGTGCACTTTTTGTTTACAAATTCTAAATGATACATTGAATATGTTAATATATATATATATATACATTGTTATATATTTTTGAACAATATTTAAATTTCACCAAGTATATAGATTTATATATATTTCATATATAAATATATTATATAAAATTTAATAATATATTAATATCCATTCGCATATGTATGTCTGTTTGTGTTTTTTAATGTATGTGTTGTTTGTGAATGCATATGTTCTATTGTGTTGTGTGTCTGTGTGTGTGTTTATCTACTTTTATGGATTATATATCTGTATGTATATGTGGATAGCATTTATGTATGTTTTATGTGTATGTTATAGATATGTGTACGTGAACATGGATAAAAACATATATATGAATAAATATACCTATATATATGTGTATGTGTATGTGTAAGTGTATTGGTACGTATTTTAAAAAGTGTATTGTATGTATATTTATGTTCACATATATATGTATGTGTGTATGTGAATGTGTATGTGTTTTTTATATACATGATAATGTGTTTCTGTATAAGTATTAGTTTGTGAAAGTATATATGAGTATGTTTATGTATTAGTGAATGTATGTATATGTGTATATGTGACATTATGTTTACGTACATCTGTATGTTCATGAGTATGCGTATATGTGTGTAGATAGTCAAATGTATAGATGTGTATGAATGTACATGGATATATATGCTATTTTATGGATGTGTATATGTATATATGAAAATTCATGTGTATGTGTATTCATATACATTTGTATGTTTATGTACATGTGTATTTGTATTTGTATTTTTATGTGTATATGTATTTGTAAATGTAGTATGTGTATGTATATTTGCGTATGTATAGAAATATAATAATGTGCATGCATGGGTATGTAACTATATGTATATTTATATGCCTATGCCTATGTGCACATGTATGTGGAAGTGTTTTCCAATATTTGTATGTGAATATTGTGTATGTATGTTTACATGTTTTTCTATGTATATGTATTTGTGTTCACGTCTATATGTTTATTAATATAATGTTATTTATTGTTTTTTAGTATCTCTCTATTTTTGTCATTTCAATAATTTATTCATTTATATTATAAAATACTTTAAAAATTTTGTAATATATTCAGTTATGATATTTATTTATATATGTTTAAATATGTATATATTTAATTAAATATTAACAATTTTTCAACTAATAAAAATTTAAAAATTTAAAATCATATTATATTTTCGATATAAAATTAATACAGTGCATACATCATCCATTAGCTGTAATAATATTATTTTCCTATATATTTTAATTACTATATTTCCATCAACTATTAATGTAATTAATATTATGAATACACATTTGTAATTTTTTGTTGTAATTTATTTAATTTTATTTATTCATTTTAATGTTTATTTATTATTATTTTTCAATTACTCTATTTAATAATTTTAAATATATTTCCAATTTAATAATTTTTTAGGGTAATACATCTTTATTTAATATCTTCAATATTTTCAATATGTTTTTAATTTATATGATTAATATTTATTCAATTTGATTTGTTACTTTTTAATTTTTTTAATATGTCTGAAAAACATGTTATTGATTATTATATGACCGTCTCCAACCCACACCATATTGCCCCAAAATTGAACCCTAATGTAATCCATGCCTAGCATGATTTAGGTGTTTATTTTAAAAAATAAAAATGATGGGGATGTGCTTCACGATGACTTGTAATGAATGATGGGGTATTTGAATGTCGTGCTTTGTAGTCTGGACTGTGCGTACCATCGAAAGACTCTGAGAGTTGGATGGTGGTGTCAGCCTAGGGATCCCAAGGGATCATGATCGGTAGGTTTTATGGGAGGTGGTGAATGTGTGGGATGGAATGAATGTGAATGTAATAGGGGAAACAACTCATCATTGCAAATGTTTTTGGCATAACATGACAGAGGACCCAAGAGCAACTGTGGTGGTGCCCCTTCGCTGATGACGGCCTCACGCAGCGGTGGTGTCAATGTTGTTGAGGTAAAGTGATATCTTTTGAATCATGGTAGACATGTCTGTGACACTCACAGAGATGATGTGCAAGATGTATTTGTGGATTAGTGATTCGGTTCTGCGAACAAGAAATTAAAAGTGGGGATTATGGTTTGTTGGTCATCTACAACAATCATTGATAACGTTTAGTGTGATAATAGATGTGTAAGGTGTGGTCATGTATTTTCCATCATTGTTTTTTAGGGGAGGCCCAAGTAGATGATAGAATTCTAATAGTGGTGCAAAATAATGTATCAGCCTATGGGCCATGGTGGTATGCGCAAAAGATATAAGGGTCTTAGTGCCAATAATAATAAAAAAGGAGGTTGATGAACATATTGAATATAGGTGGGATATCAATTGGGTGGGAGGGCACTATGGCCCACCCATTGGCCGATGGGTGAGGTGTTTCTGTTTGGTTTGATGTGTTTGTATTTTTGAGTAACTTATATAAATATATATTATCAATTTATTTATTTTTATTCATTAATTATTTTCTTTTTTTCTTTTTTTTTGTGAATGAAATGGCCACTTTGTATCTGGGTAGAGTAAGATCCATGACATAGCCTGTAGTCCAATGTCCATGTGGCCCAAAAAAATTTCTTGAAGGCTCAGTGTAGCGTCAATCCTCAATCATCTAGTCTATATCACAAAGCCTCTGTCATGCTTGCATCACTGTCTACCCGCATCATGCCCACAAAACTACCTTCCCGGATCACTTCATGTGATATAAATCCGCAAAGGGGCATGCTATGATTCGATCACTTGTTATTATATGAAGGTAATTTAGGAAATTATTATTAGAGATAATCTTATTTATGTTTTTAAATTTTTTAATTTTATTTCATAATTTTTAAAATGATTTCATTTAATATTAATTATTTATTTTTAATATTTAAAACTTTTAAATATTTGTTTGTTAAATTTGAATATTTTTTAATACATATTTATTTAATATGTTTTAATTTTGTAAAAACATTTTTCATTTATATGATTAATATTTATTCTATTAAATTTATTATGGTGTAATTCCTTTAAAATGTTTGAAATATTTATTATTAATTCATTTAAATACATTTTTTAGGATTCTCACCATATTTATATTAGTTTACATTTTATTAAATAAATGATTAAAATTATCCATAATTATTTTATATGATTTTATATTCTTATCACGTTTTTAAATTACATGATTAATAATATTTCAATTTTATATATACAGTTGTAATATTTTTGAAATGTTTGAAATAATTAAAATTAATATATTGAAGTGATTTTTGTAAATATTTTCATTAATTTTTTTGTACACGTTCATATTTCTTGTAATTATTCGTAGAAATTTTATTGTACATATTTAGTGGTTTTTAAAAAAAATCTATGTTTTCATCTTTATATTAATATATATTCATTTTTATTTTTTAATTAATATATATAAATAAAAAACATAAAAAATTTATTAATATATTTGCAGTCTATTTATTAATAATTATTCAATTTCACTCAGTTTTTATAATCATGTGTTTATGATTATTTATTCATTAAATAGGATTTATTTTTGATAGTTCACTCATTTTTAATATATATTGAATTTGTATTTCATAAATATATTATATCAACTGTAAAATGAAAATGATCTCATGATAAATATATATATATCATCATTATACTGTTATTTGTTGATAAATATTGATTTTATCTACTATAATTTTTGTAATGATAATGATTTGTTTTATAAGAGCAAAAATCATCACTAATAAAACCGATCTTTTTTAGCAGTTAATAATTTTAGGCTTATAAAACTCATATTTTTCAACACTTTTTGGAAAGCATTGAAAAACCCTTCAGGGTTATATAAATTCAACACATTTGAAACATGTTTCTCTTCCCAATTCATGATCTCTCATGGATTTTGTCCTCTTTTTCTAATCCACCAAAACATCATGGACGAATAAAACATCTCAAAACCTAAGGTGTGTGAGTGAATATCTTGAATCTGCTTGTACTAGTATTTTATTATGAATAACCATAAAAATATTCTTAGTGATTTTTTAATGATTATTAAATTCATTTTCTTGATGATTCATATGTGGTTTATAAAGGTAAATTTTTATGCATCCATTTTATAAAATGATTTACTCTTCCACGAGTATTGTTGAATGTTCACTTAAGCATTACTGGATGAATCACTTGCATAGTATAATATGGTATAATCAATAACAACCCAGTCAATGAAACTATATCAATAATTCAAAATTATGCACTTTCAACTAAAATTTATAATTCCCAATTAGTTATAATTTTAATTAATGGAAAATTCATAATTTTAATTCTATACATTATTATTTAAATAAATAGAGAATTATAATATTATTATTCTAATAATGGTACTTGATGAATATTTACTGAGTATCCTAAAAGATCAATAACAATGGTACCCTCTCTCAAGGCTTCTCCCATAATACGAGGTTCATATAGGGAGACACATTTTCTCCTTTACATCGTGTTTTAATGGATGGTGTTTTTTGTAATTTAAATTTTGTTTGAAGCTATTGACATCATATTTCATGGGGGATGATTTATTGAAAATTACACCTATTTCCCATATCTTCTTTTTTGATGGTATATTTATTTCCCAAGGATATCCCTTTAATAATTAAATTATATTTACCAGTTTATCCAAATATATGAGAAATCATCAAAACAATTGGATAATAATTCAAACTCATATATTTCCATCAGCTCAAGTGTGGCCCCTTATAGAAAGATAGATATTTTTAGATCCTCAATTATCCAGGTGGTTGAAAAAATATAATATATATATTTGGATCCCTATTATTTTTGGTCAAACAAATAGTGGTTATCTCAAGCATCATCGACATGATAGAAAAAAATATTAAGGGATGATATTTTAGGAGGGTGTATATAGTAGGGAAGGATGAACATACAAATGATATAGCTTAGTGGATTAAAATTTATAATATGTATTTATTAAAGCTACCTGGATTTTTGATGGACCTAATTCACTCTCACATTGACATGTTCTTTTGGGTTTTTAATGATGGTAAAATGGTCATTAGTTGGCTTGGGATAATCTATGTATCCCTAAATCTTTTGGTGATATGGGAAATCTGTACATGTTCATGATCAAGATATCTATTTTAGAAAATAATGGATGGAGTTTGATTCATAATCATGGTATTCTATGCACTCAGATCATTGAACCCAATTATTACCCCCATACGAGGTTTTTCGAGGTAACCATTACCCCCAAACTTATATTTTTATAAACGATTCCTCTTCGGATCGAGTGTTCTTCAAAATATTTTAATTTTTATGACCAAATATGAATCCATATTCATGATCTTGAGGGTCCCTTGGCTTGTTTATAAATATGGGATGATGTCCACATGCCTTGTAGTTTCTAATTAGGAGGATTTCTCTATTTTCTCTTGTTTTAATGAGGCTAATAACATATGGTGTTAAGATAAAATGAATGTATCAATTAGAAAAAACTATTAGGGGGTTTTTTAGTATTCCTTGCATTCATGATATATACAACGAAAACTATGTACGAATAATGAATTCTTGAGATTCTATTTGGGGAATTATAGGTGTACTATGGCCCACAGAATATAAATAATAGTCATTCAATATTTATATAAACTCATATGTCTCCTTGCAGTCCCAAAAATTATTTTAAACTTATTATTGAAATATTTCATGGGAATAATCGATTTAGTGATTCTCATAATGGAATGACATACTAAATAAGATTATTTGATACCCTTCTGCATTAGTGAAGTGGAATCTCATATACAAGCAATGTTCTACCAGTATGGATCCATGATCATCTGACATGCATAGAAGGAAATTAGGAATCATAATGACATTAATCATAATAAATCCTTACAATCAATTATCCAATGTAAGTGGATCACCCACTATACAATGTGCATGAGATTAATTTGGATGAAAATATCTTCGGAAGAGGTTCTTTTTGATTGGGTCATGTGGTATCTGATCATTTGGGTTGCATTTTCACTTGTAGAATGATTTACATCAGTTGTTTTATCGAATCTACAAGTCACATAAGCATATTAATTATTCACAATATTGATTTTCTCCATTTGGAGTGGTTGAAAAAATGTTTTCATGGAACCAAACTGTATTTTCATTATTAAAGTTATTAATGCATCATAGTGGGTTCTCCAATTCGTTGACTTATTGTTTAGGAAGGATAAATCCATTATCAACACTACTACAAATTAGAAAAATACCAAATGTTTTGAGAAAATGTTTGTATTAATACAATTACATTACACTATAAAAATGGATTGACCAACATTATTGGTATTCAAACCATCATATGACCCTATTCAATTCGTTTTTAAAAAAAACCACTAGTATTGGTTATATCTATACAAAATGATTTATTCAAAAGGTTGGCATTTTTTTATAAAATGAAATTATATGAATTGAATTTTCAAAACCATTGGTATATGTGATTGATATCTCAACAGTTTGGATTAAAAAATTGGTATAGATTACTTTTAAAGAACCTATACTGATGGTTTTTCCGAAACCATTTATAAAAGTACAAGAATTCGAAATACACATATCAATGGTTTGTATAACCATTTTTGTATTTTTTTACCAATAGTTTTCCAAAAAATTGGTAATGGTCGTCATATTTTTTATAAATTAATTATAAAATAAAATATAGTACGTAATGGAATAAAAATTAATTTATATATAAATTTTAATCATAATTACTTTCCTAAAAACATTATAGATTAGTGGTTATGTGTTTGAAATACAATGTGTGTTATTCCATATTATAAATGAAATTTAATTTAAAAACATTTTTCACACTGTCAAAACCTATAACACATGCTCATATTGTCATGATTATTTAGGAAAATTAGTCTTCAGTCATTATTGATGTTTTTTATTCAATTTATCATCAATATGAAGCATTGTATGATTAGTTTCACTTGAAGTCCGACATTGAAAAACATAGGACTACCTATAGTAACTGATACCTCAAAATCATTGATCACACAAACATTCATAAATTTATGATTTAATGATACTATGATGTTCAAATATAATCACTCGTCTAAAAATGGAATCCCATAAAACAACTACCAAAGGTTTCACTATGTAAGATAAATAAAAAACATTAACCTCATTATAAGTAGCCATATTTCATCTTCAATAATTTCTTTTTTTTGAATCACTATGAAAACCTAGTATGACATACATTAATATATCAATAATTTATATATAAATGATACGTGTAAAATAGAAAAATGTTTTTATATGCTAATTATTTCAAATAATCAATAACTAGATGATAGTTTTGTATAAACTCAACTAATATTTCAAGAAATAAGTTTTCATCATCATATGAATACATTTATATTATATAGTAATTATTATGAATGAAAATCATGCCACAAAATTGGTTTCCATTGCTTCATACCTGATCAAACAAATCCAATGCTTCAGGGAATATATAACCCTAGGAAGTTCTCATCCAACATTATTTTATATGTTTTGAAAAGACATTTGTCATTTTTAATGAATTAGAGGATTTCATTTTTATAATAGTTTCTCAACCATTAATAAATTCTGATCTATATTCATACCTCACTCAAATATCAAGTATCACATTTTTTATCAATGTGTTTTAATATCATAGAATCATGCATCAATAAATGGAATTTCAACATGAACATATCCATATATCGAAAATACCCCCCATTATGAATAACGTAAAAAACTTTTACATATTTTCGTGTCATAGGGATTTTGTTTATATAATCCTTTAACCAATTACCCACTGTTAGGTACGACAAAATCATTTCGTGAATAATGATATTTCATTTTTTATAAATAAATCATAGAAGAACATATGCTTTTAATTTCATAATTTTTGACAAAATGTGAATTTTTCAACATCTAGGAGAAAAATAATTGGAATATCTAAATCCCCAACATATATTTTATTGTAATATACAATATCATCCATGAAAGTGTTCCTTCCTAAAAAATAACAAGGGAGTTGTTAATCTTATTATATTTTCCATGTATCCACACTTCTCCCATGGTTAAAATTATTCAAATTTTCTAACGTTTCCAAGAATAAGAATAACAATACAATTAATATTTACATTTTGGAGAACATACACTATATGAATTTTCTACCCAACCCACATATCACATCACCAGTTAGTAATACCTTTTTTCATGAATGATAATGAATAGAGTTTAAATAAATTAATGATCTAGATCATTATTAAGTAGGTTATGAATAATATAATTAGTAAACATGATGACTTTATGATAAAAAATAGTCACCATGAATGTGAGATACTTTAATATTACCATAATTGACAATAAAAATGAAATTTCTTCCTATCTTGTAGGGGATAAAAAAATGTATTGTTATATATATGAATTTTTTTTCCATTCAATCATCAATGCGATAATTGATCTCCATTTAGCTAAATATAAACAGATATCACCTTCATCTTACATATCATCATTCATGATTCAAAATAAAATTTTCAAATTTATATTCACATATACATGCAAGGGTATGTTTCTTATAACGATTTCTTGTGATATTTGAACTCCATTTCACTATAAGAATAATTAAAATCTCCAAATAAACATTTTTATACATACCAAACAGATGGTTGGCTCTTTAAATGCACTTTCAATTCCAATGGATACATGATAATTAATCTTCTATATAATTAAGAATCTCATTATGTTACATTGTCACAAACATGTATTCTAATTTTTTTGTAACATGTTTCAAAATATTATGCATATATACACCATTATTTAGAAATTTAAGCCATATATTCTAATTATGAGGAATAAACATGTGTACATTAGCAGGATAATGGAAAATATTATGGTCAATCTATGAATTCCATTGAATGAGATATTCTATTTAAAATAATTATTTAGTCTTATCAGTGAAAATATTCAACTTTAGATTAAAAGAAATTTCTATTTGTAAAAATCTAAAAATGTTAGGAAGTTAAACAGTTGAGAATATATTATCACAACATTAATTATTGGATTGAATCAATTAATTTTTTTCTCATTACCCATCCCCCGGGGCCCGAGCCATGAATACCTCAAGCCCACCTTCTATTGGACAGGGTATGGCGGGTAGCACCGGAAAGGAATATCCATAAAACGGGAAGTCTTTACCTTTAAGAATGTACAAACTCAAAGTGTAGAATTCAACAAGTGAAAACCACACATATTTGAACTCAAAAAAAGAATATGTGAAGTAAAATTCTATAGTAATGACTGGTGAAAGTAAAGGGTGACCGGAATACATGCCCAATTTGAAATAGTACAAGTACAACTGAAAAAGTAATAAAATATGAAAAGTGAAAGGAAGCTCATCGATTATCCACCACGAATCCTATCAGAAGCATAGGTATAGCTCACGATCTGTAGTCCCAACTTCAAATCACACCAAAAGGTCTATATCCATGAACCAACAAGTCATGGCTCACTCATCCTCAATAAATGTTGTGTGATGTCTACAACAGACACAACAAGGTGCTGGTGAAGAAGATGCAGGGGTGAGTATAATGATACACATTTTGAAACCTGAGACCCCTATAGTTATCCTAGAGTGACACAAAAGGAAATCTAACAAAGAATGATGAAAAAATACACAACACAAGTCAGCATAAACATGTATCACATTATGTCAAGGATGGAAGGGTATTCACATCATCAAACTCTTCATTTGCTGGAGAAATTCTCCTATATCATGTATAATGGGCCTGCTGAGTCACACAGAGCCGCTTCCCACCCTGGGCATGCCGAGTCACATAGATCCACTTCCCACCATGGCCGAATAGAGGTACTCCGCTTTTCAAGTATGGTGGGTCTACAGGGTCACATAGAACTGCTCCCGACCATTGTCCTACTGGTTCACATAGTGCCAATTCCCACTGGGCCAATCATCAAGCAGTCTCCAGGTCTCAACCAACCGCAAGGTTCCATATGTAGTCTGATTGGAAGAACCAATACATAATTCACTCGCCAAAAATTTATATCTATGGAAGTCACCAAAAATTATACCAAAATAACATTTTCCTCAACGGAGTACCAAAGCAGCAAACGTCTCGTCAATCAGATGCACGATTTGAGAGATACATGCATTTTTCTGCCGAGGGCCCGATTGGATTCTTATATGAAAAAATTAAGACATGCCCCAACATTCTCCAAAACATTGGTGGAATGTAACAATAAGAAATCCCTATCATATGAATCCTGACTCTGATGTCTGTTCATCAAACAAAGTTCTGGTTTAGAAGTTAGTGCATGTTTTGTGAAATAAGATGGTACTGGGTCTGTGTCTAGTCTACCTCGGTTGTGCCAGCCTGACCAGCGTTTGGGTAATGATGATGTGGCACAGATCCACTTCATCCGTTCAACCTTTGGGGGATTACCAAATGCATCGCCATGTGGCGCAGAGGGTCCTCCACGCCAGGGCTAATGGTTCATGACCTTAACATAGGGCACGCCGCGGGAGTGCGCCCCATCCATCGGCCACCGCTCGAACTGGAATCCTCTGCTCTTACCACAACCTGTGTAGACCACGACCCAACTATGGTGTGGGATTTTTGATTGGGGAATGCCCCTCCTCTACACCACCAAACAAATGACTGATTGTAGTACTGCCGACATTGTGTTCGTCGGGCCAGCGGTCGCGCATCGGGGCCTATTTCATGTGTTGTCTACGCATGTCGGCTCGTGGGATTGGATCCTTCACAACGGTAGGGCCAGATTCTGCTTTCTTCTTCCCTCAATATTGTTCTATCATAATCAACACACAAATGGAGGTGCTTGGCCCTTGTTCTTGTTGTCCTACACACTTCATGTTAGAGATAATTCTGGGGGAGTTTCGAGGGAACGTTCAACTAGATTTCATGGCTTAATTCAAAACCTGATAAAAAAAAGAAACACACCCTCCCGCCCATATACATCGAATAATAGATAAACTTATTGATTACATGCCCAATTCATATCATTTTAGAATGAATTGTGGGGAAACCAAAATCAATCAACATAACCCCTACCTTTAAACAAAAGAGTTCACTTGCGGTTGAGGGAGTCTCGTTCCTCATCATCTTTAAAATAAGCTTCCCCTGCAAAGGATCGAACATCAAACTTGGGTTCTGGGTTTCAGTGTCGCATGACACCTCCGAATGGGATCAGATCTGGCTTCTAAGGGATCGTTGTTACGAAACTCTTATAGATCTTCTTTTCTTGGCGTAACATGTCCAATACACCTTCTGATGATATATATTTATAAAAGAGGGGGAGGGTATGTAATGAAATGGGGAATTAATGAGATATCATAAATTAGAAGCATTATTAATTATCAATTGACGTTGTTACATACATTTTTTCATGTCAATCCATTCATTGGCCTGATTCACCATGGCTCCCACACCGTGCTTGTCCATTTCTATTAAAGAAAGAAAATAAAATAATAAAATTATTTCATTTAATTTATTTTCAAAGTCACAAAAACAAAACTTCTTCTCAGGACCTACTCTAGTCAATGTAATATTTACCTTAACTGAAACCTGGTGCTACAAATTAAACAGTTCCCTCAAATTTTTTATCTGAGCACTCGTACAATCATTATAAAAAATTGTTACACATTTATAGAACATAACTTAAAAAAAGAAAAGAAATTAATCCCAGGCACACCAGACCTTTGATAAACATGCAGTAAATATTCGTCGACTCAAAAATTCAAATAATTAAAAAAAATAAAAAAATTTAGAAGGTAAAATATAGGTCTTTACATTCTCCCCAGATTATGGATTTTCATCCTTGAAAGCAACAAAATATACAAAGGAAACAAATTGGGGTACTGAGAATGAATCTGGTCATGCCTCCCAAATGGGCTCTCATGAAGTTTCTCGTGCTTCCAGAAAATCTGTACCATAGTTTTTGACTATCCAAGAAGGGCTTACTATTATTGATCCTCAATTTCTTTATGAACCTCGTTAAATGTCACCCGATCATCCAAGTCCATCTCACCATGGTTGATGAAGTCAGATTGGTCGTGTATATATCCCTTCAGCTGGGATACATGGAAGATGTCGAGAAGCCTCTCCAACTATGATTGAAGTGCCAAATGGTATTCCACCTCACCTATCTTCCAAATTATAATAAAAAGTCTGATAAACCTTGATGATAACATACCTACTTAGACATAACTTTATAGTCTCTAACAAGGGGAGACTATCAAGAATACAAGGTCACCCTCCTGGAACACCAAAGGTCTCCACCTCCTGTCAGCAAAATACATTTTTCTACTTTGCGAAATCTTCATCTACTCCTGGATGATCTACACCTTCTTAGTGGTAGCCTGTACAAACTTTATTCCCAAAATTGGTGACTCCCACGGGTCATTCCATCATAGAGGTGATATGTATGGTTGACCGTACATGGCCTCTACTAGAGCCATACTAATGGTGGAGTGGTAACTTATTTTGTAAGGAAGATCCAAAAAGTGAAATTAATTCATCCATCTACGGAAAAAATCTAGGTTGCATGCATGAAGCATGTCCTCCATTGTATGTATGGTCCATTCTGTATTACCATCCATCTAATAATGAATGATAGTGATGATAAATAGCTGAGTCCCAAACTCCACATGAAATCCCTTCCACAATAGAGATGTGAAACAAGTTTCATTGTCAGAGATTATCGTTGATGTCCCCCCACGGAGTTGCATAATCCTTTCCACATAGAGGTTTCTCGAGATCTCTAAGGATACTTTCAATATAATATATAACAAGTGGGCCAACTTGGGTAGTCGATCAATGATCACCCAGATGGAATCATGTCCCCTAGACGTATGTGAAAGCCCAATAACAAAGTCAATGGAGATCTCATCCCACTTACACTCTAGAACCTCTAGTGGTTATGTTAATCTTGTTGGAAACTGATGCTCGACCTTCACTTACTAACAAGTGAGGCATCGTGAAAGAAACTCAGCTATATAATTCTTAATCCAAGACCAGCATTGCTGACACCAGAGGTCCTGGTATATCATCACCACACCAGGATGTACCATTATAGGGGACATATGTAATTTCTTCAACACCTCCTCCTGTAGCACCACATGTTCCACGATACATCCCCTGAAAAGGATTATGGGATCACCTCATTCAGAAATTACATTAGTTTCTTTTCCAGAGGATATATTAACATGTCGAGCTTTGAATTCATCATCCTCGTGTTGTGCCTTCTAGACTCATGGAAGATGTGGGGAAGTGATTCTCATAGATTGGAGGTATGCATAACCATCTATATCCACAAAGGATATCTCCAACGCCGCAAACTATTATGTCTCCTCAAAGAACATGGGCATGCCAAAACTCTTACATAATGCATCTAATACAACATTAACCATTCCATTAATATAGTCTATCTCTAATTCATAGTCATTGAAGAACATTAACCAACACCGATATCTAAGGTTTATGACTTCTGAGAGAAGATTTACCTAAGACACTTGTGATCATTGAATACTTCAAAACGTTCACCCATCAAATAATGCATTCATATCATCAGGGACAAGACCACATAAATTAACTATAGGTCATGGGTACATAGTTATTCTCATGTTGTCTCAGCAGTCTTGATCCATTGGTGATAACTGCTGACTCTTGCATTTGGAATCTCCCAATTCCAGTCCTTGATGCGTAGTAGTATACTAAATACACCACAACCGCTTCAGGTAGACTCAATATTTGAGCACTCATTAGTCTCTAACCCAGCTTAAAGAATCTCTACATGCATCTCTCTTTCAATACGAAGGGTTGGGCCTTCATCGTTAAATCTGACAAGGGTGTTGAAACTCTATAAATGATTGGCTCAAATATCAGGTAGTATCTGACCAAACCACGAAACATCACACCTCAGCCAAACTCCTATGTGGATCCTATGAAATCACAGTATCAATCATCGCTGGATCAACAGAAACCACATCATTAGAGATAACATGTCCCTGAAAGTGGACCTATTGCATCTAGATCTAAAAATTTGAGTATTTACAATAATGATGGTTCTTGTAGAGTGTATCAAGGACTATATGCATATAAAAGGCATGCTCATCCCATGTCGCTGAGTATATTTATATTCCATCAATGAAGATGACTATAAATAGATCACAAAATGGCTAAAAGATAATGTTCATGAGTCCCACGAACAATGTAGGGGAATTGGTCACACCCAATGGAATAACCAATAACACATATTGGACATACAGACATCGAAAAGAATTTTTTCACATCCTCATCTCGTACACTGAGCTGATGACAACCTGTTCTGATGACTATCTACAGAAACCTACGTTCTCCATTTAGTTGATAAAAAAGACCATCAATTCTCAGATGTGGATACCTTTTCTTCAGGGTCACCAGGTTCAGGTGCCGATAGTCTACAAAGAGTCTCAAAATAATGTCTCCCTTCATGGATAACAAAAACAGAGGTGCCCATGGAGAATCACTGGGTCTTATGAACATTTTTACCATTAAGTCCTCAAACTACACTCGAAACTTTCAATGCTCCATGGGAGCCATATTATATGTTGGTGTAGATATCGATGATGTCTCAGGGTATAGGTCGATACAAATGTAAACCTCTCTACATTGAGGTAGTCCTAGGACATCATCAGAGAAGACATCAACATACTAGTACCCCACTACAAGATAGTTTAGACTCTCAATATGAACTACCCCGAAGGTAAGGCTATCCAACTGATGGGTTATCGGCTGCACCCCCTCCTGGAAAGTTCTTCATGTGCTGCAATGTTTTCCTTATCGATAGTGATGGAAAACCATTCCAATCCATGAAAACATAACACACTCTGCGCCTAATACATTAGTTCTGAGCATGGACTATAGATAACTAGTCCATAATCATGATGAATTTGTAAGGCCTCTAAACCGCTACTTGAAGATCTCATATAATGTTCTTTCCTCTGAGAGTAAGCTCACACTGTTGTCATCCATGTTTAATTGTCGAATCTTCTATTGTAAGAGTGTCTAGTCATAAGTATCAGTACAACGACTCTGTTGGAAACTCGAAGCTCCAAACGAGGGTCATGAAAATAAAAGAGTGACTGGGAAATGTTTTTATATGAACAAAATCATGGATTTTGTTGACACAGATAGTACCTCCAATCATCTATGAAATTATTGAATCGTAGGCCTCAGTTTCTTGGAGCTGAGATGGCCTTTGTCTGCCATCACCCTGTGGTCGGGGTGGACCTCCTGAATGTGGTGGCGGTCGCACCTCGAATGACTGCTCACCACCTGCTGCACATCCAGTTCCCCTGCCACGTCTGCCATCGTACAAATCTTCCCTCTCTAAAATCTTTTTACGTCGTATGTCATCTCTCGGCCATATGTTTTTCTTTCGTATAATGGGTCGGGAAGTCACGATCCATGTGGCCATATCTGCAACACGTAAAGCATTATTTGGTTCCATAATGACTCCATCTATATTGGGAGCCTATTATTACCATGATAGAGTCCTGGGGTCACCATTTTAATGTCCTGGCTCGCTTCATGCCATGAATCTAACGCCTAGTGCTTTCCGAAAACAATGTTTCCTGGGGTCTTCTGGAGGCCCTAGCTAATGGCGCATGCTCTGTTAGGATTCTCTCCACAAGAGGGGCCCACTGCGGCACTCCATCCTGGGTGGGGATGCTGAGGGTCACCACTGAAGCCCTAATCTCCCTTATGAGTCCCTTCTTGAAGGCCTGATCCTTGACGAAAGTGTATCACAACATTTCTGTATTATAGTGAGAATGATTTTTGAACATTTTAGAGTACTCGGCCACGTTCATGATACCATGATGAAGGTGATTCATCTTCTGAAAGTGCATAGACCACAATGTTTCTGGGAAAAAATCCTCCATAAAAAACCCCTCCATGTCATCACATGTGAGGTTCACCCCATCATGAACCACAATGATCATGATCCATCAACTCTCAGATGATATTTGCTGAAATCTATCTACCAAGATCACCATCTAGTCGACTGGTGTCCTCACTAAGCAGAAGACCCACATCGTGGCCTCCTCCCAACCATAAGTGACTCTAGGGTCTATCTCACCTCTAAACATGGGAGGTCTCTTTCGTTGAAACTCATGTAGGGATATAAGCATATGAACGTCATCTACCGAAACTGCCGGTAGTAGGGAAAGACCATTGGGTGGTAGTAGCACTGGGGAACCACCTGGTAGGGCCATCTCAAACACTAGTCCATGGAAAAACACATCTTCACGGAGAGGGATATCCTCACACATCTGGATCTTGGTTGGCCTTCCACATGGAGGCATTCAGATGTAAATAATTATGTTCCACAGTTAGAACTATATACCCGGTGAGATGACTTTTATTCAAAAACACAATATGATTACACAACCAGAATTTTCGTTCATTCAGCCGAAAAACAGTACTCAATTTTACATTGTATGGATACATCGTCAACCACAACATCCCTATACTCCATGAACTTGATTTCTGGACTCTCAACACTCAACATTGTTGCTTTAATACAAAAAACACATAGTCTCTGTATCTGAGGTAGAACCTGCCACCTCTGATATAACTTTGTTAAGACACGTTGCCTAGGGCCCGTGTCGTTACTACACCAAGCCCGCCATCCATAGGCTAGGGCTGGCCACAAGGATGTAAAAAATGTATCCTTAAAATGTGAAGTCATTATGTTTAAACCTGTACAATCTCAAAGAGTTGAATTCAACAAGAGACAACCACATAGAAAAGAACACATCAAAATAAACTGTGAAGTAAATTATAGTATTAATGTGTACATAAAGTAAAGGGGCACAAAATACATGCCCAACTAGAAAAAGTACAAGTAAAAATGAAAAATTAGAGAAATGATGAAAGTTAATGGAAGACCCTAGATCGTCCAACACATATCCTACCTAAAGAGAAGGTATAACTCATTATATATAGTCCCCATGTTACATCATTACAAAAGGTCCAGCTTGATGCCCGACCTAGTCCTAGGTCCCACTACCATAATCGATATTGTACATCGTCTGTACCAGACACAACAAGGTGCATGCAAAACCCATGCATGTCTGAGTATAATGATAACCAGTAGTTACGCTGATATCCGTGTAGGTCTTCTAGAGTTCCAAAAAATTAAAAAACCAAAATCATGAAGTAAATGTAAAAAACACAAGTCAGACCACACTTGGTATTACATTAGGTCAACGATGGAAGGGTTATCACATCAACAAACTACTCGGATTCTAGAGAACTTCTCCTCTATCGGGTACAGTGGGCCTTCAAGGCCACAAAGAGCCTCTTCCTACTAACCATGAAATACTTTGGTACCCATCCCTGATGGGTACTGTTGGCATGCCAGTTTACACAGATCTACTTCCCACTATAGTCGAACTGAGATACTCCTCCTATCGAGTATCGTGGGTCTGCCGGGTCACACAGAGCCACTTCCCATGGTGGGCCTACTAGGTCATATAGAGATACTTCCTAGTAGGCAAATTTTCATGAAGTCTTCATGTCTCAGCCAACCACGGGGTTCCATATGTAGCCTTCTTGGGAGAACCACTCCACAAGAAACTCTCTACATCGTGATATATGTCGAAGACACCACTATCTTTTCCAAAAAAAATACTTCTTCCAATGATAGTTTCAATTCCCCAAACAGCTCGTCAATCAGATGGATGGTTTGCAAGATATAGGCGTTTTAGTGTCGGGGGCCTGGATGGAATCATATTCAACCCAACCCGAACGTTCCCCAACATTCAACATAACATGGGTGGAGTGTATCAAAAAAACCGACTTGTAATAAGGATCTTGAAGGGGTGGACGGTTCATCATATAGATGTCTGGTTTAGATGTGAGGGAACATTTTGTGAAACAAGATGGTAATGGGTCTAATTTTGATCTGCCTCAGTCGGACTGACCCAGATCAACCTGGGCGACATAGTCTGACTCGGTTCCAACTCTACTAGAGAAAACCCAGACTTCTGGGCTAGGCCCGACCTGGCTGTATCATGGGTCAGGCCTCTGGGTTTTGGGTTAGCCCTCTGGTCCTCAGCTCGGCCCACTGGGTGGTGGGTCCGTCCGTCGGGCCGACAAATTGTTGCAACCTACCTGGCAACATGGGATGCAAGAGTTACCCAGACGTGGTCCGTCTAGGTAGGGCTGATGTAGTGTAGAGACAAATCATCATTTCATCTTGTGGTGGTTGACCTAATTCATAGCCACATGGCGCTGCAAGTCCTTTACAGTGGGTCTTGCCACATGGCATGTCGAAAGGGCACGCCCCATCCCCTGACCGTCGGATGAACCGGCGGCCTCTTCACCTGTTGTTACCAGTATAGGACACAACACTAATGCCATATGGGTGCGCACCTCCTCTACTGTTTCGGGCAATCGGTTGCGCACAATTACGTGTTTTCTACATCTTATGTGCTCGTAGGATTCATGGATCACATCCATCGCTACGGTAAGCCCTTATTCAGCTTGTTTTCACCTGAAATATCGGTCGATCACAATCAAAAAAGAAACGGATGGGCTCGGGCCTTCTTCCAGTCGCCTCGTGCCCTCTACATTAGAGATAATTCTGGGGGAGTTTTGGGAGAATATTCAACTGGATTTCATTCCTTTATTCCAAACCAGATAAAAAAATCACACCCTCCTACACATATATATCAATTAATGGATCATCTTGTTAATGAGTTGATCCGATTTTATCATATTAGAAATTATTGTGAGGATAATGATCAATAGACAAAATATCCTACATCAAAACATTGGATAGCACTCGCGGTTTAAGGGGTATCATTGTTTCCCATCCCTGCAACATACCACCCCCACTATTTATCGAATTTCATACTCTGGTTCAAGGTTTCAGTGTCTCATGTCTCCTTCCTTGGTGATCAGATCCTACCTCTAAGGGGAATGCATTACATAACTACTACAACACTTCATTTCATGGAAAATCATGTCTGATACCTATCCCCAAGATCTAAATTTATATGAGAGGGGGAGGATAATTTATGATGCGGGGAATTAATGGGGGCCCCAAAATTAAGAACCTTCTTAATTCCACAATGACTCCATTACAAAGTATTTGGAAAGTCAATCCATTCATTGAACTTACTAACTACTTGTCCCACACTCCGTAGGTCCATTCGTGGAAAAAAATGAAAATTAAATAATAATATTACTTAATTTAATTTCATATAAAATTCATAAATCATAATACCCCTCAAGACCTATTGTGGTCATTATAATGTCTCCCTTAAGAGAATCACGACAATGAAGATTCAACAGTGCCCTCGGATTTTTAATCCGAACAACGGTACATATGTTAGAAAAATATGGTTATGCGTTTATTGAATGTTCATTTACAAAATTTCATTAAATAATTCCTAGAACACCAAATGTCATATTCACGAACCGAAAATTTTCACAGACTTGTAAAATTCCATTAATTAAAAAAAATACATGGGAAAGTTTTGGTCATTAATGTTTTGTATTTCCAACCATGTATATTTTTGTACTAGATTTTATCAAATATAAATTTCTCCCTTGTAGGATAATGAATAAAATTAACTTAATAAATTATAGGTAAATAGTAATCATTTACGTGGGAAGATGTAAATAAAGACCATGTGTTGATGATCATATTTGGAGGCACTCTAAAAATGGAATGTTGTTTGATATTGACCACTCATTTAGAAAAATTATATTTTAACATTTATATTGATTATATATGTGAATATAATAAGTCTACTAGTTATATTTTTATTAAATTCTAATTTTATCAAAACTTTATCCTTCTAAGAATTGTACATTGATGGATTCATGATGAGTGATTATGTGAATATACCCTGCAATAGTAATTTTTCAGGGTTATGTGTCATTAGATGTTGTTATTTTTTAGTGTATATAATGGTACTTAGGATTTATGATTTTTTTAAAATTTCCATCATGAATCATGAAATTTAATGTTTTTCATAACCAACGACCATATATTTTTCAGTGAAAATTGACACATTGGTTTTTTCATGATTGGTGTGTTTTTAATTAATATGTGGAGGAAGGTTCATAATATGAGTTATTATTTCATAAGATAGAATTTATGTTAATATTAAATTTATCATGAAGAATATAATATATGAATTTTGAACTGTTCTATTTTAATATTTGATGGAATATTTTTAGTCATGACATTTACATCTTTTACAATTATTTAATGTCGAATTGAATACGAAAAAAACCAACACGGTTATTCTACCACTAGAAGATTCTGCTTCACCAGAAACCTTCAAAAAACACCTTACTACCAATATATATCATACAATGACAAATAGAATCTCTAATACCAAGTCATTCATACCGAAAACTCCCCATACAAAACCAATATGTGTATAATATTGTATCTTGTTCAATATTAGATAAATCATTCATATCTGAGTACTTATTTCATATCATGCATCACTCAGAACCCTTTTATTGGGTAATAAAAAAAATTCTATCACATATTTCATAATTACATTCAACATCATAGGAAACAACACACCCTTCCACAAACCAAATATTAGTGTTCAGTTTAAAATCATAAAAACAGTTTTCAATATGAATTTTGTTTTTTTGTTTGAATTTGAATTTTTGTTATTTTATAGATGGGACCATTGTGAGGGATCCCAATTAAGGTATTTAAGATATCATTAAAAAATTATTTATTTAAAAAAATATGTAATTGATATATAATATATTAATTTCTTTATATAATATTTATTTATAAATTATATAATTAACATATTTTAACATAAATATTTTATAAATTAACTAAATCAACATTATGTATAACTAAAAATGCATCACATATTTTATTAATTTGTTATAATATATTCAAATATATAAAAAAATTTATGATATCAATATATTATTTCTCAATTATATTGATTATCATTTAGAATACATTTTTTATAATTAAATAATATATTATATTATAACATAATTATATATATTGAATTCTGTTAATATGAATTTATTATAACGTATATATATAATTCATTACACATTTATGTTATTATGTAAATGACGTAAATTATAATTTACATAATAGAACAAAATTTTTTATTTTAATTAAGAACATGATACATTATATAATTATATTTTTAATAAATATTATAGTTTATTTAAGAAATATAATTGATGTAAAATAATTTATCATTGCATTATAAACAAATATTATCACTCATTTAAGAAACATAAGTGATATATATTGTATAATGTTTATATTTAAATAAATACAATTAATATGATATATTTAAACTAAATTGTAATATATTATATTTATAATGACAAATATAGAAGTCAGGGGAGGTTTTTCACACCACAAATTCACATGCTTTTCTCATGGGGTTTTTATTGTTATATGTGGAAAAGTAAATAAATTTACAATGTAATTTAAAAAAGGTCCAGGTTCTATAATTACATCAGAACACATTAAAACATAACATGAAAATTAAATTTAGTAAAAAAATGGGGAGGATAATTAAAATTAAAACATAGGATGTCATTTAAAATAATTGTATATGGACTCATTATGTTTGTATATGCATAAAAAGTGGCTGAGGATTAGAATATTCCATCCTTTCTAAAAGTTTTTGTGGCTACGAAGAACCATACTATTATGTGTCGAAATAAGATGAATTGGAAAAGCATGAATAGGATGTTATTGTTCCTAAATATTGTTATATACGAGGTTTTTAGACACCCCTTCTATTCTACCACATGTTGTTTCACCATTACATAGACGCATGCCTAGATGCAACTTGCCACCCTCTTTCCCCCTAGGATTTATAGTCTCTCTTAGAACACCTACCACGACTCCCAATTGATAATGCCTAATGGGAAAAATAGGGGGAGATGGATATGACTGTCACCAACCTTTCTTGAACTACTACCCTTGGATCACAATAAACAACACTTATCATGCCTCATAGGGTGAATATGTATATCATTATCACTAACTGTTCTCAAATTACATACCACGACATCACATCATCATTTCCTACCACCCCATCACATTTTATACCTCCCATAGTGCCAGATCAACAATTCTTAATAGGAAAGTCACCACCATGACTTGTCACGGGGCCCCATCCACAAGCCTACTATGAAAGATCGGGGTAATATGGATGTGGTAGTCATTGTCCATTTGAAGAGAACCTGCCATATTTCCCCATCGACAAGACCTTCCACTGTCACAACCCATTATCAGATGATCCTCAATGGAATCCCATTGAAAACTCCAACCATAGTCGCCACCCTCCATCACTAGAAATTCTAAGATTATCTTCCACGACACCCCATAAACAACACATACCACTATTAGTTACCCTTATTTAATGATAATCCCTGAGGTCCAATCGACAACGTCTACCAAGCCAAATGGGGGAATATTTATTTGATGGTCTCTACCTCGTTGTGTCTAATTCCCAACACAAGAAGGAACACATTAGGATTATGTAGTTTCAAAATGAAGCTCGCAGCCCATACCATTCATTATCAAAATAATTAGTACAAAGAAAACAGATGCCAAAAGTATAAAAAATGAATCTGAATGTGAAATTACTTCTAATGTATTAGACAAAAGTGGGCACGAGGCAAAGTCTCCCCCTATCCCTACACACAACACTGGACAACCAATTTCAAAAGTTGAGTTATTATACATGAAAAACAGACTGCAAAAATTAATGTATTTTTTCCACAGGGATTTAAAATAATGTATTGTATTATTGTATTTTTTAGCCAATTACTACTCATTGAATTATTAATTTAATACTAATTGGTAAATCTAATATAATTTTATTAAGCCACTAAATATAAAATTTCAACCATTATAAATAAAAAAATTATATTCATGATAGACTATTTAATATCTTTCAATATTTAATGATGAATCTAAAAAAACACTAATAAAAGTTTTCCCCTTTTTATGATTTTTTCTAACACTAATAAAATTCCTACCGTTATGATCAATTTTTTGTTTAGGGTTTCTAAATGGAACATTTAAACAGATATATATATATACAATCTTATATATTTTTAAATAGTATTTATATATCACCAAATATATATATGTAAATAAAATATAAATAAATGGTTTATATAACAATTAATAAACAATGAATTCTATTTTTTAAATTTTATATTTAAAAAATAATAAAATTTATATTTGTAAATGCAAATTTATAATAATTTATCTATATATTTTAATTAAATGTGTATATATAATTAATATATATAATATTTAGTTATATTTTATTGAAACAATTTTATGATATATAAATGAATGTATTTATTTAGATATGCGATTTGTATATGATTTTTTATATTTATATTAAAATTAAATAATTCAAATGCATATGTATATGCATTTTTATATGAGTGTCTATATGTGTGTGTTTATTTATGTGTTCTTTATGAATGCATATGTTGTTTTGTGTGTGTCCATGTGGTTAAGTACATTTACTGATTGTACGTTTGTGTCTATATACGTGAATTATATTGTATGTGATTGTTTGTATATGTTATACATATGTGTACATGTTGATGTATGTCTACATAAAAATTCATAAATATATAAATATATATAAACATGTGTGTGATTGTGTATGTGTAAGTGTATGTTTATGTATTTATAAATTTTTATTTTATGTATATGAATGTACATTTATGTACGTATGTGTGTATGTGAATGTGTATGTGTTTTTTTATTTGCATGAGATTGGGTTTGTATGTGTATGTGTATATGCATGAGTATGTGTAAGTATATATTTGTTTGATTATCTATGTGTGCAAGTGTGTATGTGTGAATGTACAAGTTTATGTCTTTGTACATGTGTATGAGCATGCGTATGTGTATATGGGTATGTTAATGTTGTATGTCTGTGTATAGTCATATGAATAGATTTTTATGTTTGTGCATGCACATGGATTTAATTGTATGGATGTGTATGAGTATGATGATACATTTTTATGTATCTGTATATGTGTATGTGTATGATTATGAGTATGTGTATATGTTTATGTTTATGTTATTTGAGTATGTATATATATGTATGTTTATATATGAATGTATGTGTATGAATTCATATATAATTATATGTATGTGTTTATTTATGTGTATTCCTAGTTTTTTCTCTATGTTTATGTTTTTTCTTAATGTGTATGCATATATTGAGTATGTGTATGTGTATGTGTATGTGTATTTTTTAATATTGTTTTTTTAGGATTTATTGGTTTTTAATATTTCCCTATTTGAAGTATTTTATGTAATTTATTAATTTTAATTATATATTAGTTTAATATTTTTTTAATATATCCAATTATGTTATTTATTTTAACAGTTTTAAATATGTAAATATTTAATTAAACATGAACATTTTAACCATTATTAAATGTAATAAAGGTTAATAACATATTATATTTTATATATACAATTAATATAGTACAAAATTCATTAATTCGCAATAAATTTAATATTTATTTATTAATTTTATTCAATTTAAAAGTTTTCAAATCATGTAGTTATTATTATTAAATAATCTCTCTAAATTTTTTTAAATACATTTCCTTTAATTTATATATTTTTAATATTATTTTTGATAGATTTTTTTTATTTTTTAAATTTTATAATATTCAATCTTTTTATATTTATTAAATTTTAAAATTTATAAATATTTATTTAATAATCTTCAATAATTTAAATATGTTTTTATTTTTTGTAATTAATATTATATCATAGTTATTTATTATATTAAAATATTTTATATATGTTTCAAATCCATATAATTTATTCCCATTAGACTATCTCCAACCCCCACTATTTTTCCGAGATATTGAACCCCAACGTACACCATCCCTGACACTATTTAGTTTTTTGGTATACCATGGTAATTGAATGGAATGTGATTCACAATGACTGGTAATGATAGATGGGGTCGTTGAAGGACATGCTTTGCATTCATGGTAGTGCATTCCATTGAAAGACATCGAGAGTCGGATAGTGTTGTCGACGCGTGGATCACTATGGGTCTCGAGTGAAATTTTTTATGGATGGAATCAATCACTTGGGATAGTAGAATATTGGATTTATGAGGGGAAGAACTAATAATAACTATTGTTGTGTACATAACATCATTGTGGAATAAAGAGTGATGGTGGCAGCGCTCCAACACCATTGATGGCTTCAGACGACGGCATTTTCGGTGTTTCCGGAGTTGAGCAACAGCTTTCGATGCAAGGTAGATATGTCTATAAAACACAGATTGATGATAATGTGGTAGAAATAATTGACCAGTTATTAGGATCGACAAACATAAAATTGGTGGTGAGGGTGGTGTTCTGATGACCGTTTATAGAAATTATCCTTGATGTCTAGCAAGATAACAGAATCACAAGGAATAGGTGGGGCCTATTCATCATTTTTCTATAGGGAAGGCCAAAATTATTGAGATGAATCAAATAATTATGCTGGAAAATGTTGGGGCCTTGAGGGTATGGTTGTCTTGGAATATGTTATATGAGTATTAGTAAAAATATCTATAAAAAAATTTATCTATGGGTCTATTCAATTTTGGGGGGTAATCCCTTTGGGGGGGGATTTGGACAGAGTATTTTCAAGAGGGTGAGGTTTCAATGGGTGTTTTGGTTGTCTTGTACCATATAGAACCTAATATATATAAATATATATAAATATATATAAATATATATATAATCTATTTAATAATTTTTATTCATTTTTTGTATGGGTTTTTTCAATTTAATGAATGTAAAGTCCCATTTCTATATGGGTAAAGATAGATAAATTACATAGCATGTTGGTCCAATGCCAAGGGTCCCAATAACATGGCCCAATGGGTCATTGAATCGCCATGCCTGCATTATCCTATATATGTTAGTAGGCCAACATCAATCCTACATCACCACATGCCTGCATCATGCGCAAGTCACCTCCTTCCTGAGTCACTGCATGCGACTTAAATCTCCCAAGGGGTATGTTAGGATTTGAACCCCAATTATTATGTGTATTTAATTGAAGTAATTATTATTATAGATTAACATTAATTTTTTTATATTAATTTTATTTTTATTATTTAAATGTATTTATTTTCAATTATTAAGGTCCAATTCAATTTAATTTTTTGAATGTTATATAATAAATTTATTTAAATGCATTTTTTATGATTGTCTTGATTTTTTGTATGTGTATTAAATTACTTCTATTAATCATTTATATTTTCATTTTTTTAAGATTATTATCTTTATCATAGCTTATATTATAAATTATCAATAAATTTTATTTATTAAGCTATAATATTTTTAAAATGATTGAAATATAAATAATTAATTTATTTTAATTCATTTTATAATATTTTCATCAATTTTTATACAAGTTCACAGTTCAGGTAATTAATCATAAAATTAATTTTTGTACTTATTTATTTATTTTTATTATTTTCACTATGAATTCATCTTAATTTTAATATATATTAAATTTAAATATTCTTTTAAATAACTTATATAATTTATAATGCATTACTATTTTTTTAATTTTTTTAATCAATTCATTATTAATTATTCAATTTCACACCTATTTTAAAATAAATCATTTATGATTTTATATTAAACAATAATGTTAATTATTTTTTATATTTTTACTAATTTAATAATATTTAAAATATATTAATTTAAAAATTGATTTTTTTCATTTTAAGTAGATTTTTTATCATATCTAAAATTAAAACATCTCATAAAACCAATAAATTTCATTGATATAATATTTATGGAACATAATATATTTTTTATCTACTATAATTTTAGTGCAGATAAGGACATGTTTTTTCAACACAAAATTTAGCATTGATAAAGCATATCTTTTTTCGGTTATTAATTTCACACTGATAATACTCATATTATTAGCACATTTTGGAAAGTACCGATAAAACCTTCAAGGTCTTGTTAATTCAACACTATGGGAACTCATTTCATTTCCCCATTCATGAACTCTTGCAATAGTAAACCTCTTTTTCCACTCCCCCTTAAACTTCATCGACAAATGAAAACATCCAAAACCTATGGTACATTAGTAAATCTTGTCTCGCTACATGTACTTTTCATTATTATGATTGAAAAACAACATTGGTATTTGTGAGAAGTTTAGTGTAATTAAATTCTATACACTAGGACACATACATGCTTTATAATGTTAATTTCTTATGAAACCATTTTATAAAATTATATACTTTTCTGTGAGTTTTGTGGAATGTTCCCATAAGAGAGTCTAGTTTAATTAATTGTTTTGTTTAATAAGGAACAATCTATAACAACCTTATATAAAAACATTATCAATAATTAAAAATAAAATACAGTCAACTATAATTAATAATTTCTATTTCATTATAATTATTTGAAACAGAAAATACCAAATTGTAATTTCATATATAATTATTTAAATCGATAGTGAATTATAATATTATTCATTATATTATTTAACTTCTGAAAACATTATTCAGTCTCCTTCTGGATAATTATAAAGGGTTCATTCTCTCAATGTGTTTCCCCTACCAGTTGGTTGAGATGTGGGGGGAGACTATCATGACCCATCACTCAGGGCCCATGTCATGACTACCCCAAACCTGTCTTCCAGAGGCATGGGGCTGGATACTACCACTGAAGGTGTATTCCCTAAAACTTGGAATACATTTCCTTTCTGACATGTAGGCACACATAACCAAGCACACATCAAGATATGAATAAAATTTAACTAATCTGTAAATAGAGTGAGTTCTGTATGTAAAATATTACATAATACAAGCCCAACTGGAAAATACAAGTACTATTGTGATACAATACAATTCATGAAAAAGTATAGTCAGCTGATGGGACATCCACCGACGTTCCGACCTGAATAGTAGGTACAGATCTCCTCCTCATCACTCCACATATACATGCCTCCTCTGCATTCTGACATGTTGTATGGTCCACCTCCATGTACCGTCCCGTCTTGGTACACTCAGCCCCAGTCAGTGTTGTCCATCGTATGCTTCTAACACAACTAGGTGCAGTCATTTCCCATCTAGGGGTGAGTATAACAATACTCAATTGGGAACCCGAAACCCTATAGGACTTATAAAATAGATCATGGATAAATCAAAATTTATGAAATCAATAAATAACCTTACTTAGGAATATTCCCATATATATATATACCTATGTGATCATGTAATCCATCTCAATTATGAGGAGAACACAGAGGTACGGACTAAGGTCACACCAGGATTTAATCTAGGGGTAGTATCAAGTAACATTCCCTGACATAACGTCGAACACAATGGTTGTTGGAGAACTCCTCCACTATCGAGTCTAGTGGGCATACCACTTCACACATAGGCGCTTCCCTCTAACCTTGGACTGTTGAGGTACTCCTCTTGTCGAGTTCTGTGGGTCATCCGCATCACCAAGGCACTCCCCCTCGAGTCCTGTTGAGGTGTACCTCTTATCGAGTACCATGGTTCGACCGCGTCACACAGGCGCTCCCCACCATGGGTCTGCCATGTCAACAAGGTGCTCCCCACTTGGCCAGTCAAGTCACTCTGAGTCTAATAGGTTAACAATTGTCAAGTCTTAGCCAGCCATTGGGATCCCTCACTGTGCTCGCTCTTCTCTGGAAAGATAATCTCAACATGTTACTGGTCGATACATCAACTTCCATTAAATCCCAGAAAGAATTATGTCAAAGAACTTCCACTACATAGGTGTCTCATCGCGTCAGACGGCGTGTCAATCGGATGATCGATCTGTGAGTTATTGGCCTTTCAGTCTCGGTGGCTTAGTTGGATTCGTGCTCGATCCAACCAAACCATTCCCCATATCAATCCAAAACACAATGGGGTATCACTTAAAGGGACATAATCACTTCAAGGTTCCGAATGACGTGGAAGATTCATCTAATTGATTTCAGGTGGAAATGTTTTAGCCAAAAAAAGTAAACAGGTTGTAGTTGGCCCGAGTCTAGTACGAACCGGTCAGACCGACCAGGCCTAGGCCGACCCGTTGGGTCTGGTCCAGCTAGTTGTTTTCAGCTCTTCCCTTTGTGTCTGGCCTTACAGGCCGCAAGGAGCCATAGAGAGTGTCGTGATGGCACGAGGAGGCAGGGTGGCGGTCGGGCAGCGAGGCGGAGTCCAACCGCGCAGGGGTGTTGTGGCTGAGGTGAGGCGGTACGACCGCCCAAGGGTGGTGTGGCCGCGGGGCAGTGGTCCGGTCATGGGGGGTGATTGATCCGTGGGGGTGGAGGGTCGACCATGTGGGGGTGGTCTGACCATGAGGCGGTGGAATGGGAGCAGGGTTGAGGTCAGGGCATGTAGGGGGCTGTCGGCTATGGGGCAACGTGGATGCAGGGCGGCGCCTAGGCAACAGGGCGGTGCAGAGCTATGGACGGAAGGGGTGGACGTGGTTGGCTCCTCATTCTGATGCTCCAACCATAGATGGTTTTCATCCTCCTCAATCGAAAAGAACACCAAAAGCATTGCGGCAGAGTCAGAATATGTTTTTTTGGAACATACCCTACGCGTTAGGGTGGAAGCATATGGATCATCAAGAATAGGAACATGAATATTAAATCATATCCTCCTGCAATGATTGATCACAAACTGCAAATGAAATTTAATCGGTGTACAAGTTAATTGAAAAAAAAATACAAATAAACCCCCTCCTTCGATTTTTCGTTGAACTAGGCCTTAAAAGGAGGTTGAATTTGTCGACATTCGTCTCATACGCCACACACCTCCAATCCTGAGATCATGTGTCAGATCATTGTAGACGAAGATGTTCCTAGATATTGGGTGTCTTAATAGAGAAGTCGAATTCAGTGTTCTTCATTTGATGAGTGTTCTTCGTGGATGAAGTGTAATCCTCCAAGGGTTATCCTCTATCAATTCCACCTAAAAAATGAAATAGGTGACAAGATAATTAACTTAATAAAAAATTATTTTTCCATGCCTAAGATGGCGTAAATCATGTTCCATGTTGGAAAAATTAATTAGCTCAATTAATTGGCCAAACTGAATGGTTCAATTTAATGGGAGTGGTGGAATATTGGAGAGTTTGAAAGTCTCTCCCATATTTTATGAGAGTGTTGAGAAATTTAGGACATGGGTGGTCCCCGCCTCTATATCATCTAATGGGAGGATATTTTTGGGCTGTCCCCACCACCATAACATCTCTTTGGAGGTTAATGTCTGGTGGTCCCCACGTCTCAACATCAACATGGAGGTTTTAAAATATTAAATAAAAATAAAACTACAAAACTTTATTTTTATTTTATTCATTCACAAAAATCCAAAAAAAACTAACTTCCACCATTGACCAATAGTCATCGAGTTGAATGTCTCTCTAAGAGAATGTCGGCACTGCATGTTCTACGGTGCCCTCATATTTCAATTCTGATCACCGGTTCATTATTTATAAAAACTCACTCGCATGTTTACTTAACGTACACGAACAAACGATTAGAAAATAATTTCGGGCACTCCGAGCCTCAGAATCACATGTCGTCAATTTTAACGGACTTATAAAATTTTCATTTATTTTATATAATTACATAGAAATTATAGTCTTTACATTTTCCCAACCTCAGGTCTTTACGTGACTATAATCCACAACTCAAACTAAGTGAACATGTGGGGGTACTAATCACGCATCTGAGCCTCTCGTTACCATGTGATGTCCCCGAGGTTCCTCTGCTGCCAGCAAATTTGGACCACAGGTATCAACCGTCCATGAAGGACATGTTCATGTTGATCATAATTCTCGATTGGAACCTCTGTAAAATTCACCTCTTCATCGATATCCAGCTCTCCATGGTGGATGATGTGAGAAGTGTCGTGCACATATTTCCTCAGCTAGGACACGTGGAAGGCATCATGAAACTTGTGCAACTAATGTGGAAGAGCATAGCGGTATTCAACCCCACCAACTCTACAGAGGACCTGAAAAAGTCCGATGAATCTCAGAGATAACCTTTAGCCTTGGCCTAATCACTGTAGACATCGTCGTGGTGAGACCCGTAGAAAGACATGGTCGCCATCCTCAAACTCTATAGGTCTCTGTCTCCTGTAGGCATACAACTTCTACTTGATCTGTGCAATCTTAATAGTCTCTTCGATGATCTTCTACATCTCAATGATATCTTGTACCATCTTTGGTCCTACTAGTGCTAACTACCTAGGGTTAGTCCATCACAAAGGTGATCTAGAATGTAACTCGTACAACGCCTCAAATACAGATCATCACAATGGTGGAGTGATACTTGGTGTTGTATGAAAACTCCACCAAAGGCAAGTGATCCTCCCAACTATGACCGATGTCAAGGGTAATCCATGTAACTGCACAATCAGAGAAAATCATCAAGGTTAATTCATGTAACTCATCATTCTCCAGCACATAGAGGCCTCCCAAGCTCTAAAATAAACCCTACTATCTGATTAGTAGGAAGTGGTATGACTTGGTGAGTCGGTTGATGATATCTCAAATCATGTCATTAACCCTGGATGTACTTTGACATATTGTAAAACTGTCCATGGATATACCATACCACTTCCTCTCTAGGACTTGTAATGGCTGAACCAAAACTGTTGTTACAAGATGCTCCACCTTCACTTGATAACAAATGCAGCACCGAAAAACAAACTCTACAACTTCATTCTTCATTCCCGACCACCAGTGCTATCGTCGGAGATCTGGTTATATCATTTCCACTCCTGGATGTGCCACTAGAGGGGTTGTTTAGAACTCCCTCAACACTTCCACCTAATGTGACCCAGATAGCTTGGTAAGTCCATTGAAGTAGATGACATGCTCCCCACCTTCAGAAAAATCTAGCAGGTGCCTACCCTGTGGATATCTGTGAATGTTGATCCTCGCAGTCAGTGTTCACACACTGCTCCTCCCTAACTCACAGAAGAAGTGGTGGAGTTAATATAAATGAATTTTGAAAATCTCCGCCATCTCTATCCAAAAAAGTTATATGTAACGCATCCAGGTGCATAGTCACATAACCCTGAAGATGTATACCAGACCTCCTGCTAAGTGCATCTACTAAAACGTTCCCCCTCCTAATTGTATAATTTCTATCTAAGTCATATTCTAGTAGGATATCAATCCAATGTTTTTGTCTCACATCCACGTCCTTCTTTGAAAAGATTTTACCTGATACTCTTTCAATTAGAGTATACTATAAAACGTTCGCCAATCAGATAGTGCTGCCACATTTTCATGGTGAATACCACTGATAGTAACTCCTAGTCGTGCGTATCATATTTCTTCTCATGTTGTTACAACTGTTGAGAACCATATGTGATCACTACTCGCTCTGGCATCAGGATACATCCGAGCCCGATCCCATATTCATCACAACAAACTATGTACCCCTCCAGTTGCCTCAAAATGGTTGGGGGCAGTAGATAGCCTCTACCTCACCACTTGAATTTTTTTTTGGAATCTCTCCGACCACACAAATGGTATCCCCGTCGTTGTCAATGTTAATAGTGGTGAGGCAACCCTGGTGATATCTAGCACAAACCACCGGAATTATCCAGCCAAACCCATGAAATTTAGCACCTCCGTAACACTCCTGGGTGGCTCCCATGAAGGACCCACCTCAATAATCACTACATCCACAATAACACCAGCCTCTGATATGACATGTCCTAGAATGTGAACCTCTCGGATCCAGAACTGGCACTTCGAGAGCGTACCATAAAGTTGGTTCTCTTTGAGTGTGTCCAGTACTACCTGCAAATGATAGGCATGCATCTCATAAGTAGTCGAGTAGATCATAATTTCATCGATGAAGTCCACTATAATGTGAACAAGGTATGGCTGAAATATCATGTTTTTGAGTCCCATTAACATTGCTGTAGCATTGGTCATGCCGAATGGCATAACCCAAAACTCATAATGGTCGTACCGATAGAAGAATTCCATTGGTAGTGGGTACTTATTCTTCATGGTCAACTAGTTCAGGCGCTAATAGTCAACAAGAATCATGAAGCTCCCATCCGCATTCATGGATAACAAAATCGAAGATGCATAAGGAGAAACACTAGTCTATATGAAACCCTTTCCATGGGAGTCCTCTAGTTGTACCTGCATCTCACGAATATCTAATGGAGCCATCTGATATGCTGGTGTAGGTATCGATGTCATCCTTGGGTATAAGTCAATGTCAAATTCCACCTCTCTGTGATGAGGTAGACCCGGAGCATCATTAGGGAAGTCATCTGCATACTGGTCCACCACTATAGGATAGATCAAACTATCCACATCAACCGATCTGAGGGTAAGGCAATCCAACTGATGTGTAATCAGCTGTACTCGCCTCTGAGTAAGTTTATCATGCCCTTCAAAGGCTCCCTTCTCATCGGTGAAGAAAACAGATGCTGAAAGTATAAAAATATGAATCTGAATGTGAAATTACTTCTAATGAATCAGTCAAAAGGGGGCATGAGTAAAATGCTCCCTCTCTCCCTAAACGCAACGCTGGATAACCAATTTCAGAAGTTGAGTTATCGAACATGGAAAACCGATTGCTGAAATTTATGTATTTTTTCCACAGGGATTAAAAAAATGTATTGTCATGTAGTATTTTTTTATCTAGTTACAATTCATTGAATTATTTATTTTATACTAATTGATTTTTCTCATTTAATTTTATTATGAAAATAAATTTAAAATTTCAACCATTAAATATTCACAAATTTTTATATTCATGTGACAAAGTTTCATATCTTGAAATATTCAATGATTCCGCTAAAAAAACACTAATAAAAGTTTTCCCCTTTTTATGCTTCTTTCTAACACTAATAAAATTCATACCAATAATCTAAATTTTTGGTTTATGGATTCAAAATGAAAAATTTAATAAGTTAAATATATATATATATACACAATATTATTTTCTTTAAATAATATTTATATAACAAAAAGTATATATATGTAAATATAATATATATAAATGTTTTATATAACATTAAATATAAAATGAATCCTATTTTTTACATTTTAAATTTATAAAATAATAAGATTTAGTCATGAAATTTTATAATAATTTATCTATATATTTTAATTGTAAAATGATTATATAATTAATATAAATATGATTTCGTTATATTTTATTAAATCAATTTTATGATATATGAATGAATGTGTTTATTTAAATATGTGATTCGTATTTAAATTTTTATATTCTTATTAAAATTAAATAATTCCATAATAAATGTAAATGAATTTTTATATGTGTGTGTTTATTTATGTGTTGTTTGTGAATGCATATTTTTTTTTGTGTGTGTTTATGTGTTTAAGTACATTTGCAGATTGTATTTTTTAGTCTGTATACGTCCATAGGCTTGTATGTAATTGTTTTTATATCTTATACATATGTTTACATGTTCATTTATGTGTACCTAAAAATTCATAGATATAAAAATATATATAAATATTTTTGTGATTTTGTGTGTGTATGTGTATGTGTATGTATTTATAAATTTTTATTGTATTTACATGTATGTACAGTTATGTATGTATGTGTTTATGTGCATGTCTATGTGATTTTTTATGTGCATGTGATTATTTTTTTATGTGTATGTGTATATGTATGAGTATGTGTAATTATATATTTGTATGTTTATGTATGTGTGCATTTGTGTATGTGTGAATGTACATATTTATGTCTATGTACATGTGTATGAGCATGTGTATGTTTAAATGTGTATGTTAATGTTGTATTTCTGTGTATATTCATATAAATAGATGTGTATGTATGTGCATGCACATGGATGTAATTGTATGGATGTGTATGTGTATGAAGATACATTTTTATGTGTCTGAACATGTGTATGTGTATGAGTATGAGTGTGTGTATATGTATTTGTTTATGATGTATGTGTATATATATATTTGTATGTATAAATATTAATTTATGTGCATGCATTCATATGTAATTATATGTATGTGTTTTTTTGGGATTATTCCTAGGTGTTTCACTATGTTTATGTGTTTTCTAAATGTGTATGCATATACTGTGTATGTTTATGAGTATGTGTGTTTTTTATTATTGGTTTTATATTATTTATTGGTTTTTAATAGTTCTCTATTTGAAGTATTTTATGTAATTTATTCAGTTTTATTATATATTTGTTTAATATTTTTTGTAATATATCCAATTATTTTATTTATTTAAATAGGTTTAAATATGAAAATATTTAATTAAATAAGGACATTTTAATCATTATTAAAAGTTATAAATGTGAATAACATATTGTATTTTATATACACATTTTATATAATGCATTATTCAATATTTTTCACTAAATGTAATATTTATTTATAAATTTTATTATATATTATATGATTTCAATTCATGTAATAATTATAATTAATTAATGTTTTAAATTTTTGGAAATATATTTCATTTAATTAATTCATTTTTAATTTTATTTCTGAGATTTTTTCAATTATTGATATTTTATAATTTTCAATATTTTTATATTTTTTAAAATTTAAAATTTATACATAATTATTTAATAAGTTTTAATATTTTAAATATTTTTTTATTTGTTGTTATTAATATTTAATCATTGTTATTTATTATATTAAAATATTTTATGTATGTCTAAATCCATATAATTGATTCCTATTAGACTATCTCTAACCCCCAATATTTTTCCATGATGTTGAACCCCAACATACACCAACCCTAACACAATTTAGTTTTTTTGAAAACTAAGGTAAATGATGTGAATATGCTTCATGATGACTGGTAATGATGGATGGGGTCGTTGAAGGTCATGCTTTGCATTCTTGGTAGTGAATTCCACTGAAAGACACCGAGATTTGGATAGTGTCATCGACACATGGATCACTATTTGTCTCGGGCGACATTTTTTAGGGATGGAATCAATCACGTCGTATAGTATAATTGTGGATTTGTGATGGGAGAAAACTAATAATAACTAATGTTGTGGAGATTTAATGCATGTGGAATAAAGAGTGATTGCGCCTGTGCTCTAATTCCAGTGATGGCTTCACGCGACGACATTGTTGGTGTTACAGGAGTCGAGTGAAAAAATTCGATGCAAGGTAGGCATGTATATAAAACTCAGATAGATGATATTGTGGTAGAAATAGTTGACTAGTGATTGGGATCTTCAGAAATAAAATTTAAGGTGAGGGTGGTGGTATGATGACCGTTTATAGAAATTATCCTTGATGTTTGGTGAGATAATAGAAGCATAAGGAATAGTCGGGGCCTATCCATCATTGTTCTATAGGGAAGGCCCAATCTATTTTGATAAATCCAATAGATATGCATGATAATGATGGGGACTAGGGGGAGTCGTTGTCTTGGAATATATTATATGATTCTGTGGGAAAATATCCATAAAAAAGCTATCTGTGGGGCTATGGAATTTTGGTAGGTTATCCCTGGGGGAGCTTTGGCCAGAGCATTTTGATGACGGTGAGGTGTATTTGGGTGTTTTGGTTTATTTTTACCATATAGTACCTAATATAAATAAATAAATAAATAAATAAATAATATATTTAATCATTTTAATTCAATTTTTGTATGATTTTCTTCTTCTTATGAATGTAATGTCCACTTTCTATATGTGTAGAGACAGATAAATTACATTGCCCTTAGGTCCGATGCCAACGGTCCCAAGGACATGGCATGTAGGCTCAATGTATCATCATGCCTACATCATCCTATCTATGTCAACAGGCCGACATCAATCCTACATCACCACATGCCCACATCATGCCCATCTCACCACCTTCCAGAGTCACTGCATGCGACTTAAATCTCCCAAGGGGTATGTCGGGATTTGAATCCCATTTAATATGTGTATGTAATTGATGAAATTATTCTTATAGATTCACATTAAGTATTTTTAATATTATTTTTATTTTTATTATTGAATCATATTTAATATCAATCATTAAGGTCTAATTCCTTTAAAATGTTTTAATGTTATATAATTAATTTATTTAAATTCATATTTAATATTCTCCACATTTTATGTATGTGTATACAATTACTTCAATTCATCATTAAAATTTTAAATAATTATTTTATTTTTTTAATATTTTTAACATGGTTATATTTTATATTATAAATTCTCAATCAATTTTATTTATTAAGTTGTAATATTTTTTAATTTTTGAAATCATTATAATTATTTTATTTAAATTCAAATTATAAAGTTTTCATCAATTTGTTATATATGTTCTAATTTCATTTAATTAATCATAAAATTCGTTTTTGAACTTATTTATTTTGTTTTATTATTTTCAATATGTATTCATCTTAATTTTAATATATATTAAATTTAAATATTCAATTAAATAATTTATAAAATTTATAATACATAACCAATTTTTTAAATTTTTTGATCAATTCATTTTTAATTATTCAATTTCACACCTTTTTAAAAAAATTTAATTTATGATTGTATATTAAAATATAACGTTAATTAATTTTAATTTCTTAATAATTAAATTACTTTTAAAATATATTCATTTGATAATTGATTATTTCATTTTAAATAGATTTTTTATCATCTCTAAAATGAAATCATCTCACTAAACCAATAAATACCATAGATATAATATTTATTGAACATAATATAGTTTTTACCAACTATAATTTTAGCGTAGATAAGGAAAAGTTTTTTCAACACAAAATTTTGCATTGATAAAACCTATATTTCTTTTTCTGTTATTAATTTCACACTGATAATACTAATATTATTAGAACATTTTGTAATGTACAGCTAAATCCTTCTTGGTCATATTAATTCAACACTAAGGGAACTAATTTTGTTTCCCCATTCACGATCTCTCGCATAAGTCAACCTCTTTTTCCACCCCCCCCCCCTTAAACTTCATCGACAAATCAAAATATTCAAAATCTATGGTACATTATTTAATCTCATGAAACTACATGTACATTTCTTTATTATTCTTCACACAAAAAATTGGTCTTGGTGAGATGTTCTCTGTTATTAAATTATATACTCTAGGATGCATAAATGTATTATAATGTTAATTTATTATGCAGCCATTTTATAAAATTATAAACTCTTCCGTGAGTATTGTGGAATGTTCCCAAAAGAGAGTCTAATTGAATCACTTGTGTTGTTTAATAAGGAAAAATCCAAATTTTTATTTCATATATATTTATTAAATTTTCAGTGAATTATAATATTATTCTTTAGATGATTAAACTTCTAAACCCATTATTCAGTCTCCTTTATGGTAAATAAGAATGGTACATTCTCACAATCTGTTGCCCCTACCAGTGTGTTGAGATGTGGGGGGACATTATCACGATGCATCCCCCGGGGCCCATGCCGTAACTACCCCATGCCTTCCTTCCATAGACTTGGGGATGGCGACTAGCACAGAAGGTGTATTCCCTAAAACAGGGAATACATTGCCTTTATAACATGTAGGCACACATAACCATGCACACAACAAGGTAAGGAAAAAATTAAAATCAACTGTAAAAAGACTGAGTGCATTAAGTAAAAGGGTCCATAAATCAAGGCTAACTAGAATGTACATGTATAATTGTAATACAATACAATTAGAGAAATGGTATAGTTAGCTACTAGGTCATCCTCTGAGGATTCTATGTGAATGGTTAGTACATATCGCCTCCACATCAACCCATATCCTCTGCGTACCGACATGTAATGTGGTCCACCTCCAGGTACCATCTAGTCCTAGTACACTCAGCCTCTGTCAGTGCTGTCAATTGTCTACATCCAACACAATAAAGTGCAGGCATAGTCTATGCAGGGGTGAGTATAACGATACTCAGTATGTAACCTAAGACCCTCTTGGTCTCACAAAATCCATCAAGGATAAATCACAATGTATCAAATCAACATATATCCTTACATAGGTATATGACCATATATATACCTATATTATCATGTAATCCAAATCAATTATGAGAAGAACATAGAGGTACTGACTCAACTCACACCGAGATTTATTCTAGGGGTAGTATCAAGTAACATTACAAGTCATAATGTGGAACAGCTCTGCTACTAGAGACCTCCTCCTCTATCGAGTATAGTGGGCCTACCTCCTCACAATGAGGCGCTTCCCACTAGACATGAACTTCTGAGTTACTCTTCCTATCAAGTATTGAGGTTGTGTTGTGTTTCCAATGCGCTCCCCACCATGGTTCAGCCACATCAGCATGGCCCTCCCCCTCGTGGCCTGTTGAGGTACAACTCATATCATGTACGTGGTTCTACTGTGTCATCACAGTGATCTCCACCTTCGGTCTGTCACTTCAACTAGGTGATCCCCATTGGGTCAGTCGAGTCACTCTGAGTCGAAAGGGTCTATAGTCGTCAAGTCTCAACCACCCACTGGGTTCCCACACTATGCCCTCTCTTATTTGGATGGATTTGGTTGAAATGTTACTAGTCAATACATCAACTACCACGAAGTCCCATGAATATGTATCTCAAAGGACCTCCACATCATAGGTTTCTTAACACATCAGACGACATGTCAATTGGATGACCAATATGGGATTTATAAACCATTTAGTCTTGGGGGCCCGGTTGGTTTAGTGCTCCATCCAACCTGAACATTCCACATATCAATCCAAAACACAATGGGGTATCTATTAAATGTAAATACTCACTTCGAGGCTCCCAGCGCCACTGACGGTTCATCTACAGGACCCCTGGTGTCTATGTTATATCGAAAAAAAGTAAACGGGACATAGTGGGCTCGGGTCCGGTATGACCCGATCAGACCGACCTAGCCTGGCCCAACCCATTTTGTTTGGTCCAACACATTGGGTTCATGATGTCCCATAGGGTCTAGCCTGGTAGGCCGAAAGGGGCCGCAAAGAGTGCCATGAGGGCGCGATGCCGCGGGGCGGCGGTGCTGCAGCAGGGTGGAGGTGCAGCAACGGTGCAGTAGTCGGGCCCCGGGGCGGCGGTCCGGACACACGGGGGCGATATGCCTTTGGGGCGACGGTCCGACAGTGGGGTGAAAGTCATGACATTTGGGGTCTGTCTGCCTGCGGGTCACCTCGGACGTAGGGTGGTGCCTCGGTATCTAGGCGGTGCAGATACGTTGATGGTAGGGGTGGACGTGATCAGCATGGGGGCCACGGTGGGGGGGGGGGGGGGGGGGGGGCTGTTGTGACTTCGCCTTCGACACGGGAGGCAGTGGTTCTGATCGTTGTTCTAATTCTCCAAACATGGATGGTTGTCATCCTCCTCGATCATGAGGAACACCACAAGGTTTCTGGCAGGGTCGGGCCAAGTTGGTTTGGCCCACAACCTCTATGGTAGTTTTGTAGCATATGGATCTTCAAGAACAGGAACATGTATGCCAAGTCATATACTCCTGTAATGATTGTTCCCAAACCACAATATAAATTTATCGGGGGTACAAGTGAAGTGATAAACAAATAGAAATAAACCACTACCTTGGATTGTTCGTTGACCTTGGCATGAGAAGTAAGTTGAAGTTTTCGAAGTTTGTCACGTACTACACAAACCTCCAATCCCGAGATCATGCGTCAGTTCGTTGTAGACAAAGATGTTTCTCATTGGAGGGTGTCCTGAGGAAGAAGTCGAAGTCAGCATTCTTCATTGGAGGAGCGTTCTTCGTGCATGAAGTGTAATCCTCCAAGGGTTCTCCACTATCAAATCCACCCAAAAAATTGAAAGATGTTCCCACATAGTTAACATAAGAAGAAATTATGTTGGCACACCTAATATGGCATAATTAATTTATCACATTGGCACAATTAATTAGCTCAATTAATTTTCCCAATTTAATGGCTCAATTTATTGGGAGTGGTAGAATATTGTAGACCTAAAGAGGATCTCCCACATTTAATGAGGGAGTTGAGATGTCTAGGACTCAGGTAGTCCTCAACACTATAACCTCTAATGGGAGGTTATGTTCGGGTGGTCCCCGCCACCATAACCTCTCATGGAAGGTTAATGTATGGTTGTCCCAACTTCTCATCTTCCACATGGAGGTTTTAACAAATAAAATAAAAAAATCTACTCAACTTTATTTGTATTTTCTTCATTCACAAAAAAAACCCAAATACTAACTTCCACACTCGACCAACTGCTATCAATGTGAATGTCTCTTTAAGCGAATACCGACACATCAAGTTCTACAATGCCATCAAATTTCTATTCCGAGCACCGGTTCATAATTTAAAAATACTCGCTCGAACGTTTATTGAACGTACATGAATAAAATATTATAAATTCATTCCAGGAACTATGATCCTTGGAATCAGAAGCTGTCAATTTTAGCAGACTTGTAAAATTTCAATTTATTTAAAAAAACATGGAAATTATAGGACATTACATTCTCCCCACCTCAAGTCTTTACGTCCCCGTATGCAATAACTCAAACTAAAGTAACAAGTGGTGGTATTAAGCACGCATCTGAGCCTCCCTCTCCCATGTGCTATCCTAGAGGATCCTATGCTACCAGCAAATGCGGACAAAAGGTATCGCCCATCCATGAAGGAACCTATATTTTCGATGAAAAATTTCTACTGGAACCTCGGTAAAAGCCACCCCTATGTCGACATCCAGCTTTCCATGGTGGATGATGTGAGAAGGGTCGTGCACATATCTCCTCAACTAGGAAACGTGGAAGGCTTCATGAAACCGGTGCAAGTAAGGTGGAAGATCATATCGATATTCCACCTGAACAACTCTGTAGAGGACCTGAAAAGGTCCATTTAGTCATAGAGATAACTTTCCGCCTCATCCTAATCTCCGTAGACCTCGCCGGGGTGAGACCCGTAAAAAGGCAAGGTCGCCGTTCTAGAAATCCAGAGGTCTCTGTCTTCTGTTGGCATACAACTTATGCTTTCTCTGTGCAGTCTTAATATGCTCCTGGATGATCTGCAACAACACTATAGTCTCCCTTACCATCTCTGGTCCCACTAGTGATAACTACCCATGGTTAGTCCATCACAATGTTGATCTAGAATGTCTCTCGTACAACTCCTCAAAAAGGTGTCTTACTAATGGTGTGGGGATAAATGTTGTTGTATGAAAACTACACCAAAGGTATGTGATCCTCACAGCTATGACTGAAGTCGAGGACACAAGCACACTACATATCCTCGAGGGTCTGAATGGTCCGCTCATTCTGACAAACCGTCAGATGATGGAAGGTGGTTCTCAAATGAAACTGTGTCTCGAAAGCCTACTGAAACTCATTTCATAGCTGGGAAGTAAAACATGCATCAAAATCAGATAAAATCATTGAGGTTAATCAATGTAACCATATAATCTCCTGCACATTGAGGTGTCTTATTGACAATACTGAACCCTGCTCTCAAATCGGTAGTAAGTCTTCCGACTTGGTGAGTCGGTTGATGATGAACCAACTCAATTAATGAACCTAGGATGTACGTGTTCATATTTTCACAAATTCCATGGATATCCCATCCCACATCCACTCGGGTACCTCTATTGGATGAACTAAGACTATCAGTACCTGATGCACCACATTAACTTGCTAAAAGGTGAGGCATTGATAAACAGTCTCAGAAACATCTTTCTTCATTCCCGGCCACACGTTCTATCGTCTGAGATCATAGTACATCATTTACACTCATGGATGTGCTAATAGAGGGTATGTGTGTAAATCCATCAACACTTCCACCTAATGTGACACGGGTACCTTGGTATGTCCTCTGAATAGGATAAAATTCGCCCCACCTTCAAAAATTTCGTCAGGTGCATGCCATGTGGATATCTGTGGATGTTGAGCCTCTCAGTCAGCATCCCCATGTTTTCCTCCCTAACTTGCTACAGAAGTGGGGGAGTGACTGTAAGTGAAAGTAGAAAATCTGAACCATCTCTATCCACAAAATATATCTTTAATGCAGCCAGCTACTCAGTTGCCTCTTCTAGCAGCTGTATACCAGACCTCCTGCTGAGTGTATCTTCTACATCATTCCTCTTTCTAAGATTATAGAAGACATTAAAGTCATAGTCCTAGAGGAACTCAAGCAAACACTGTTGTCTCACATTCTATTACTTCATATAAAAGATTATAGATGATATTCTTGCGATCAGAGTACACAATAAAATGTTCTCCAATCAGATAGTTCTTACACATCTTCAAGGTGAATACCACAACTGCTAACTCGTGTTCATGGGTATTGTAGTTCTTCTCATGTTGTGTCAACTCTTGAATACCATATGTGATCACTGCTCACTCCGGCATCAGGACACATTTTCCCCCGGTCCCTGATGTGTCGTACTAAACGACGTACCCAATGCCATCCTCTGATAGCCTCAAGATGGTGTACACTAGTAATCCTCTACCTCAACTCTTGAGAACTCTACTGGAATCTATCCGACCACAAGAAGGGTTTCACCTTATTGGTCAACACTAATAGTGGTGCTGCAACACTGGAAAAATATGGCACAAACCATCAGAAGTATCCAGTCAAACCCCTGAAATTTCTTACATCCATCCGACACTTGGATGGATCCCATGAAAGTACCACCTCAATCTTCACTGGATCCACATAATCTCCACCCTCCGATATTAAATGTCCCAGAAAGTAAAGCTCTTAGATCCATAAATTGAAATTCAATAGTGTACCACAATGCTGGTGATATCGTAGTGTCTCATGTACTACCTGCAAATGATAGGCATGAACCTCCTCAGTAGTCGAGTATAAAAGAATTTCGTTGATGAATACAACTACAATGTGATCATGGTATGGATGAAAGTTCATGTTCATGAGTCCCAATAAAACTGTTGGAGCATTGGTCACGCCGAATGGGATAACCAAGAACTCATAATGGCCATAATGATAGTAGAAGGCCATCGTGAGTGGGTACTTATTCTTCATAGTCAACTCGTTCATGTGCCGATAGTCAATAAAAAGCCTCAACCTCCCATCCACCTTCATGGAGAACAAAATTAGTGATGCCTAAGGAGAAACATTGTGCTAAATGAATCCCTTTCCATGCAATTCAAATAGCTGTACCTGTAGCTCATGAAGGTATGCAGGAGCCATCTGATATGCTGGTGTAGATATGGTTTCCATTCCTGTGTATTAGTCTATGTAAAAGTCCACCTCTCTGTGAGGAGGTAGACTAAGATCATCATTAGGGAAGGAATCTGTGTACTGGTCCACAACTATAGGATAGCTTGGACTGTCCACATCCACAACTCTAAGTGAATGGCTAGTCCACTAATGTGTAATTGGCTACACTCTCCTCCAGATAAGTTCATCCGACACTGCGAATGTTCCCTTATCTGTGGTGAAGGTAAACCTAGTACCAAGATGATGTCATAAGGCCTCGAGATAGCTACTAGGAGATCACAGCCGATGATCTCGCCTCATTGCCTAATATAACACATCTGGAACCAGTGTTTAAGTGTAGAATCCACTCCCATAAGAGTCTCTTTCTATAAGTATATTGCCAAAGAATCTGTCGGAATCTCTGAGCTTCGAACGAGGGAAATTGAAATAATATAATGACTGGCAGCGATGTCTACAAGTATTACTATTAAGGTGTATTAGAAATATATCATACCTCATATTTTCTCTGAAGTGCCGATATCGTAGGCATTAGCTGCCTGAAGCTGAACTCGCACATGCCCTCTTGCTCCCTCCGGTCGAGGGTGGACCTCCTGGTGGTGGTCACGTTAACATTTCGAAACCCAAGATGGATTTTTGTGTGGTGGAAACTAGAAAAGAAGTAGGTGAACCATAGTGAATAAGTTATAACTGGGGAGATGACTCAAGATATAATAATGAAAACTCTTGAAAACACCCAAACAATCAGTGGTTTTGTGCACTGAGTTAGAAATAAGATTTCATAGTCCTGGTGTATAGAAACATCGGCCGCCGCACCAGTACTGGTTTCCCTAAATTGATAGCAAAATTCACAACACTTAAAAAAAATTCCACTAAAAGAATTATCGGAGTCCTATGTTCTACGGTAGAAAAATATCCTCTGATACCAATTTTCCACCACCCATCCCCCATGGCTGGGGCTATGACTACCCCAAGATAGCATTCAATAGTCCAGGGGCTGGAGACTAGCACCGAAGGAGTATTCCCTAAAACTGCGAAGGAATTGAATTTATAACATGCATGCACACATAACCAAGAACACATCAATATAGGAACACAAGTAAACTGAACTGTAAACTATGTGAGTTCAGTAAGTAAAAGGGACTAGAATATATGCCCAACAGGAAAGTAAAAGTAAAACTATGATATAATACAACTGAATAAAAGGGAAAGTCAGTATCTGGGTCATCCTCCGAGGTTCCTACCTAAAGCGTTGGTACATATCACCTTCTTCGTACTCCACATCCACTCATCTATTCTGCGTACCGACTTTTCGTATAGTCCACCCCTAGGTATCTTCCAATCATGGTACTCTCTTCCTCAATCCATGTTGTCCATCGTCTGCATCCAACACAATATGGTGCGGGCACAACTTGTGTAGACATGAGTATAATGATACTCAGTAAAGACCCTTAGACCCTCGAGGTCTCATAAGATTCATCAAATATAATTCATAAGGTATGAAATAAACAGATAACATTACATAGGTATACTCCCATAAATATACCTATGTTATTATGTAATCCATCTTAATAATGAGGAATGAACAAATGTACTAACTATCCACACACCATGATTTATTCAAGGGCTTGTATCAAGTAACATTCCAGGTCATAACGGTGAACACCACTGTAGTTGGAGAACTCCTACGCTATTGTGTACACTGGTCCAGCCGCGTCACATAGAGGTTCTTCCCACTAACCATGGACAGTTGTGGTGATCCTATTGTCGAGTACCGTGGGTTGGCCGCATCACCATGACTCTCCACTTAATTTCCAAATGTGGTACTCCTCATATTGAATATCTTAGGTCTACCTCGTCACCAAGGCCCTCCCAAACAAGGGTCTTCCACATCACCAAGGCACACCACATTGAGCCTGTTGAGTTACTCCAAGTCGAAACAGTGTGTAGTCATCAAGAATCATCCATCCACTAGTTTCCATCACTATGCTCGCTCTTCTCCGAAATGATCCACTCCACAAGCTATGGTTCGAAACTCCAACTACCCTGATGTCCCACGAAAATGTATATCAAAGGTCTTCCATGAGAAAATGGTCTCAACGCATCAGAAGGCGCTTCAATCAGGTGACTGATCTGTGAGTTATTAGAATTTTAGTCCCAAGGGCCCGATTGGATTCGTGATCGATTAAACATGACCATTACCCCTCTAAAACGAAAACAACATGGGGGAATCACTCAATTTCACTAACTCACTACATGGTTCCCAACGCTACTGATGGTTCTTATAACGAACATCTGGTGCCATTGTTATGGCCAACAGAATGTTAATTGGTCATAGTGGTCCTGTGTCCGGTCCTTCCTGGTCGGGCCAACATGGTCTTGTTGGGTTCTGCTCAGCTCGTTGGGTTCAGAACGACATTTCATGAGGAGCTGCAGAGAGTTCCACGAGGGCGCAAGACCACGTGGCGGCACGACCATGAATAGTGGTCCGGCCTCGGGGTGACGGTGAGGCCGTGTAGGGGCGGTCCGGCCATGCTGGGGCTATCTGGCCGTGGGGCGGATCCTCTTTCATGGGGTGGCGGTCCGGTCGATGGGTGACGGTACAATTACAAGACGGTGTTATGTCCGTGCGGGGGCGTTCCAGCTGTGGGGTGACACCTCATCCATGGGACAGGTGGAGATGTGGAGGGTGGCAGGGGTCGTGGGGCGGCGACGAGGGCTATAGGGCGGCACTGTTGTGCCATCACCTTTGTCGCGTCCGGTGGTGGTGTCAGCCGCTGTTCTCATGTTACCACCAAGGATGGTTACCATCCTCTACCATCGCGAAGAGCACCACATGGTTTTAGGAAGGGTCGGGCCATGTTGGTTTGGCTTGTACCCTCTATGTTAGGGTGGTTTCATATGAGTCATCAAGATAATGAAGATGAATGTCAAATCCTATATTCCGACAATAATTTTTCTCAACCCCCAAATGAAATAGAAGGGGTTTACATGGGATGTGAAAAAAAATAGAAATAAACCCCTAACTTGGATTGTTTGTTGAGGTTGGCGCGAGAATGAATTTTTGGTTTTTGTTGTTCATATCGTCCACCACACACCTCCAATCCTGGGTTCGTGCGTCGGTTCGTCATAGATGAAGACATTCTTCATTGGATGGTGTGCAGAGGAAGAAGTCGAAGTCGTCATTATTGATTGGAGGAGCGTTCATTGTGGATGATGTGTAATCCTCCAAGGGTTCTCCTCTATCAATTCCTCCCAACAAAATGCAAGAGCTTCCAACATAATTAACATAAGAACAAATTATGTTGGAACAACCATGTTGGTGCAATTAATGTATCACGTTAGAAAAATTAATTAGCTCCACTAATTGGGCCAATTTCGTCGCTCAATCTAATGGAAGGGGAGGAATATTAGGGAGCTGTAGAGGCTCTCCCACATTTAATGAGGGGGTTGAGAGGTTTACGCCTTGGTTCATCCCCACCACTATGACCTCTCATGGTAGGTAATGTTCGTGTGGTCCCTAAAATCATAACCTCTCATGGGAGGTTAAGGTCTTGTGGTTCCCACTTATCAACATCCACATTGTGGTTTTAACAAATAAAATAATTATAAAAGCTACCTGACTTTATTTTTATATTATTCATTAACAAAAAACCCAAAAAACTAACTTCCACCCTCAACCAACATTGGTCGAGTTGAATGTATCTTCCAGTGAATACCGGAGATGCGATTTCAAGGGTGCCCTCAGATTTTAATTCCGAGCACCGGTTCAAATTGTAGAAAAACACGCTCGCACGCTTACTAAACGTACCCGGAAAAACATTCATAAATTCTTTTTGGGCACTCCAGGCCACGGAATCATCTGCCATCAATTTTTGCGGACCCAATAAATTCCCAATTAATTAAAAAAAATTTCATCGAAATTCTAGGTCATTACAGACAATCATTCCCTTTTCCATGGAGTCTTGAAAGATGGTCTTAATTTCTAATTTAATTTCTGTGGATGTTAAAGTCCACATATTTTTGTTGTCAATGTTTACAGATGATTTCCACCTATTTCCCCGCTCTTAATTTCTAATGGTATATTTCTTTCATTCAAGGGAAACCCTTTAAGAATATATATCAATTTTACATATTATGGAAAAATATGATAAATCATCTATATAATTAGTTAATTATTCCAAATCAGAAATTTCGATTTGCTTGAGTGGGACTGATTACAGAAATCATGATATTTCCAAACATAGGGTATTCATGATCTTGACAAACATAATGAACTTATTTTTTTACCAATGAAAAGCCATGACATAAAACTTGGTATGGAGTGGTTGGTACTCTATCGAGCTTTTGTAGATTGATATCATCGTAGGGAGAGTTTCACATCACTAGAGGGGAGAGACTTTCTATACAAGGGTGAATGGGATGTCCATGTGAGCCGAGTTGGACCCGAGAATTGTGGGTTAGGTGGAGTGATAGCCCAAATTGCATATTAATATCTGGATGACCAACGAACATGTCATAAGGATTTCCCTCCAGTGGTTAATTGTTTCTGGGATGTCTTCCAACATGACATTTCAGGTCTGTCTCCAGAGGAAGTGGTGGATTTCTCTATTGGGTTTGTTCCAGGAGTAGCACTGGTGTCCATTACTCCTTAATTAATGGCTACAATAGAATTGAAGGAGCTCAAGAGAGAGTTGGTGGAGTTTCATTATAATGTTTTCATTGATCCCAGTACAACTACTCAGGGTTCGACTCTCATGTTTTCGAAGAAGGTGGATAGTACCCTAGACATTGTTTGGATAATAAAAACTGAACCCATTGATGTTCAAGAATTGATATTCCTTGCCGACGGTTGATGATATTTTTTATCAACATCGAAGATCACAATTGTTCTCAAATATTGACATGAGATCTAGATATTAGCAGTTTTACATTAGACCATTGGATATTCTGATTACAACCTTTCAGAGAAGATATGATATATATGAGTACTTGGTGATGCCGTTTAGACTCACGAACACGATGACAGTTTTCATGGCTATGTGGAAACGTTTGTTCACCCCTTATCTGGATTCTGTTGTGGGAGTCTACATGGACGATGTCTTGGTGTACTCTCACACTCAACATGACCATGCTACCAATTTGAGATCATTTTGATTACACTAAGAGAGCATATGTAATATTTTAAGCTCTCAATGTGAAACATTTGGATGGACCAAATTCACATCATGGGTCATATCATCTCGGATGAAGGAGTTGCGATAGGCGTAGAGAAATTGAGAGAAGTAGTTTCATTGGAGAAACATATGAATGTGTTTGAGATACTGAGTTTCATTGGGCTGTCTTATTTCTACAGGCGCTTTATAAATGACTTCTCCCTCCGAGAAGAATTGTTGATGGGATTAACTAAGAAGGGTGTAAAGTTAGTTTGGTCAAAATCATGTGAGACAACCTTTCTGGAGTTGGATGGAAGGTTGACATTAGCACTAGTCCTGATACTTGTAGAAAATGGGACGATCTATATAGTTTATTGTGATGTATCAGGTATTGGGATGGGATTAGTGTTGATGCAGGCTGATTGAGTAGTTGCGTACGAGTCTAGGCAGTTGAGGCCACATGAGATGAATTACTAGATGAATGATCACGATTTGGATGCAGTTGTTCAGGCCTTACGCTTTTGGATAAATTATCTCATGGGAGAAAATTTTGTGGTGTTTACAGACCACAATGGTCTTAAATATATCTTTACCCAACGTGACTAGAATTAGATATAGTGATGGTGGGTTTAATACCTTCAGTCCATCGACATAGTGCTTGTATATACAGTAGGTAATGGTAACATAGAAGCTGAGGCATTGAGTAGAAGGACTCAGATACGATCCATAAATGAGGCCAGTGGTTAGTATAAGCTTATTGATTTGTTTTCTAAGATGCATTTAGAGGTTCACGATTGTTAGGGTCAAGATAGTCATTCATCCTTAGATGTGACTTCTACCCTCCTGGACTGATTGAGGATGAGCCAAATATCAAATTCTGAAGGAGTAGTTCTACGGGTGTCAGTGGCAAGTGAGTAACATCATCCCAGTTGGACGATGGACGATGATGAGGTACTTTGTATCCATGGATGAGTGTGGGGTAATTGGGATATACGTGAAGATTTTATGCGGGGATTTCATTTTTCATCTTGTGCAGTGTATCATGGAGTTTCCAAAATGTATCGTGACTTGAGGCTTCCGTATTGGTGCTAGGTATGAAAAGAGAGGTAGATGGTTTTGTTACGAGATGTTCCACCTATCAGAAGGTGATAGCAGAGCATCAGAGGATAGCTGGACTATTACAACAGTCAACCATTCCAAAGTGGAATTGAGATGACGTCATGATGGACCCCATGACTGGGTTTCCGAGGTCACCTCGAGGAAGTAATGCAGTATGGGTTTTAGTGGATAGACATATGAAGGTAGATCATTTTTCCCAATCAAGGAGACCTTCAGTGTTGACAATCTCAGGATGTTTTATATCTGAGAAGTGGTACGTCCTCATGGGGTCCCTTGTGATGTCATTTAATATAGTGACACCCATTTTACATCTCGTTTCTAGTGGAGTTTTCAGGGGGAATTGGGTAAAAAGATTCTTCTGAGCATAGATTAAAACTCTCAGACTGATGGCATGTCAAAGTGTACAATACAGGGTTTATAGGACATGTCATGTGCATGCTTCCTGGACTTTTTATATTTTGGGAGAAGCAAATTCAATAGGTTGACATTCCCTACAATAATAGTTTTTTGGGAAAAATTGAGATAGCACCTTACTACATTTAATATCATAGGTCATGATGATCACCCTTGTGCTGGTTGGAGGTAGGTGAGACTGATTTATAGGGACCACGTATTGTGAAGGAGACATCAGAGTAGGTCTAGTTGATTCAGAAGTGGATTTCTACAACACAGTCTCGTTAGAAATCTTTTGTTGAATGTTGGAGAACACCCATAGAGTTCGTGGTCAAGGAGAAGGCTTTCTTGCGTTTTTCAACAAGGAGGTATCATTAGTGGATCAAGAGATAGGGTAAACTTCCAACGAGGTTTGTAGGGCCGTTTGAGTTCTTGGTGAGTGTCACGCTGGTTGCCTATGTGTTATAGTTACCACAAAGGTATCGGGCCATGCATGACTTCTTCCATGTATCTCAGCTGGGCCGTTATCACTCAGACCTATCTCATGTTTTTCATCCTGAGGAGTTTGGAATTCAGGTCGATGCAACCATTGAGAATTATCTGATTCATTTTGATTATAGAAGCATAAAGGTTCTCTGAGGTCGATTAGTTCATCTAGTATGGGTGCTATGGAAGCATGGTTGAGTGCATGATTAAACCTGGGAGCAAGAGACTGATGTAAATGCTCACCGGTCAGAATTTTTGTCACCTTTATCTTCACCACTCTTAGAAGGGTAATTCAGAGACTAATTTCTTAATGTGGGGATGTTTAAAAGAACCCGCTTCATAATCTCGAGGTACAAGTTCTTGTTTTCAATTTACATTAATGTTTTAGAGAAAATAATTAAAATTGGATAAAATCCGAAAATTTAAGGGTATATTCCATGTACTTTTCCACACACTGTGTACATTGGGCATTTGGGATGAGAATACATAGTGTATAGGATTGTCGGCGATTTAGGGAGTAAAAACAAACTACACGCCGTGTACAAATTAATACTCTCATGTAATCAATCAGAAGGTGAACGGTAAGGTTCTTAGATTAGCCTCCAGTAGAATGATTGTACATGCCTTGAACTTCGTAGTAAACGTCGTGAAATCAAGTTGGCTGATGAACAATGAGGCGGTGGAATGTGGCTGCCAGTGGAACAGTTAGAAAATATAAATTGAACATCGTTCACATGAGAGTACATCCCAGGTTGTTAGGTTTTTTCGTTAAAAATAGTTTGTAGCATCCTCATTCGGAAATGGAGGCATTGAACTCGGCAATATCCGAGGGAGAGGGGGCTCGAACTTGGATGAGCTTCTGACCGCACACTGGGACTCCGATTCTTTTTTCGTCGATATCGTTTGAACCGCACAAGTGAGATCTTCTCTCTTCATGAACATATCCTTCCAATTATTTACCCAAGGGTTGTTATTTGATATTTAACAGGTATATGTTTATCCCTGATCTACGTCATTCTCGGTTGTTTTAGGAGGCACCTTTCATGTATATCGATTAGAGGAGATTGAGGTCGGAGTTCTGGTGCTTATTTCCAACTGTCTAGTTGATTTTGTGTACCATTGTGCTACTCACTCATATTTGGGGTGTCATATGGATATGTACTTGACTATTAATATACCTATAATTGAATATTTAATTTAATTAATAGGTATAAAATGTTTTCTCGGATCATTGCCTTGATCCAGGGCCACCCTGTTGGAGCACATCCATTGTTTAGCAGTTTGGATAGGATACACGTGGGTATGTCATGATTATAGTGTTTTTTGAGTTTTACTAGGAAATATATATATAAATTTCTTTCTTATGTGTTGGGCTCAGCCCAGATACATGATTATCATGAGCGTAGTGTTTTTTTTCATCCAGAGGGATGAGTTTCGTATATCCCGAGGGAAACATTTCTTATGACAGTGGGAAATAGACTCCATGCCTGAGAGAAATAACTCATATGCCTGAGGGAAAAATTCGTTATGTTTCAGGGAAATCACGTGAGGGTTTCGATTCTGATTATCAGAGGGTAAGGATATGCATTTCTTAGGGCACTGTTTACATTGAATATTCACTGTGGTGATTTATTACGTTATACCTACCAAGATAATGTGCGTACTTGGTATTCTTATTACCTACTACTTGTTAGAGAGACTGTTATGGTATTTTTTGTGGCACTATATAGGAGATTTTTGATCAAGGTCTGGTCTCGGGAACATATAATTCAACTATAATGAATTCTTAAAAATTAAATAAATGGTAATGGAACTGGTAGGAGTAGTTTCTTATGATTACTTCAAAGCTTGCTAAATTTATTTATTACATACTATTGTTTAAAATTTTTCACTTACCGTTGGGCTCGGGCCTTTGGTGGTTGTGAAATGTGATTTTATTCTCACACCCTATTTTGGTTATGTATTGGGAAAAAATAGTTTAAATTTATACAGGTGTTGATAAGGGAAGGATTCCCTATAGAGTTACTTGATTGTTGTAGAGGAGTAGAAGAGAATGGGACTGTTCTTAGGCTTGCAATTTTACTGAGTTCCTGTTGCACTATTTTGTATTTCTTTGATGTACTTGTAACTATTTCTATATTGTTTTAGATTGTAGTGTATCCTAATTTTGGTTTCATTCTTATAATTGGAGACATATTTCATCAATATATATATATATATATATATATATATATTGGTCATATTTTACTTAAGTATTGTTGTCCATTTTTGTTTCATATGGATTACTATTTCCTCTTTTGTATTTTTATATTTTTTTCCGCTGCGCTAAACATTGAAAAATGTGGGAATAGTTTCCCCACTATCAGTCATAGGCCCTCACTGCTAGACAGAAGCATATGGAGTTTGGGGAAATGCGCTTGAGGCCATGTGACCATCCTGGTTCAGAGCACCCACTGTGTGGCACACAGATCTGGGACCTAACACATGTTGTTATTCGTCATGTATTCAAAGGATAATGGGACCCAATGTCAATTCAAATTAGACCTTTTATTCAGAGTAGTTAAATGTGATATCTATGTTTTCGTTTGACCTGGTGTGGGAATATTTTAGTGTTGATCTCCCCCTAGTCATTGTCGAGTAAATTTATGTGTTTCCCTCTGTTTTCACTTGTTTTTACCCAATAAGGGATGTTTATTTTTATATTTATTTACATTGTAGAACTCAACAAGTTTATTTTAACCCTATTCACCTTGATCTGACAGAAATTTATGTGTTGAAGTTATAGTTGGATGATATTCTTGAGAAAGGACTCAAATTCCTGAGCATGGATCCTTGGGCGTGCACTGCTTCTTTTTACAAAGAATGATGGTGTTTCACATCGCCTGTGTGATGATTATCAAAAACTCCACTGAGTGAAGATAAAAAAAAAATATTTTTTACACAGATTAATGATCTTTTTGATAAGTTAATTTTGGAAATGGTGTTCTCAAAAGTCGACATTCGATCTGGTTACCATGAATTGGGCATAAAATATTCAAACATTCAAAAAAATCATTTCAAAAAAAGTACTTTCATTTTGAGTACATTATAATTCCCACTACTAATATACTGTATTTTAGAGCACATATATTTACCAGCACTATAAAAAATAATAGATATATTGCATATTTATTATCACAAAATAAATTTTTTAAAAATTTTAACCATCATTAGCACTTTCTTAACATTGATAAAGGGTATGGTTAATCAATGCTTTATTTTTTCACAAATAATTTTTATCCTTTTTTCCCATTTATTTTTAGCACTGGTAAAGGGTACCTTTTTCCAACGCTATATTTTTTGTTCTAAAAAATGAGTCCTTTATCATATCTTTCTAGGGATGATAATGTTCCAAAGAAATAAAATGAAATAATTACATAAAAATTGTTTATTAAAAAAATTATTACAAAAAATTTAATTAAATAATCATTGGAAAACATAAATAACTTCGTTATTCTATATAAAAATAATATATAATAATAAATAATTTTTTTAAATATATAGATTTGTAAAATATAAATTAAACAAAATAAAATAAAAAATAAGTAAAATGAAGAAAATTTTTAAACATTTTATGAATAAGATGAATATTGATATAGTTAGTAAATATTATATATTAAATATGTAGATATATATTATTGTATATACAAATTATTTATGTATTTTAAAATATTTATGTGCTATATTATGATAATATTTATTTATTATTAAAATTTTATATGAATTTAAAATATTGACTAATTTAATTGTGAAATGGATGTATTATTGAATATTTTTTGATCTTTCAATTCAACATAGATCATATGTGTGTTATAATGATTTCATATAGAATTAATTAATTAATTTATAAGTAAAATTTTCAGACAAAAACCTATTTCATTTTATCAATATTTTTAAATAGAACTAATTATTAATTTATTAAATTTCATTCATTTTTAATAGGCATTCACTTAAAATAAGATATTGAATAAAATAGTTAAAAAAATATTTCTACAAAAATATTTGTAAAAAAATATTTAAATTTGAATATAAATTAATATATACATACTATTTTTTTCAAATATATATATGTAATCATAAATAAATAAATATTTTTAAGAGTATTTTTATAATTTTAAATAAATAATTATTTATATATAAATAATTATTAAATTGTTAATAAATTTGCATAAATAATTGATATATTTACAAAATTTTTATTTATATAAATAAATTATATATATATATATATAATTATAAAAATATATATATAATGATATAAATATTATTTTTAATAAAATTTTAAACAAATTTATATCAATAAATATATATTTAAATAATAATAAAATTATAAAAAAATATATTTAAATAGGGAATATATTTACTATATTTATATAGAGATATATTTAATTTATATATATATATTAAAACAATTATTTATATTTATAATTATAATTCTTCGATCAATACATATGTAGTAATCTCTTATAAATGATATTATTTTTAGATCATTTTTAGCACTGGTAAAAACCAGGATATATCATTGGTTTTTTAGAACCTCATAATGTCCTTCATTTATCAGTGCTTAAAAATCCCTGATAAATATGCCTTTTAACAGCTCTTAAATAACAATCATTGATAAAAGTGTCTCGATGAAATTAAAAAACCCTATCATGTTGCGAACTCATAACAATATCGTAATATATTGGTAGAATCCTCCAATTTATTATACCCCTCGTCACGGATTTTAATGCTCTAATCACAGAAACCCACTGCCTCCAGTTGGACGAACATCATCCGACATCAAGTGTTCAGTTGCATTTAGGGTTTCTGAAGAAACCATCGAGATATGGATTAGTGGGACTCAAATTTTCTTCATCCTAGCAATGTAGGCCTATGTATTTCATTACAGGTTCCAATTTTCTTTTTATATTTTTTATTTTGAGTTTTGGATCCAAGGGATTCATATTTTCTACTGAATGATTTGTATTTTTTCCTCCAGTTGTTTTATAATATATTTACATTCTTAATGATCCTTTATTTTGTTGATTTCAATTTGGGATATATTGTATGGGGTTATTTAAATTGATTTCGATAATCAATTTTGTTCTCTATCAACGTCTATACACTATCTTTATCGGCGTGGGTAATTTTTTCATTATTTTGAAATCTATGTGAATCACATCTTGTCCGTAGATAAATGTATAAACAAATATTTTTTCCTCTATATAAATAGTGGAGGTGTTGGATATAAAACCAATAAAATAACAAGAAAATTGATTTAGCAACAAAAATATCAGTTCTATGATTGTGTGATGTAGAAACCGAATATTATTTTATGATAATCATATAAGGGAATTTTTTTATTTAAATTCTATTATAAATACATATATTTTTAAATGTGTATGGGATATATGTTGAAATGGTTGTTGTGTTTTTCTCATTTGTTTCGGATATATCATGTTTATGTATACTATTTTATTAGGCCAACTTCTCTATAGACCTCACTTGAATCTCATGGATGGGTCAATACATATTATATGGCCTCCTTTGATTCCTTTTATTTCTACATTATTTTTCCTAGAAAATATAATTGATGTTATTAAATTCTATATATAATAAATTATATTTGGGCATTAATCATTTTGGGAATATATATAAAATTTAGGTATATATATATATATTTAATTACGAGTAATATATTTATACATAAAAAAGTAATAATATTTTGTTAACTCAAGTTACATTAAAAATAATAAATTTATGTAACTATATATATATATATATTTTAATTAGTTATTCTTATCAAAATTTTATTAAATATTTTTATGGAAAATTAATAATTTTTTTATAAATAATATAAATTATAAATAATTATTAATTTTTTAAATTAGTTTCATTAGAAAAAAATAGTATTGTAAATATTCACACACATTGAAAAACATGTAATATCTATAAGTAAAAATAAATATGATAAAAAAAATATACATATATATATATATATTCATATAATTTTATAAATAAAATGTGTATACATATATATGACATATATGTATATAATATTTTGGTAGATTCACATTATTTGTATATATATTGAATTGTGTTTTAAAAGGTGTGAGGTGAGGCCATGAACACCAAATTTGCCTCCCCACAACTAAGGTTGTGTGACATCACAAAGACGTGCAAAAGGTGTGCTCCTCCTGCAAAAAATCTAGTGGCACCGTAGTCCCCGGTGTGGTGAAGGTGCATCGTGGCTATAGAAATCATGGTTATAGGAAATCATAGAAATTGTAGGTAGGGTATAAGAGATCATAATTGGTAGAATGGATAGAGATCATGGGTATATGTGATCGTGGAAATCATGGATATATAAAACCCCATGCCACACCACCCCCCTGAAGAACCCCTTTTCCACATGCCTATTTACCCCCTCCATCATGATCTAACACTATATAAGCACACTGCGTGAGTTACTCTATGGAAATGGAATTCCCTTTCCCAAACAGAAAAATAATGAACATAAATAATAAAAACAAAAAAAATTATATATAACAATTTTAATAATAATTATACAATTATAACTATAATAGAAAAATAAAATGAATATATATATATATAATAATATCATTAAACATATGTATATATATATCTTTATTTTGGGTCATTTGTCTTTGTTGCACCACGCGCTGCGCCATGCACCACATCCCAAAGCGCGCATTCTTCATTATTTCACAATTCACCTTTGACAACAATGGTATTGATGAGGAGTGACATACAAATTACAGAATTTGATTATGGAAGTTGTAGTCCCAGTGTAGAATAATTACAAATCAATGTAAGTGTGAATGATTTCCACATAATCATTGACCTCTTTATCCAATCATATTGAACCATGTCATTTTTTAAATAAAATAAGGCCTATTAAAAACAATGTTTTCTCAAATAAAACTTATTATAAAAATCCCCAACCAATTATTTTATAAACAACTTATTCGGATCCTAATGGTTAAATTAGACGATAAAAATGAATGAAATTCATCAATAAATCTCCCTCCAAGTCAAATGAAAGAAAATAATTTTAGAAACAAACACTCAACAAATGAAATTTCATTGTAACAACCAAATACCCACATAGTAAATATCACTACATTGTTGTATTCTTATTTTTTCATCTCCACTCTATCTATTTCTTTCCTACCATTTACAATATCGTTTTCACAGAATATGTGGAGATTTTCTCAATAGGGATTTGGTATAAATTGAGGTGTTGATTTAATTAATAGTTTTAGTGGTGTATTTATCAAATATTACAGGCATTTCTACATTTAGTTAACCTAATGAAGTAATATTTTCATCCCCATCAACTTATTATCGGGAAAAGTTATTATTTCATTATGTTTCCTTGAGACTCATCCCCCATCAATTTTATGTTTCATACAATACTCTGAGCAGTAGTTACCCACTGGATGACTAATTCATATAGTATTTCAAGATACATTGGTTATATTAAACTAAATAAACGTGATTTGTGTCAAACATCAATTTGAAATGATAAATGTTCAAGAGATTTGATGATATGGATGAAAACTACAGTTCATTTTTTTCTCAAAAAGTGGAAATGCTTCCCATATTTACGAATTACACCATACAAAATATTTATTTATATTTATCCTATATTTCCACCTAATATTAATAGAGTAAATCTTCATATATCTAGATAAATGATTGAGTGAAGGGAATGAAAAAAATGTAGAGTATGGAGAAGAAAGGATCAGAATAAACAACTATAGTGTTTCACAACCTCATGGAATTAGGTTTTTATAGTGCAATTTTAACTGAAAAGTATGAGTTAAATTTGATTATATTATTTGGAAAATGGAATAATGATTAATTAGATTCATTTTTATCGTCTAATTTATGAATAATTATCTTAATAAAACTTTATTCAATATTATGTTGAGGATTATTTTTAGATTTTGTTCAATAAAACATTATTATATCAGTTTTATATTATTTAAAAAATATTTGAATATAATGATTTAAAAAATAGGTTGATGGAGGTGTGTAGTTTTTACACACCTTTGGAACCATTCTAGATGTCGTTTATGACATGTAGTTATCAGTCGTGCAAAAATTTGACGAACAATTTTTCCACTATGACTCAATTTGTTCATAATCAGTTTAAAATTTACATTTATGTTCAATATGATTAACTCAGTGAAAACAATTAAAATTCTCTTGTATTTACTATATATCTGATAAAACTAATTCATATGTATTATGCGATGTGTCAGAATCAATTTCTAATCAATCTAATACATGATGTGGTCAGTATAGTTCAATGTGTTACTTTCAATTTTAATATTAAATTTTAGTGATACAACATTTGACGTATTCAAAATTGACGAATACCCTTTTTTACTAGTGTTAAACTAACACAAGGGTATTCCTAAAATATCAAAAAATTCTGGTCAATGAAAAATTTGGTGTTAAAATCTCTGATATCAATTGGCTGTCATGTTTTGATGCAATATTTAATGTCATTTGTTGCATTCCATTTCAAAATGTATGACATACATTAAACATAGTCATCTTTTTTTAAAGCCATATGTAGATATCTATTTGACCTGGTGACATTTCCAATCACAAATAAAGGTGATTTTGTTAATATTTATTCATATTTATATATAAGTTATTTATTTTTAGTATGAAATTGACAACAAATTTTTTTTTTATACAGGTGGATTATTTTTTTGATTTAGGGTTCTCATTCAATAGTTTACGCCTTTATACAATAAAACATCCACAAACATCTTCTCCCTAAAAAACATTTCAACCCTACAATATATCATTTTTCTATTTCTTTCATATTCTATCCAATATTTTAGAAATAAGAATAGTAATGTTGCATCTTCTCCATTTAAGAGGTAATATTGATGTTTTAACAATAAAATCATTTTCCATGGAATTAATATATTTTTTCATATTTGTGTTTAATTTATTTATTTCTTGTATTACTCACATAACAATTGGTTTCATATGTAGGTGGATACTTTTGTTGACCTGGGGTGCTCTATCCAAATTTCAGTCCTTTCTGCACCATAACATCCCCAGACTTGTTCTCCCAAAAATTCTATTCACCCATGTATTATTACACTAAACACATTCTTTCATGATCCCTTCAATGTATTTTTAGGAAGATCCAAACCACCACCTCTTCTAATTATATATATAATCTACCTGTTTCAAAAATAAAATAATTTCCCATAAAATTAATATATTTTTTCATATTTAAGTTTAATTTATTTTTATAGTATTATTCACATAATAATTGTTTTCTTCTACATTTGGATTGTTCTAGTCGAGTTGGGTACCCAAATTTTCTGACATTCTATTGGAAAACATACACATAATTTATCTCCCTCAAAACCATTCACACCTCTTTTGTTTACATTTATATCATTATTTCATGTTCCATCCGCTATATTTATAGGAAGTGAAAGAACACTTCTTCTGATCAATTATAGAGGAATTGTTATCATTTTCAAAATAAAATCATTATCCATTGAGTTAATATATTCATTCAAATTTCTGTATAATATAATTGTTTTTAGTACTAATTAGATAATAATTTTATTATTATTCCTGTGGATTCTTTTATTTTTGGGTGGATGTTTTTTTTCGAATCTACACTTGTAGTGTTGAATGTTCAACAATGAATGTCAATGGAAATCACGGCGACATTGAATGTTAGTATTTTTTTGAGACATGAGGACATGTAATTATTATTTTCATGAAAATTTAACACATTATATGACAATTTTGACTCCATTTACTTATTTATATTTAAAAAATTTATTAATTTTAGAAAAAAATAAAACTGAGTCAATGTGTCTGTTTTCAGTTTAAAATCGACATTTGACATTGAAAAGTTTTATTCAATAAAAACTGAGAAAAAGTTCATATATTGCTTGATATTTTTGGGAATCGATTCATAAAACCTTTGTGACATGTAGGAATCAGTCTCACATCTAACCAATACACGATGTGATCCGTTTGAAGCAATGTCTGTGTTTCATGATTATGAGGACATTTTTTTGTAAAAATGATGTGTAACCTAAATAAAACTAAGAATACACATTCAAATTGTATTGAAACATTTTGGAAAACATCCATAACTGGTTTTGAATGTGTAAGAATAATCAACACCTCAATCTAATGCATTATCTGAATGATATGAATCTATTCGAATCATTATTTAAAATTGAACCAATTTTAGTAAAAAAACATGACCTACTCAAAACCTAAAAATCACATTTTGATTGTTTGGATACATTAGGAAAATGATACATTTTTTATTTGATACATTAATGAATCACACACACCTCAATCTGATGCATGGTGTGATTGATATGACTCAAAATCAGTGTTTTTTTAAAATTGACATTAATTTTAATATAATCGACAACTGACAAACTCAAATATAAAAAAACTCATTCAAATTGATTAAATTCATTAGAATAATAATCCACATTTAATTTTTGATGTATAGTTATCAGCTTCACCTAAATATGATACACAATGTGATTGGTGTGAGTCAAATTCAATTTTTGAATATTAAAATGACATTTTAGAAAAAAAAGAAATAGAAAATACATTAAAACAAGAAAAAAAATCATATTGTATTTATATTTTAGAAAAATGGTCCATATGTCAGTTGAGATGTTTTGGAATTAGCTGCACCGCAATTCGATGCATGGTGTGGCCGAATGACTCCAATGGAATCTTTTTATTTAAATTTACATCAATTTTTTAATAAATAAATATGAACTACATAATACTAAATAGACACATTTAGATTGTTTTTTAAATTATTAAAATGATCCCTATGTGATTTGAGACATTCAAGAATTAGCATCACCTCAATCTGATTCATGGTGAGACTGATAGAACTCCAAGTGCATGTTCATATTTAAAATTGACAACAATTTTTGAAAAAAATTCCAACGGACCTACAAAAAACATGTAAAATGCATTCAAATTGTTTATATACATTAGGAAAAAATCCATCAGTAAATTATGATGTATAAAAATTTAATGCCCCTAAATTTTATATATAATGTGATTGGTATGAGTCAAATTGCATGTTTCAATTTTAAAATGATATTTTAGTAAAAAAATACACATGACATTCTAAAAACAAAGGAAAAACCATCAGATGGTTTTTATACATTTGGAAAATTAAAAATATGTCATTTGGGGCATTTAGAATGTATATTTACTCAATCTGAAATATTGTGTGACCGCTTTGACTCAATGTTCATATTTTTATATAAAATTATCATCAAATTTAGTAAAATGGGAAACTATCCAACTCAAAACTAATAAAATACATTCTAATTTTTATGATACTTCACAAAAAAGATAGATATTCCATTTTCAAATTTTATGAATTAGCTGCACCTCATTATGATTCATGTTGTGACCAGTATGACTCAAATTGTCTGTTATTTTTTTAAAATCGACATTTAAATTAAAAAAAGAGCCGCTCAGTAAAAAATGATGAACCAAGCATATAAATTCATTATTATTTGAAGAAAATGATTCAATATTAATTTATTTATTTGTAGGAATCTATTTAAAATCAAACTGATACACAATGAGAATATGATGACTCAATAGTGTTTGTTTCTTGTATAAATTTACTTTTTAGTAAGAATAAAAACTAACATAATCAATTAATAGAAAAAACATTTTTATTGTTTTGATACTTTTGGAAAATGAAACAAAAGTCATTTGCGACATGTATGAATATGATTCACCTTAAATTATTCATGATGTTTCCGATATGACTCCATGTGTGTCTTTTTATTAAAATATTACATCAATGATACTAAAATTATCACTTTTTGTTAATTTATTTCTTTATATTATTACTAACATAAGAATTGTTTTCTTTTTTATTTGAGTTCATTTGGACAACTATGTTTGATTTTTTCAGAAATCAAATGAGTATATTATATAATAAATGATAAAGATACATTGATGTTTTTTAATGTTCATAATAATTTTTATTTATGAAATTGTATAAATAAATGATAGTAATTTTTATAAGATTGTGTTTTATATATTATTTTTATTAAAAATTTCTTTTCATTTATATCCTATTTTGTGACATATTTTTTTTGATATCTAGTTTGATTCTAATGTTTTTGTGTGCTGTTATAGCACACTATTTTTCTGCTACCGTGTGGTCATACAACAGAATGTGGAATATCCCATTATATGCACTTTTAAAATCATTGAAAATTTCCACATTTATCAGCTCTTTTTTAATCACTAATAATGAGATATATTATCAGAATGTATAGGAGTGTTGGAAAAATTTTCAGTGTCATTGATTTTATAAATACATATAATGTAATAAATTATCCGTTCTTATATTAGCGCTGTTAAAACACCCTTTATCAATGATTTTATAAGAACTGATTATTTATTATTTTAGTTTCGTCAAATTAATATTCTGATAAATGATTCCTTTATAAGTGTTTTTTAAAGTGATGAGTAAGGACACCATTATCAGTTCTTTTTCAATGCTGATAAATGACTATGGATTTTACCCTTTCTAATGTATTTACACATTTCAATCACTAAAAACGACTATTAGTAGTGCTTGTAATGGCCTATTTTGTAGTATTGGCCCATTAAAATAAATAAAGATCCTAATGTTATCGTGGATTTGATGAAAATGATTTCTAATTAGTAACTCAAAACCATTTTGGAATAATTGGTCAATGAATTTGCCATTTAATATATGTCATACGAGGATCATCTGCATAATATAAAAATAGTAATGACATTATAGAGAAATCAAAACTTTTTTCCATTCTTTTTCAATGACATTCCTGGATCTTGGATGTTATTTTATTTGGAAACATGGTATCAGAACAAAAAATAATAGTTTATCCTTAGTAGTTGAATGATATTATTACTTGGGAGGAACTATAATAGATCTTCAAGATTCTATCTTTCTTCGGCATTGCTGTCTATTGTCAATGGTACATGAAGGAATTCTCGACGTTGGATTCTCAATTGACTACACCAACTCAAAAGTGAGTAATGATTAATTCCTATGATAAATGTCAATTTTATATTATATATCTGAAATTCAATTTTACTACATCACTAATGTTTAATCTTATAGAAGACGTTATGGGTTGTGTGGTCTTTTGTGATGCATTGGGTGTGGGCTTGTGCTACATTCGTAGGTAGGAGATCATGACATTGCATATTGATTTCAATAGCTTAGGCCACATGAGAAAAATTATATTACCTAATACATTGAACATGACTCTTTTATGAATGAACATAATATTTACTAGAATTACCTTTATGTAATGGGATTATCATATTTTATAGCAACATTGTCTGATGTTATATAATCCCAAAAAAGAAATTGAATCTTTGATAAAGGCCTTGGGATGAATACCTATAATCATTTGACATTGAAATAACATATTAAATAATGAAAGGAGATGTCTTTGAAAATAATTTGAGGAAGAAACATCTAACCTAGGCCGTGATTGAATCATTAGTATAATGGAACATGACCATTATCTGTGAAAAGATAAATTTTGGATTCTGAGAATCAGGAAACATAGTTTCTTTAGCTATTATTTAGTTGATATTTTATATTATCATGTTTATTAATCATGAAAAAAAAAATTCAGTTCTGTATCAATAGATACTTTTTATATTTTATGGAGACTGTTAATGTTTTCTCCTTCTCCATATAGTCCATTCTATGATTTCGAACCCATTTTTTGTACCATCTCTAATAAGAAAACACTTATAGTTGATTTCCATATTTCCTCGTGGGCTGGGGACCTCGGAACCACAATTAAGTTCTATGAAATATGGTGATTTTTTTCGACATGGTTTGAGAGAGACTCTGATGAGTTTGTCTCTTGTTTTTATATGTTCTAGAACGTTAAGGTTGGAAAATTAAATCCTCCTTGTTTTATTCATACAAATATAGTCCCTATATGGATGTGGGATTAAATATACATAGAAAATGTTGTTGGTATTCCATATTCCAAAATGAAGAAGTATGTTATATGTGTTGTGATTGACAGGCTGATGAAATTGGATCACATTATACCAATTCATGATACACCAAAATTATAGGTTTTTTGAAACCTCCATATGAAATAAAATTTTCATTTTAATGGTGTTTTTTATGTTATAGTCTTTGATTTGATTCTACATTTATATTCTCTTTTTTGGAGAGGCCTTCAGGAGATACTATGATCCCATGTCCATTTGAGTATGGAAAATCATCCCTGGTCGGATGGCAAGATAGAAAGAGTAATACACATTCTTGAGGATATGATTTGCACATGTTTTCTCAAAATTGGTGGATCGTGAGATGATCATTTGTAGATGACTGAGTTTTTTTAAAAAAATTAAATGAGTCTATGATCACAATTGCTCCTTTAGAGTACATAAATATCTAGCCTTGTATGTTTAGCCCTGTATGTCTATGTTGTGTAGGTTAGATATTGTTGAATGATCCTTGGGTGGATGATGATTGGTCAAATAGATGAATGAATATATTCAATTGTTTCATTAATAGATGTTGATGAAAAAAACCCAATATATGTATTATGATTATATTCAACATAGAGATTTTTAATTATCAGTTGGTGACCATGTGATCATGATGGTTTCACCACGATTGTGTGATCTATATCTTGGGAGGAAACGGAAGCATGATCCACATTTTTTTGTACCTTTTGAGGTTGATTAGAATGTGGAAGGAAATTATTACCATTTATCACAGCCACCGAATATTACATATATCCCAAACATGTCTCATATATCACAATAGATAATGTATCTATCTGATATATATAATGTTCTATGCTGGAGTGATCTTGATGTTTATCCTTATTTTTCTTTGACTGAATACCCATTTAGGACTAGTTGATTCTAAAGTCATGTTACATTTTTGGAAGATGATTACTTTGGTTCATGTGATATGGAAATATAGTTTAGATATCCTTGATACATGAGAGAGGGAAATACTGATGAAATAATATTGGCCTCCACTTTTTGACATTGATGCTTCATCATTGGATTTCTATGGATAGAATGTTTCTATGGCGGGGAGGGTGTAATATGTTGTCACTATTTTCATATATTCATTAACCCATCATTTTGAACATTATTTGTATGAGATTTGTGTGGGATTTCTTTGGGAGAAATTTTAATTATTTTTTATGTTTCTTTGCAACATTACAAGTTCCACACACATTTTTGAACCTCGTGCATTTCTACAAAAATTTTGGAAAAATTGGATTCAAGGTTTCACATAACTTGTTCATGATTTACCAATCCATGTAAACAATATAGATAATAAATCCACTAATTTATAATATGATCATATGTTGTGGATGATTTATGGGTTTCTACCAGCATAGTATCTCCCAATAATGATATTGGGTTTCTTAAATTCCTCCATGATGTTGTTCAAATCATGAAGAACAACTTCAATCTTCAACTAGTTGGTTTCAATTTTCTATTCCTATTATTCCATAGTATATATTCTTTTCCTTATGGTTCCATGATTCTCTATGTTGATTTGAGGAACTAATACCAAATATTTTTGATATAAATATAATATTAATTTATATATACTTGTATTTATTATTATCCGGTTTTGTTTCTATATACTCTATTGTGATTTGAGATCTGTTGACCCAGATGTCGGTGGATCAATTATGATGCCAAATATTAATTAATAATAAATTTAATTGAATAATTTTAAATTTTATAATTAAATAAAATAGATTGGTTTTTATTAAATGGATTTTGATTAATTTTTTGGAAATCCATTTCCTTTGAATTTGGGTTATAATGATAAATGTGGTTTTGGTATGAATTTGAAAAAACCCCAATTGTATTGAATTGAAATGTGGTTATGGAACATTGAGAGATTTACATTAATGATGTTAAACTGGGTGTATGATTAAAATTATTTCTATTCAATTGATGGATTTTATTGAAGAAATGGTATTGGTGTATTTTTTTTAAAACCCCCAATTCCATTGAAATGTACGTTTGTTATGAAATAGATGAAATGTGATGAAAAATTAATTTTTGAGATTAATTTTGAAATTGGTTTGTTAAATTTCAGAAATGGTTTCAAATACTTATTTTTGGAAAATTGATTAATATGCTTTTTGAGTGTAAAAATTGTGTCTAATCTTGGTGATAATGCATATTATTTAACTAAAACCCCTTTATGTGTTTTAAATAGAAAATTAGAATATTTGAAATGGATAATGGGATTTAATTAAATTTATGTAGACATAAAATAAACATCACGTTTTTTTGTACTAAAGTTCATTCAAGAATTAAGTAGATATGGATTTATTTGGGGTGGATCATTATGAGATATAACATTCTAAAACATCATAACATCATATCACATACTTTGGGAAATGATGGTGAGTACTATTTGGACTTTGTCCTAAAGCCATATATGTACATATTTTTAATTTCATAGTGTAGGGTCCCTATATCCTAGAACTATCATACCCAATTAGTCATATGAACATGTTGCTTCATTTTTTCATTTATAATGTTTATATTCCATTGTTCTAAACTACTATACATTTACTATGAATTATATAAACATTATTTATATAATATTTTTTAAGACATATGCAAAATCGTCCATTTGTTTAAATAACCATTTTAAAAGGTAATACAATCATTTGAGAAGCATTTCGATAATTTGAAATGTGAAGTAAAAATTTCTGTTTATTTTCTATATTTGAATTTTAATTCATTATTATGTTATATATATTTTTAATTCAAATTTTTTTATTGATATTTGAAATACATTTCTTGGATCATTTTATATTTTTAGATATTTATGGTGTCTTTGGGTGAAATACAATTGGTCATTGGTTCACATCATAATTGTGCCTTCTAGTGATTGTAGATTATATTCTTATTAGATCGAGATATGGAAAAGGATTAATTATAGGTGGTTCTAACTATTTATCTGTGGACATGGTCTGTGGAGTCCTAAGTGACATGCTCAATTTTACCTATTTTGGATTTTTTTCTATAGTATATTGTGTTGTATTTCCTATTTGAATTATGGTACAGTTTACTAGTACAGTACCTCTTAGATAAACCACTGTAGGTGAGATGAGTATGAGAAATTTTCCACATGTCATTGTTAATGTGGTATGCACATGACCCATCGCTTGTTATCGACTAGGGTGAGCGGGACATCAAGGATGGATATAAATTTTTAAATATAGGAGATTATATTAAGGATTAGAATGAGAGGATCTTTCATTTGTATTTTATTCCCCTTGTGCATATCAAGTATCATCATAAGAATCATAGTGGGAGTACCTGGGAGCGGGAGACCCAGATATGAGCCATGTACCCTAATATTTTGGATTCGGCTTTTGTATTTTATGGATTCAAAACACTAAGGTTGTGTGAATGTAATGAATAATATTTTATGTGGATTATTTGTGGATATTATATGGATTATTTTCATGATTATTTGTTTGTAAAACTTGTGATTCCATTTCATGAATAATTTCCTAAAATATATTAAATATTTAAATGTCACAGACAGTCACATTTTTTAAAAAAGGGGAATGAATTTTGAATGGGTTACATTATAATAAATATGAGTGCACAGTTTTGATCATAATGATGGTTTTAACCTAGGTTTGATATTGTCATTTTTTTGTGGGACGTTTGTGAAAAAATCATTGTGTGTGTAAATAATAAACAAAATAATAAATTTAATTGTAGTGTTTATATTGACCTAGTGACTGATTTCTACTCTACGTATATTGTATTTATATTACCTTAGTTATTAACTCTAAATATATATATATATTTATATTACCATTGGAGAAAATTATTGGTGAATGATGACAAATCTAGATCATATCATTGTTCATTTCACAAATAGTGTTTCTTGATATAATCAACAATGGAGAAAAACATCTCATCATCAACAACTAATAAAAACTAATTTTTGGAAGATTTATTGTTTAATTTCCATCTTGGTTCATAATATTTTAGTACCATGGATCAATTAAACAACCATATTAAATTATTACATTATCAGAATAATTAAATTGATTGAACTATTTTTTTATTTTTATTTATTCCACATCATATGTTTTCTTATATGAAAATAAATCATGGCCAAATGGAAAATGGTTCATGTTCATAGATCATGTTTTATGTATTATGGTATTATCCTCTATTTCATTATTATATAATAAATGGTAATTATTTTGTATACTGGTTTGACCAATACTTGTTTTCTAATTATTTAGTCACTATAAATGAGTTTTAAGAATCGAAACATTAGGTAGGGCATGCGATAGATCATAAATTTCATGAATTAGTGATGATGATGTATAGAACAATAAAAAATGATATTGAATGGATTGATCATTATTTTTTCCAAGAGATGCATGAATCAACAATGGATGATGTGAATGGATGAATACCAAGTTCATTTGATACCCATATCTATAATCACAAGCCACATGAGTCTGGGAAGACCCATAATCTAGAGTTTCTAGTGTGGGTAGTGGCTCTGCTGACGTGGAAGTTGATGCATAAGATAAAATATACCTCAAGAATATATCAAGAAAGAATGTGTGTATTTAAGTATTGAAAACTATGTGGGGATCTCTCAATGATGGCTTGGGTTTTAGGAGGAGGTCAAGGATCACATGGTGTGAAATCGTATCACATAGCATGTGGCCCATCCATGACGTCTTTGTATTTACATTGGAATATAAATGGAAATTATAAAATTAAAATTGATAGAGGCACATAATGTAATTGGACATAGACATAATCAGGTGAACACGAACAGGACCAACTATGCATAGGTTGATACAAGAGCCGTAAAAAGTACACTGACATATCCAACATCACATAATCTAGTTCTATGTGATCTCAACACACGATTTATATTGAAATTTACAAGTTGTGTGAGGATTTAACACATGGGAAGACTTACAAATATATATACACCATGTGTTCCCCTGGTACAAGCCATGAACCACCATTCTAGAGTATTTTTATCTCATAATTACCATAGTTTGTAAAAATCAACGTTGAGTGTGTTCCCATATTCCATTATCATTAGGATACAGTGTGGAATTTATTCCAAATAAAATGACTGTAATCTAATCTAGTGGTAGAGTCTCAAATTGAGTGGTGATATACCTTTAAAATACCATAGTAATACCCCCTATTTTATTTATTCCCTATGTGATGTTTTTTTAATTATTTTGAACTCCATGGGTTGGGATTTAATCCTATATTTAATATGTTTTATCGGTAGGGTTCATGATATCATTATTATATGATCCACCACATAGTGATTTTATCCATATTGGGTTCATGGTGTCCTCTAGTGGTTCTGGACATTACCCCTATCAATGTATTAGAGTCTACTAAGACCACTGAGATTCATGTGATATTCTAAATGATCTATACTTCTTCATCTATTTTATCTGAAGATATCAAGGCTCCTTGAGTGGTCCCCTAATAATATTGTTTATTTTATAATAATCCTTGGATGATAGTTGGTCATGACTGTCTATTGTCATAATTTCTATACTCTATATATTTGGTTGTTTTTGTGATACATTTTTTGTATATATTATTGATAATAATATTATACATTCATTGTTTTAAGAGGTGTTGGGTTCCCTAAATGGAATTGTTACACTCACGCCTGCTTGTGGTTTTCCTACCCATGTTAGGTCTTTTGCAGATGATATCCCATTTGATAGCATCTTGGGAGGATAAGGAACAGATGTAGCATTGATTGACCATGGAATTATGAGGTGGTTCTCAAGAGTCTATTTATAACAGTATTCCTCTCCCATAGAGCATGTTTTACTCTTTCTAGTATTTGGATTGACTGCAATTTTACCCCTTTTTATCTTTTAGTACATTACTATCATTCTATATTGGTGGATCATATATATATTCATTCAATGGTTTTAATTTTACTAAATTTTATCATTTCATGAGATTGGAAAGGTATGCATGAGTATGGGTACATTTGGCCAATACCTATTATTTACGGGATATGCTAACTCAACACTGGTCTCGATCCATTGGACTATTAGATGTGGTCTACGGTTAGTCATGATTTTGAAATTGGTGGAATGAGTTGTGATAGATAATCCATATAACACATCCCAAATATTGAGATACAAAAAATTATATATATGTTCACTAAATTTAAAATTTTAATTTATAAGTAATCCTTAAAAAAACATTATGTATTTTTAAATCATTGTATACCAAACATCTAAATACAATCATCATGAAATCACTTGAATCATTGTAAAAATACATGAAATAAAAAAAATTATTGTAATAATTTGTGCTTCCATATTCCTTAAAAACATATATTTTTGGATATAATCCATAAATACCAAAAATTTTGTTTACACCATTATGGATATCATGAACCACATTATAAAAAAAATATTCAATAGCAATGTAGTCAATACTGTTCATTTTACTTTATCAAATTCAATAATATTTCTATCCCATCATCCTAATCACAACACCATGAATAATGTATGGGTTGTATTTCCCTCAAACATGAGTTTTACTAGAATATCAACATTATAATGAATCATTTTTCATGGTTATAGGTACTTTTCACTATAAAAATTCAAATCCTAAATAAAAATTTAATTCATTAAAACCCTTGTATATTTCGAAATTATTATCACCTTGATATCACTAATAAAATACTAAAATAACTTAATTATATAACTAAAACACAAAAATATTAATCAATCATACTCTTGTAATGTATAATCCATAACTTAATATGATTCATTTGATTCTCATTGGATATATTCCCTTAATATTTGAGATATTCATTTTTATAGATCCCTATATTTATTGAGTTAAACAAATGTACATTGGAATTTTTTTTCCTTACCTTTGATATCGCATGAATAATTTTCTTTCTCTTCACTATTTTATAAAACTCCCAGTAATATTAATAAATTAATAGGGCGATTATAGTTTTAACTATCACATGTGGGAAAACCCTTCGTTCCATTCTTCCATTTATCAACAGTTTTTCCAACATTCCCCTTTTTCTATTTTCCCCATTGATGCCATAAAACATAGAAATTTTTCTCCCATCAATTTTAGCATGTATTTGTTTTTCCTCATATAATGAGACTATTTGGAAGAGTAGTTTCCCTCTTTAATTTTGATTAAACCCATCTATTAAATGACGATTTGTAATCTTTGGATTACATGCCATGATGGGTTTCTCATTCCTTACAAAGTGTTCCATTTATGAAAAATGGAATACAATACATTTTTATGGATCATAGGTCGAACCCTAAAACTAGTGAAATTATTAACGCATAAATAAAATTTGATAATTAAATTTGTTATTATAAAAAAAAATTTGAAGTTAAAATTTAGAAACTAGAAGTTACACCCCAGAAAAACAGTAAAATAAACCACTTAATTAATAAAAGATAACAAAAAAAATTTAATCAATATCCCCAAATAATTTCAAAGAGAGAGTGGTTACCTATATATCAGGATCATCCTTTATATGGTAATAAATGTGATAGGCTAGTTCATCCCACATTTGAATGTACACCGATTGGTTGATCATCTCATTATTGAATCCTCTTATTAATATAAGAACATTTTTTCAGTCCATTCCCACTACTAACAATTAATGTCCACATGTAATTATCTTTTGATCATATAATCTTTTTCTTATGGTGTTTCATTAATTAAGATAAACTCCTCCAATATTTTTATCATCTAATGAATTAGAAATTCCAAATTTTTCCTAGAAATTACACATGGATCCAATTATATTTAAATTATAACACCATCATAGGGCGCTTCCCCATGATCAATAACCTCAGTATGATAATAATTTCAAATATCCATTGGATCACTATCCATCATCTTGGATATAATCATTTGGGAGGTTTTTTTCTCCATTGTTAGTTGTAAAAAGAAATTTTCTTTTCAGCCATTCCTATTTCCTATATGACACATCATCATCATTAGGATGAGAAACCCTCTACCTTGAGTCACATTACCACTCATTCCTGAGATCGTACAAAAATAATCATTACTAGAATCAGCCAAGAGGTTAACTATATAGAAATAAAGTTCTCTGTCTAAGATTCATCATATTCATTTTTTTCCCTTCAATCGTATATCATTTGAATTTATTTCCATGTTTAATAACAGTAAATTCCCTTATCGGGATTGTACTTGTTTATGATCAAAACATGTGGACAGATCCTATCCCTTTCCACCCAATGGAACACCCCTTGACCCCTTTACACAATAGTCAGAAGAACATATCATTTCATATACTTAGTCTCCAGGGAAACCATTCTTCATGTTGTTTTGTACCCTAAAAAACAACATCTGCATATCATGCAACCTACAAAGACCTTTCACCTCCCTCATCATCTGTTTCCATTTATACTTAATGGTTTATTGTATTACCATATCACACATCCCCACTATTGGAATCCCAATTAAATTTACTGATATGTAATTCAAAATGCTAGTAGAATTTACTATAACATAACCAATATATCTATTCCTTATATCCACAACTGCCTCATTTTCAACCTCTGGTGTTGTATTAGATTGAGATGCTAGATGTCCTGTTGTGCACAATAGGTTTTGGAATATTCTTATTTTGATGTAGAAACTATAGATTCATTAGATAATTTATGATTTCCATTATTGTTTGATATCTCCTTTTCTATCCCACACTAAACTGAGTGTTCAACTGGGTGTCCCGCAATCAAATTCTCTTCTTGCTTCCCACCATCCTATGTTATAGCGAGCTTAACCATACAATAGGTAAATCAACATATTGACACCCAAATTGAAATATATTAATTATAAATTATAAAATATCTAGGAAAAATCTATATTTTCACTACTCACATGACTCTTTTCATTCGAGCTCTCAGGTCTACACACTGCTAATGAGTGGCCCAACTTCATTCTTGATGAATAGATATGGAACCAAGACTCGAATACAAGTAAAAACATGTATCAAAATACTTCTCTTACATAAATACAGATTTTTTCAACATAATGTATAAAAAATTATTTTCATTGAATACTTGTGGATAAATTGGATAGAAAATTGATGTAGTCCAACTATTCGATTGAAGAAAATGGCATACATGTTTTTTGAACATTTGAAGACTCGATGAGATTTGAAATGAAAGATGGATTTTAATAAATATCACACAAATAGTAGTTATCAGTTAATAATTTTTAATGTGGATGTTCTAGGTTCACAAGAAATTGTAGAAAATAAATTGACTGGAGATACACAGAGAGATGTACCAGGACCGTACAAAAAACACTTCGATATAAAGTATAAAATGATTTTTCTATTATCGAGGAGGCCAACCATTGCTAGATCTTGTAAATCCCAAAATTCAAAAAATATATCAACAAATGAATCCATTTATTTATTATGAGGATTTAATTATGCTATCAATATCAAATTCTTAAATTAGGAGGAATGTGTGGTCTCTAATTGTCAAATCAAAAGATTCAAGTAACCATCAAACAAATATGAGACATTGGGGAAATGAGGGATCATAAGGAAAATAGGTAAGTAGTCCAGAATAGAAAAGTGGAGAATGTAATTGGGTTTACAATCCTTGAGAGATGACTAAGTGACCCCCTCATCGAGAGGGAATGGATGACACACAGTTCTTCATAGTCTGGGCATGGGGAGCTTCCTCTACTAAGAATCAACATAGCTAATATGAAAATAATGATTATAGAACTTTGTGGATATCATTATTTCAAATCCATCATAATGGTTTCAAAGAAAAAATTGAATTATCCTATGAATATCATTGAGTTCTATCAAAATAGGTGAAAAGCAAGGCATTTTTTTAGGACACGAGACAATCAGGTGAAGCCCAATGCTCCATTATCACAGTTATTTCTTCATGTAATAACTATAGAAGAAAAAATTCTACTTATAGTATCCATAGATGAAAGTATTTCTATTAAAAAAACATAACATCGACCTTAAAAACCAAAAGGATGATATTATATACTTATCATCACATTATATCACATGGTAATGATATCTAACAACATTTTCCTATATATGCTTCCCATGGGTTTTACAAAGCATCGTATGATAGAAATTGTTATATCTCAGACTCTTAAAACACAGAGCAAGTGTTTAATTTATCATGTTAGTATATAATACACTGAATCACATCTCAAATGACCTAAATTTTTAATATTTATTGAAAAATACATACATTCATGATTCATATATTAAATTTGAAAAAAAAAATTAAAAAATAATATTTTTTCAATAATATCATTAATACCTATAGAATATCTGTACATATCGATCCTAAAATTCTCACAGGTATCATGGGGAAAATCAAAATAAATAGTTTATTTCATAGGATTAGTAAGGATATGTGTATAAAAAATACTATTAATAAAAAATGAACAATAAATATGGAAATGTATATAACTGAATCAAATTACACATAGTCAATAACATACGAATAATATAGAAGAAAAACAATATGATTAAGTAACTCCAAATAAATAATCACATAATATTCTATTTTCTAACAAATTGAATAATAACTTGTAATTTTTATGACATAATTCATAATTTGGAATTTTATTATGTCGAATATCAGAATAATACAATCAAGATCTTTTAAAATAAATTTAATGTTGATAACTTTAACTAAATAGTCATAATATTCTGGTTTCTAACACATCAGGTTTGGTAAACAAATTTTTTTTCAATTCCATCAACTAGAGTTATATTATCAAGACCGTTAATAGTACAATTATAAAATACTGGGTAAAAAATCATAGAGTTTAAACTACATATTTTTTTATCATGAAATGTATTTATGCATTGATTGTATATTTGTATCAGGACCAAACTGACACCAACTATGTCTAATTCATTTCTTTATATGAAATGGGTGAAACATTGTTAACCTATATAATTTATTTAAAAATATATATGAAATATTAATACATTCCAAAATATAATAAACAAATCATAACCCATACAATGTAATATGGTGGATGTTATCAAAATAGCATATCCACAATAAAATTGATCATTAATCATATTTAGAAACAATTAGGATGATATCAAAACAGCTTACCCCAAAATAATCATAAGTAAATTAAAGGGATGATGTCACTGATGAATATAAATGCCATAAAAATATTTTTTCAACATTCATGGGAATAATATAATATTAATTTTGAAAATGAATAACAATTCTGAAAACCATTACATTTGATTTATTTAAATCATACAATTTTTAAAACACATGGGGAAAAAATGTTTAAAACATTCCTTATAAACATTCAAATTAAGCTAAAATGAAATTAAGATCATGATAGATTATAATTCCATAAATTTTTTATATGTCAAAAATAAAATTCCCATTGAACTATAAAAATGTAATGAATGTTCCATGTATGAATAATATCCAGAATATTACATTCAAAATTTTGATAAAATCCTAATGGGTATTTTTTTTGAAATCAACTGAAAACCCATTGAAAAAAAAGTAAAAATGGGTAAATATACATTAAATAAATATTATTTATAATGTTAATAACTTGTACAAAATAATTATAGGATAACATGGTTTTGAAGAAAATATATTTTCATAAATTAAAATTCAGCAATAAACAACCTCGATTATAATGTGATTATGAAATAAGCATTCACAAATACCATAACATTGAACTGAGAGTTAATAAATGAATCAATTATATGTTTCAAATATAAATATAAGTAACAAAATTTAATTGTAAGATATTTTAATCAAATTTATTATAAATATAATCTTGTAATGTCATAATCAATGATTTATAATATTAAAACAATGAATGGAAATTGAGTAATGAAATCCCTTCCCTCACACATCCTTTGGACTGGACAATCATTAACAAAATTTATAGTGATTTTAAATTGGATTTAATCATAAATTATAAACATATTAATTTTTATAATATCACTTATAATCCATTAATTTAATCTTATAACAAATTCATTAATAACCAAATCAATATATTTTATATTTTTTCTGCTAATTGCATTGTTTTCATATGCTTGTTTTTTCAATAAAGACACATTTTAAAATATATTTCATAGTTTAAAAATAAAAATAATAATAAAGAAATAATTTTTATATTAAACATTAATTTTAATATTAAAAACAATCATTAAAATGGTTTTTAAATATAATGTACAGTATGATCATGGATACAGTAGATCATAGGTACACATGAGTGACATTTTCAGTTTTCAATGATCATCATGTAATTATGTTATGTATGTTATAAAATTTAATAAAGAATCATTATATAATATATATAATATTATATATTTATATACATCATCTATGTGGTTTGGGGATAAAAAGAGTTTCACATTACTTTGTGAATGTTATAGTCCACACATATAGAAATGATGTTATGATAATTAAATTGGAGAAAATAAAAAAATGAAATATTATATTTTCATAATGATCAAAATAACATGAATATCATTATTATTTTATTTGTATCTCATATAATCATTTAAATTATCCTTATATCCTTCCATATAGTTTGTTTTTAAAGAGTTCTGACATCACTTCATGAGGTGGTAATGGATCATACAGATGGAGATGTTTATGTATCTCCTACTAAATAAGAGTTAAGGAGATGAATATAATATTTTTTTAAATTTGGGGTCTGAAGATGCATTTTATTATTAATGCATTGAAAATACCTCTTTTAACAGGGTAGATGGAGACCCATTATATTGCCCAAAATTCCAGTGGGCATGTAGCCCATTACATAGCCCGTTGGCCAATATTTTTGGCCCACGAACCATTTTGTGAATAGTAACCAGACTATTATAGTACCCACCGCTGCTATAGTGCCCTATCGCTGCTACAGTCCCCACTGTTCAACAGTACCACCACTGCTACAGTAGGACTACAGTACTGATAGAGTACCCTGTGCCTAATGGGTTTTGAACCCCCATTTTTCCTGTACGATTATGAGGTTTATATAATATAATGATTCCATATCTATAAAAATGTTATAAATATTATATATATACTCATTATATATAACCATAAAAACATATAGTTGGGGTAATGGTAATATGAATGACATCACTATGTGAGGAAGTAGTCCAACGTACACATAAACAACGATTTCATAACCAATATGATGGAAATAGATAAAAAATTTAGAACAATGTCTTCCTTAGAAAAAATAATATTATAAATGAGTTAATGTGGTATATATATCATCATATTATAATATTAATTAATGGAGTTGGACAAAAATAATATAAAGATTATTGTTAAATAAAATTACCTAAAATTTAGGTATCATCGTTATGTTTACACAAAATCAATCATACTATGAAATTATACCTCAAATAAGGGTTATAGGATGACTAGAGGGAAGTTGGGAGGTGATTTGGGAGTGTACTGTATGAAAACTTTTTATTTTATGGTGTGGATAATATAGCAGAGGGGTGACCTTTTATAATTGAGGTGAGTGGAATAATTTCAAATTTTTTTCTAAATATTCAACAATACCCACTTTTTTATCATGAAAAAAGTTTTGAAAATGGTTCATTCTATATCCTTGAAGAGAAATGTAAAAATATATCTCTATAATGGGTGTTGTAATTTTTGGTGGGTCATTTTTAACCCTTATAATCAATGATTATCCCAAGATAAATCAATTTTTAGCCTTACTTTGGAAATTAATTTTCAATGTAATCCCTTTACATTTTGGTAAAAACAAATAAGGTAACAATATTAAAAAATATAAATTATTAAAATTCCAAATATGAAATCAATTTTAAAAAATTCCATTAATAGATGATGAATCTTTTAATTAATATTAAATTCTATAGATCTTACATAAAAACAAGGTTTTAATTAAAAAATATTCAAATGTATAATATTTTTTTATCATAATTAAACATGAAAATGATTATAATTAACTAAATTGTATTAAATGATATATTATTTAACAAATTTTAATTTACTGTAAAATTAAAATTTTATTATTCAGTATGAATTATTCAATCAAAAATAATGTTTTTTAATAAAATACAATATTTTCAAAATTCATCTACAAATGAAACATCCCAAAAAATTACAAAATAAAATCACCCATAGATATTTATGGAATTATAATTTCAAAAATGTTTTTTATTTTTTCAAATAAATTTCCTAATATCTATAATATTTAATATTCAATTATGTGTAAAAATCGTTAATAAATAGTCATTTAGAAAAAATAAATTTTTTAAACATTTCATTATTTTTACAATGACTATTATTTTATTCATACACAAAAGATAAGCGAAATTATAAGAACTATATCATTAATAGTCATACATGAAATTTTAATTAAATGTTTATAACTAATATATTGAATAATAATATATTAAAAATATTTCATTTTTCATGTTAACAATATGATGTGTGCAATGCATTCTAAAAAGTGTGTAGCATGTAAGTAATGATAATGTCAGTGTTTAATGTAGTGAATGATATTGAATGGATTTAACATATTGGAAAATAAATATATCATAAGGTCTCAATATGTTATATTTTCTTCTATATTTGTTGTCTTGTGTTGCATACACTACTGAATATAATGCTATTATTTTAGAATTTTATGGTGTCATATTTGCGTCTGATCACCACCATTTAGAAATTAATCTTTATCTATATTTTCATAAAAATATCAAATTTATAATAAATATACTAAAAAACTACTTTCACCTAATTTAAAATACCATTACTTTATTAAAATATTATTTTAATCAAAACGAAAACATTTTTAAAACAAAACACCACAATAGATTTTCAAAACTGACATCATGTGATGATGTTTGTGAATATTAAATACACTAAATGAAAAATTATACAACTATAAATTTTAAGAAGACATTTTTACATCTCTCAATATAATAGATCAAATGCATTCTGGCTTGGCCAAACCATTCCCAATTATACTCCCAACTTTTGTCACATAAAACTAGTTATAATAAATTTATCATAAATCCATCCAATAGAGCCATTTTGATCAACTCAAACGGAAACACCCAGAGAAGAGGTAATCATTTCACCACCTTCTTTCAAGTTAATTTCTTCTTCCACATTATTTTTCTTTGTTGTCTCCATACAAAAATTATAAATCCAGCACCTCCTACATGTTGTGATGTTAATATAAATATGGTACGACCATATTAGTAATTTATTCCATCCTATAAATGAAAATTCCAATATGTTTGGGTATGTACGGATTACTGTCTCCACGTCATTGTGTTTTTTGTTATTCGAACACATCATAATTTTTTTGGGTATAATAATGATTATAAATATTTTAAATAATAAATATATCATACTAATGATTCTGTATATATGATATACCATACATTTAAATACTATATTATCATCTATATAATGATATTGTATCTCGTGCATACGTACAGATTACTGTTTCCATGATGTGATAAAATTCATTCACACGTTCACCAATCAACGATTATTATAAAAATATATATTAATAATAAGTATTTAACATATGACATAATAATGATACTAGATATATATATATATATATATATTCATACATATATCTAATTCACTTACTTCCATTCAAAATGACATGAAAAAGAAGTCATCATTTAAGCGTTCGTATGGTCTACCATCTCCATAAACGATGACTTCCATTACATATATGTCCCAAACAATGAAAACATATATATTCTATATATATATATATATATTCTAAATATTTATATTCTAAATATATATAATATTTAAATCAAGGATTATATTATGGAATTATTTAAATCATTATCTAAATGATACGATCAATAATTACTAGTTAATACATTTCTGATAAACAAAGCGATTATTACCCAAAATGATTATTTAACATGGAAATTATTATTAATGTGTATTATAAAGTCATAAATGAATCATTTATGATATAAAAAATATGAATATGGTTATTTAATAATTTAATAGCATACTATGTTCAATATACAAGAGGTTAAACATACACTAGACAAATGGAAAGTGAAAAGTAATGGTTAATTATATAATCTCTTTATTATCCGAGGTTTTTTTACATAAGTATATATTAGGAAATATATATTATCCATTTCCATGATTCATAAAATAAATTTCCATGTCATTATTTTTAAGTGATTTTTTACATAAAAATCATTTTAAATGTTTTAATGATTTATTCTTCTAAACATTTCTCATTTCTGACCATATTTTCCAAATGTTTGTAAGGATATATTTATATGGACATGTTTGTTTGAAAATGTAAAATCCATTCAAAATATTCAATGTGTTATGGGAAACTTTTATTGAAAACCATATTTTAAATTTCTTCCTTTAAAATTTATGTGACATTTAAATGGTTTTATGAAAAAGGAGATGTTTCTCTAAAATAATTTTAATCATAATTATCAACTATATCAGCATCCTTTACAAGATATTATTCTTGATCAAGGTTGATTTATTATGATATAAATAATCTTTTCATATTGAAGGTTTTGTGATACATTTTACTGTGGATGTTTTATTTTTATACCATTCATGGTTTACATATAATATTTTGACATATCGTATGGTAGTTTAATATAAATGTTTAGGTTCTATTTAAAACTTTTCATATGAAGAATGCATTTGACTTATTATTTGACGGGTGGAGCCCGATATAGATTCTCGATTCATCAGCAGGTCTCATGAGACAAACCATTGTCTAGGCCCAAGGTCTTGACAAAATCTTATATGTAGTCATAGCACAATTCCTTGACTATGTTTTCATGAAGTCTAACATTACGTATTCTATAATTATGAAATTATCCATTGATATTACATTTGATTATTATACAAGTATAATATCCATTTGAATAAGTAAATGGAATTATTTGATTTATCTATTCTATATTATTCATAAGTTTATGTTTAAAAGAATTTTTTTTAGTTTTAAACATTGCATTAAAAGTTTATACTAATTTATGAATGTTTTATCTATATTTTTACCCTTACTAGGCATTTGAGCTCACCCCATTCTATGTTTTATTTTACCCAGGATGCAAAGAAGTAAATTATGACTGACCTACTTGGTCAATCTATAGGATATGAATGGGGTCAATGGATAAAATGTTGTTGTTGTTTTTCATTTTAAAATGTAATGTAACGTTCATGTACATAATATATATTCAATGATTGCTAAATTTATTGGTCCTTCGGGGATTAATTCCTTGTAATCATGCCCATGTATTAAAATAATGCAATGAATCTGGGTAAATAGGGTTGGGGAGTTACATAGTTATTTTCCATATCACATTTCCTAAATACTTATGTAGTTAGTTTTCATAAACATCATTATGAAATAACATCATCGATTACTATTTTTTATTTATCCATTTTTTCCAATATTAAGAGAAAAAATGATCGTAGAGAAAAATTAACAACAATGTACACCATAAAGATGAAGCAATAATTTATAATTTGATATCTTTATAAATATATTTCTTCATTATTTTAAATATTTTTGGTTTATTAGTCTATGTCTTAAATTTTTGAAGTACACAATGGTTTGTTTCTTATTATAATAATATTTCTAAAAAAATTAATGTGTCGTCGTTGCAGGAGTAGGGCGATAGATTTAGATGCATGGTCTATTTGCTTTTAAAGCTCAGGGAGATGATTAGGTTGTAGGCTCTATTGAATGGTGATTGATATCGGTAAAAACTAGATTGATAGTGAGGTTGGTGGTCTGACGGTCAAATCTGACAATCTGTCGTGATGTTCGACGAGATAACAGAATCACAATGCTAGGACATAGATTATATATAATTGGTTCGTATGGGAGGACCAATTAGTTGTGATAAATCCTATAGTGGTGCACAATATTGTTGTGGCATATGGTCTATTGTGATCTGGGAATATGTTGTAAGGTTATATGAGCTAATATCAATAAAAATGGAGGTCTATGGGCTTATAGAACATAGGTGGGCTAACCCATTGTGGGATATGACCTACCCAATTGCTGGTGGCTGAGGTTTGTCTGTGATTTGATGTATTTGTATCCATGTGGCCCAAGAAAGTGGTGGAATGCTCGATGTAGCATCATGCATGCATCATCATATATGCTTCACTAGGAATACATCATTCATGCATCACCATTGTGCCACATCATGCCCAAGTCACCACATTCCTATGAGACATCATGTGATGTAAATGCCTAAGGGGATTGCAAGGATTCAAAGCCTATTTTTAATAGAATGTAATTGATTTAATAAATCATACATAATAAATTTTTTATATTTTTTAACTTATTCAAATTTATTTATTAATTTTTAAATTTATTTCATTTAATATTAAATATTACTTTTTAATATTAATCATTTTTTAAAATTTTTGTAATTTATTCCTTTTTAAATATTTATTTATAAATAATTATTTACAATGTGTTAATGTTATAGATTTTTTGTATTAAAATGATTACAATTTATCCAATGTCATTCATTAAGGTATAATTCCATTAATTATATTTAAATTCGTATATTAAATTTATTTAAATTCATTTATTATGATTCTCTACAATTTTTACATGTTTACAAAAATTTAAATTATTCATCAAAATTTTACATAATTATTTAATATATTCTAAAATTCATAACATGTTTTTAATTTAAATTATTCTTTATCATTTTATTTTATTTGTTATGTTGTAAAATTATATAATATTTTATATATATATAATTAATTTATTGAATTGCATTATTTAATATTTCATCAATTTATTTTATGTGTTCCCAATTTATGTGTTCACAATTCATTTTGATTATATTGATTTTTTATTATTCTATTTTACACATTTTTAACATTATGAATTTAATATTGTATATTAGTTAATAATTTAATAATTTTTAAATGATAATTAATTTATTTATTTTAAAAATATATTTATTTAATATATTTTAATTTTATTTTAAGAAGTTTTTATCTACTCTAAAATTAAAAGTTCTAATAAAACATATATATATATCAGTGATATTATATTAGTGACGATATATATAGGTTATATCTTGTATAATTATAATACATATAAATATTGGATTTATCAGTGCATAATTTAGCATTGATAAAACCTATATTTTTAATTGGTTATTAATTTCACACTAATAAAACTCATTTTTTATCACAAAGAATTAGAAAGTGCTAATAAAACAATCATGGTCATAAAAAATAAACACTGAGGGAACATGTTTCTTCTCCCAATTCAATTTCGCTCTTGGAAGTCCACCACATTCGACACTCCCCCTCAAACATCCTGGATGAATCAAAACTCCCAATACACAAGGTATGTGAGTTAATGTCATAAAAATTCTTGAACCTATTTTTTATTTAGAATTGAAAAATATATGGGTCTTATTAGGATTATTAATATTATGAAATTACTTACTCAATGATTCATACATGGTTTATAAACATAAATTCTTGTGCAACAATTTTGTAAAATGGTTTACTCTTATATGAGTACCGTTGAATGTTATTATTAGCGAGCATGCTGAATCACATGAATAGTTTAATTATGACCTTACAATAACTACATACTCGTCCAAACTATATCGATATTTAAAAATATAATTCATTTAACTAAAATTAATTATTGTTTTTTAATTATAATTTGTAGAAATGGAAATTTCAAATTGTGATTTCATACATAATTATTAAAATAAATAAATAATTATATTATTATTATTCAATTGATTTAACATAGAAAAATATTCATGATTCTCCTTGAGGATCGATATTAATGATAAACACTCTGAATGTTTTACCCAAACTAGGGGGTCCAATAGGGGTACCCACATTCCCCTTTCATTTGTGTCTTTATGGTTGGTGTTTTATTAAATAAATTTCATTGGAGTCTAAAGAAAACAGATTTCATTTGGGTAAGGATTAGCATATATGATAATAAATTTCCCATATCTTCTTTTCCAATTGTAGATTTCGTTTTCTCAAAGGAAAAAAATAAATAATTCATATATATTTTCTAGGTTATACAAAAATATGATAAATAAAACAGAAAATTAGTTATATACAGCAAATCAGAAATTTCCATATTATTAGGTGGGATTTCTTGTAGAAAAGATGTTCTATGATGAGCGTTGGGAATTTAGGTTGGTGATAAAAATAATAAATATATTTGAAACCCTAGTATTCATAGTCAAACTAAAATAGTGGTTCAATCGATCATTATGGACAAGTTAGACAAAAATATTTTGGGAATCAATTTTAAGAGGGTATATAATGTAGGGAATGAAGCACATATTATAGTTGTCGGTCAATATATTCTAATAAATAATATGTGTTCTTTTATGATATATGACATTGTGAATGGAAAAATTTATTCTCACAATTCCATGTTCTGATGGGGTATGAATGATTGGAAAATAGTTCATTTGTTGGCTTGGGATAATCATTGCATCCATAAAAATTGAGTTTGTAACGGATATCAATGCATGCACATGAAAAAAATTTCTCCTTTATTATTGTAATATTGGAATCTGGTATATAACCCTAATTCACTATGCAATTCGATCATAGAATCCACTTATTACCCCCATACAATTTTTTATGATGTTCCCCTTAGCCCCCACCACATATTTTTTTTTGAGATGCCTATGAGGTTTAGGGGTTAATCATCGAAAGTGAATCAAGTGGGGGGACCAAAGATTTCTCCAAATTCATGACCTAGAGCGTCCCATGGAATGTTTATAAATTTGGGATGATGTTAACGTCCCACGGGGTATCTGATTGACATAAGGACACTATTTTCTCATGTCTAATGATCTTAATAAAGGATGGTGCTCTAATAAAAAGAGTGTTTGTTTCAATGAAATATAATATAGGTTTATTATGATTACTCATCATTGAAAAATATGGACACGAAAATAATATGTTCTAATAGTGAATGTTAGGAATGCTATGCGTTTAATTATTGTTATACATTATCCCATAGAAAACAGTTAATATAAACTGATGATTTTTGAAAATGCTTATGGTACCTAGATGTCCTGCCCAAGGTCTGAACATTTTTATTAAAATATTTCCATGGGATATTATTTTATTATGTAGATCCACATGGTACAACATATTAATGCGGATAATTTTATACCCATCATCCTTAATGAACTATAATTTCATATACATAAAATGATCTACCCTCAAGGGATAGGTTCATATGACAGGAATAGAACCCGAATGCAGAATAGATTGTGGACATGTGAATCATTTTTTTCTCTATTCACAATGTGGACTTTTTTCATACACACATATATAGAATACTCCCTCCACACTATAAAAATGTTGATATGGGTGAAAATATATGACCAATTTTTTTAAAAAATTTAAAAACATGAAAAAAGTTTATCATGTAGCTTGTTTCATAGAAGGATATAAGGAAGTGTAATGAGATTCATCCAGATAACCCGTTCTCATCTTCTCTCTTATATAAGTGGATCCCCCACCATTTAATTCGTTTTGGATTACTATAGATTCATATAACATTGAAATAGGTTCTATTGGATTGGTTCATGTTATATGTGATCATATGGGATACATTTTCACATCTTCCAAGATATCGGTCAAATATTTTTGGGATCCATTCGTGGATGAAGGCGATGCATTATTATCATGATTTATGTTTTCCCTCGAGAGAGGATTGAAGAATTCCATTATGGAATCAGATTTCGTTATCAGTATTTATGGTATTAATGTATCATAGTGTGTTATATTGTCCATTGGCTTACTAGTTATGACAGTTCATTCCTTTTTCAACAATACTAGAAATTAGACCTATTCAAATGTACCTATAAAAACTATTTTGTAGAATAATTTTTTATATGTTCTATAAAATTACTATAAAGCATCGGTTTGGCCAAAGAACATTGATATGAAGACCATTATAAGATTCTATGCCAATGGTTTTAGAAAAACCATTTGTATAATTCCTAGATATTCCAATGGTTTTTGACAAGTCGTTTTCATGCCTTACAAAATTCTACATTATAGAAATTGTTTTCCCAAAACCATTAAAATATCAGATGGTCATACAAATTGTTTTGACAAAACCAATGGTATATCTTACATTTAATTATCCTATAATAATTTTTCATCCAAAACCATTGGTAATGGACCACAAAATTGAAATTACTTATATCAATTGTTTGTAAAACCATTGGTATCGGTCAATACCATTGGTTTTCCAAATTGTTGATATGGGTTTTCATATTTTTAGTGAAATTTATTATCAAATAACATTGAATACCTAAATAAATAAATAAAAATATTTAACATATGATTTTTTCAAAAAACATTATAACTTATTGGTTAGGTGTATGAAATATAAATCATAGGTGTGGGGATCAAAACCCTCAAGGGGTTTTTTGAATTACATATATCAACGGTTTGGAAAAATGTTTGTATTGGTATTTCATATTACATATAATAATGGTGTGATAACTATAGATATATCTAAACTATACCAATTGTTTCCCAAAACCATTTTTATTGATCTATAGCAATGATAGATAAGCCATTTCCCCCATACCATTGGTAAAGCATATTCCAATGGTTTTGTGTCCTATAAAAATGGTTTTGTAACATTGTTATAGTCATTTTTATAATAGTCCATCCTCATAATTTCATTTTCATTATCCTTTATTTAAATAGATATTAATAGGGTGTCTCGTTTTATTACCTCATCAGGTCTCTTGATTGAGCCGCTTTTTTTGTAGGAGGACATACCTCTATTTCCTACATCACCTATAATTTTATAACATTAATACCATTATTGAAATATCATTTTCATTGAAAAACAAATCCTGAATTAGAAATTAAATTTTAGCATAGTAGTTCCACATAAGAAATAATTTCATGTAAATCTTAAATGAAAGTGTCAATTTTTTTTTGATTTTTAGGAAGAATTTCAATTATGGGATTATAATCACCTAAAGTATTTTCCCTAATAAGACGGTGTATTTTTATTTTAACTTATTGTATATGCTTCCCCCTAGTGACCCTAGTAAGGTTTCCTTCCATTTATATCCCATCATTATATCTAATTAGTAATTGGGACTTTCTTTTTAAGGGGTTTTTATATTGTCCCCACAGAATTCATTCTCATCAGTATTGTATTTTCTATGTCACAATTTTGACCTTTTTTCAATTAACATTATATGTTCATTCAATGGATATAAACCATTTTTTAATTCTTTATAATGAATTAATTTGTATTGTTTCTCTAAATTTATTTTTTTCATTGCTAGGTGGTTGGGAAATATCCTAATTATTATCATCTCATAAATGATCAACATCAGCTCCTATGAATAATATCATTGAAACACCATTGGGTCTGCCATATACCATGTGAATAATTGTATGAACATCAATTCCTCCCTATCGTTGTACTGCAACAAAAAAAAGTTATTGAAACCATCTTTGAGATCTTTCTTGATATAGGAAACGTTAATTATATTTTTTGTAACAGTATAGATATCACATATTCCCTTTTATAATGATTTCCTACAATACACAAAAAATCTCAATACACATCATTTATCCCTTATTATAATATAAAAATTGTTTTATATAGAATAAATAGTATGTTATGAACAACTTTTTTAATTTATAAGTCCATACACTCTTTGTATTTATTTATTTTATTAAATATTAATATTATTGAAACTAATATGATTAACATGAATAAAAAATTAATGTGTTCTAATAAAAAACCGATTTTGAGGATGGAAGTAATCACATTAGCAAAAGATCATGCATATAATCATTATAAAATACTATTTATTGTGGTTTCACATTTATTATTCATAAATAATTATTCTAGATGAGTTGTAAGAATAATTTATATATCATGTAAGAGATAAATTTTTTAACTATGTGAGTAAAAATAGGTAACAAAATAATATATCTACTTATAGGGATAACATTTTGTTTCATGGATAATAATATATGACTAAATGTTTATAAAATGATAATGACCATATTGAATATTTGATTCTAGGGTTGGTGATGACGAATTTAGTATTGAGGAAATTTAATTTTCAATTGAAGATTAACAACACGATCACCCAAAATAGTTTTAGAAGTTAATGTGTTGTGAAATGACACCAATGTATACTGGTTGTACTAAATATCGAACATTTAAAACAATAATGAAGATATATATTGTAAATTTTGGTAAGGTATATGTGGAAAACATCTTTACTGAACATCTATCTCTATTGAATGACATGTTCCATGTATATAATATGCTTCCTCAACAATAATTTTGTACAAAGATAATTCTAAATTCAATAGTTATGATCTATGAAACAACACATGACTATCTAAAATATTCTATACTATTTTGAGAATACTATGAATCACTAAAAAAATTCCAAATGTATGGTTCACCTTGATACATGTATGATTAATAAATTCATTTAATTGTTTTATGGTGATTATAAATCAATAAAATGATTAGGAACCTATACTATACAGAGGATAATACAATACAATTGACATGTAATGTAGATGAAATAGATAAATATGATGAAATAATTCACCACATCGACTCCCTTCAGTGAAATAAAAATTCTCATCAGTATCCTAAATTTATAAAAGAGTTCACAAACATTAACATTATTCTATTTACCGACAGATTAAATACCTTTTGTTTTCAACGTTATATAAAAAGTATATTAATAGTTATGTTGAAAAATTATAACATTGCATCATAGTTCAGTATGAAGTGATGCTAAAATATTATTTATCCTCTTATAAAAAAATAGAAATGGGTATTTATATCGATATTTATTTAGATCTATTTTTTGAAAATTTTAATTTAAATTTGGAAGTAGTTTTTATGTTGTATTATTATTAAAGAAATGAATATTTAATTTTGAAAGATATGATGTATGAGATCAATATTGATTTGTCTACTTATAATCATTTGATAAGATATAGTTTTATTGTAGCTCAAGGTTATACCATATGTGGATAACGTACACACTTATTTAGTTTCGAACATTAATCAAAGACTGTGATCTTATGATATCATATAATTCTACTCTGAAGACATAAATACTAATATTGGATGAAATCATTCAATAAGAGTTTGTTAGAAGGTATAATACTATCTCAACTAATAGTTGAAATTTTGTTTCAGAATGTAAAACATGTGGAAATGTTGAATAAGACTGTAAAAAACTAAGGGAAATAATTTTTTTTATTAAATTTGAAAATTTATGAAAGATATTATATTACATAAATAATCATTAATCCCCAATGATTTTCTTCAATGATTATTATAATTTCCATTAAAATACATATTAATCCATTTTTATTTATATTTTTCAGCAATATAATGACTACCAATATATCATTAATTTTAAAGAGGAATTATATTTTATTAGAAATGGATGGCCAAAAAATATTCTTATGATGTATGTACAATTCATGATGAAGTGACATTCTATAACCTATTTATTAAAAATTCCACCATTTTACTTAATTTTTGCAACTAATTTCCTTATCATTTTTACCCGATACCTATGTTGTAAATTATCTTAAATATCATTACTAAATAACATCAAAATTTTTTTATTTAACCTATTTGTAATATATTATATTAAATAAATTATCATACGAAAAAATTATCATCAATTTCTATAATAAGGATAATCAATCATTTAATATTTTTTCTCTTCATATGGTATATATTTTTTATATGAATTAGTTATATAAAGTAGTATGTGCATTCCATTTATAATGGACTTAATGTTTTTTTCAGTTTAAAATGACATTTCTATAAAATAGTCTTGTGAAATCATAAAAATTCCAGAAACCCAATCAAATTGTTTTGGTGCTTTCAAAAAAATAACCAATATGTCATTTATGAAATTTAGGAATAATATAAACATTAATCATATACATGGTTTAATTGGTTTGACATAAAATATATGGTTTTTATTGTGAATTTATATTTTAGATCAAATAATATTTCAATCACATAAAAACAAACAAAATTGTTTTGATTGATTTAATACATTATGAATCTTATGTATAATTCATTTGCGATGTTTAGAAAATTATCAGTCCTCCATCAAACACATGTTGAGATCATAATAACATAATGTGTGTGATATTATACTTTAAATAAAATTTTCATTAAAAAATTTCTAAATCACACAAAAACCAATCAATAACATGAATATATTAATGATTATATATGATAATGATCCATAAAAAAATTTTGAAGTCATATGAATCATATGAACATAAATCTAATACACAGTGTGGCCAGTTCGACTCTATGGTCCACACATTTATCTATTTTATAACTTAAAATATATTATCACACCACTTTTCATCAAGTTATTTTTAAAGACACTCTAAAGTTCAAATATATCCTATCAATGGACAAATTAAATTCATAAAACACCTACCAGCGATAGCATTATTCAAGATAATGTAATAAACATTCATCTGGGGAACAATAACCATATTTATTTTTTATGAATTTATTAATCATAATCACTATGAAATTATATTGGGAAACCATAATTATTAATTCACTAAAAAATAATAAGAAATATGATAGATGAAAAAAAACTTCTAAGGTGATAATTTCAAATAATCAATAACTAGTGGATTGTTATAAATAAATCACACTGCATGGGAAAGAATATTTTTTTCATCCTCATAATAATAAATTTATATTATATAGTATTTATCATCATTTAATGTAACACCACTGATTTTTTTGTTTATGATCCATCCTGGATCAAACAACTACATTGCATTAAGGGAATTGTAACCTCAAAATGTTCTAAGACATTATTATTTTTTATGTTTTTAAAATTCTATTTCATGTTGTTAACGAAGAATAGGGTCCAATTATTTTAAGAAGTACTAAAAAATACATAAATTATTATCTATATTAATAATGAAATATTATTAAATGTAGGACCATTTTTATCAAAGGATAATATTATAATATATTCCATTAGTGTAAGGATGAACAATTGATGTTTTATATATAAGTAAGTATGGGGATAAGAACCCATTAAATAAGAAGACAATGAGGCTGAGGGAAGTCAAGAGTAGTGAATTCCAAGGAAATCCCATCGGAAAATAGAATTAAATTATTTAAAAAGAGAGACTAAACTATTGTAGAAATTATGAGACCTCTCTACTGTTCCTACATGGTAATGTGTGTCGACTTCAAAATTTGATTCACTCCAAACATGGTTAGAAATCCTCCCATACAGATTTTCACTTCTGATGCTATGGATAATGTAGGTGAAATTACATGGGGGATTATCATTACCATGAATAATAAGATCCAATATGTCATAGTTCATCTCAACCTCAGAAATCCAAAAATCATTATTCTTACATAACATGTGGACCATGTGAAGTACTTCCACGTCTGTGCTCATAAAACTCCACAAAAAATAAACTGATCTGAAAGGAATAAGTACCGACCCCCTTCTATATCTGAGTTGACCACCCCCGATAATATTCCAAAATTAGAAAGAGCAATCGACATTAATATTTTTAACAATAAAATGATGGAATCATCTATCCCATTTCCTATTTGAGTTCACTATACCTAGGGGAATTTCTAGAAGTCTACAAAGTGTATCTTACCACTACCCTCCTTTAAAATCACTTGTGTTTTCCATTGTAGGTTCAGATTTACATTCTCTATTTCCTCTTTCAAGATTTGGATCTAATATTTTTTTCTTTTCATTGGTGGAATTTGTATTTATGCTCTGGTTTTTGTATACTATTTTGATTTTAGATATGATCCGTTTTTACTTGAATACTATTTTCTATATGAAATGTAAGTTTTTTAATTGTCGTCTTCAATCAATTTGCATAAATGTCTACCAATATACAGAATTATTCTATACAAGCATAATATTATCATTCTATTGAAATAATAGTGAATCACCTCAGATCTATTGGTAAATGAATAAAATAAATGTTACTTATACTGTATAAATAGGTGATGTTTTGGATATAAAAATATCAATTGAGAGGAAAATTGATTTTGAAAACCAATTATCAGTCCGTTGATTGTGTAACGTACAAACAAAAGATTATTTTATGAAATTCATGTAAGGGAATTTTTATATTTATATTAAATTTTATATATTTATATTTCCATATGATTATGGGATATATGTTGCATGGGTTTCTATGTTTTTATACTTTTTTATGATATATCTTGTTGATGTGTATTAATTCTAAATGGAATCATTTATATGGACCTCCCTAAAATCTCAATGGTGGGTCAATGCTTATTTTTTTCCTTCATATAATCTTTAGGTTTCTACATCATTTTTTCCAAAAAAAATATACAATGAGATTTATCAAATTCAATATAATTGATATTATTTTCAGGCATTCATCATTTTAGGTATAAATATACATTTTAGGTCTATTTATACATTTAATAAACAGTAATATATTAATACATAAATAACCAATAATATTCTGTAAAAACATGTTATATTGAAAATGTTAAAATTATGAAACAGTATATAGATTATTTTAAATAATTAAAATTTAAAAAATTTAAAAATTTATATTTCATAATAAAGTTCTTAGAAGAGTTATTATTTTTGAATAATTTAATTTAAAAATTCTTCTAAATGGTATTTTTTTAGTTTCCTCATATGAAATAGTATTATTTATATACACACATCGTGTAACATAATTAATATTTAAATAAATTTAAATATGATAAATAGTATATATATAATTCTTTTAAATGAAATTTACTAATTAAATACATATATATTTATGACATATATGTATAATCATTCGTTAGATTCAGTTTATTTATCTATGTATATAACATTGTTGTCATAGGCATGTGCCATAGTGCACCATGGCATGAGGTGAGGTGAGTCATAACAGGTGCGACCTCACTAAGGTGTTCCAATGGCGTACACCTCATTAGCCAACCTAATAGTCATTATAGATCCAAGTGCAGTAAAGGTACACCATGGTGGTATAAATCATGGGTACAATAAACCACAAAAATAATGGGTAGGGTATATGATATCACTGTAGGTAGAGAGGACAGAAATCGTGGGTGTGAGTGATCGAGTAAATTGTGGCGTTAAGAAACACCCTTTCGCACCACCCCCACTGAAGAGCATCCAAGTTGAATGGATTATTAATTCAAACATTGTGATGTCCAACTAGAGAAGATGACCACATGACTTCCTTCATGGAAATGGAATCCCCATCTCAAAACTGAAAAAACTAACAAAAATAATAAAAACAAAATAAAAAGAAATATATATATATATATATTGTAATTAAGATTTTACAAATAAATATAATATGAAAAATGAAAAACAATAGGTTTATATATATATCTATATAATTATTATAATAATAATAAACATATATATAAATATCTATGTTTCTATGCATGTTCATTTGTTCCACCGCATGCCACATCCCCTAGAGGCATTAACCCTTATTTTGTCTACTGCCTTTGAGAACATTTGTTTCGATGAAGAGTCACCCCATTTTATTTTTTTGATTATCAAAGGTGTGAAATCCTTTCAAAATTATTTCCAATTGAGGTAATTTTTAAATATGAGCATGATTCGATCGACCACTTTATCCAATCAAATAAAACTATGTCATTTTATTAATAAAATTAAACCTATTTAAAAAATTCACAAACAAAACATTATAAAAAATCAACAACCAATTATTTTAGTAATTTTTTATCCAAGTTATTGTGGATAAATTCAAGTATAAAAATTTATGTAAATTATTAGGTACTCTTCCTACATGTCAAATGAAAAAATAATAATTTATGTGTCATACTATCGTAAGATGAAATTACACTGTAGCAACCCAATACCCCTAGAGCTATGTAGAACTACGATTGTGTATTCTGATTCATCCATATCCACCCTCTCCATTTCATTCCCATCCTCACTCAATATTTTTACTAGTTGTGGGGAGCTATTCTACTGAAGGATTTGATGGAAATGGAGGGGTCGAGTTAATGAACTGTTCTTATGGTGTTATTATCACTAATGGTAGACTTTTCTCCCTTCATAGACCAAAATGATGTACAATTGACATCCTCATCAGATTAATATCTGTAAAATTTATTATTACATTTTGGTTCCTTGATACTCATTCCAAAACACATTTATGTTTCTCATACGACTCTGAGCATTAGTGACCCCATTAACGAATACTACTTAGATTATTTCATACAACATATTATGTTGTTCCCTAGAGTTAAAGGATGTGTTTCAAACAACAAAATGAGGTGATAAATGATTGTATGGTGAGAGGATGGTGATGATAATTGTACATCATTTTGTTCTATAAAATGGTAAATTCCATCCATTTGTTATAATTACACCAATAATTCTAGTTCTAAACTCACGGAATCCATTTCCCCCAACTCCATCACGAGAAACGTTCTACAAAACCTAATAAATGTAAGAGTGAATGGAGAGAAAGAAATGTATAGGTAGGAGTAGGAAGAATCAAAATATTCAACTATAGTGCTACACATCCGGGGAAATTTGGTTGATATTTTCAAATTTCATCTGATGAGTATATTTTACTAAAATTAGATTTTCTTAGTTGATGTGGAGGAATATATACTTATGAATTACATTTATTTTTATCCTCAAATTTATCTATACATATCCTAAAAAAATATTAAAAAGTAACAGGTTCATGATTTATTATATATTATTTTCAATAAAACATGTTTTTTAAAATGTTTTATTTTATTTAAAATATTAGAGAGTTTTATTTTATTTGAAAAATTGGTCATTAGAGGCATGAACTTAATTTACACATAGGTAAGTGGTCCATATGTCATTTGAGATGTGTAGTAATCAGCCACACAAATATTCAACACATGATGTTACCACTATGACTAAATTTGACTTTTATCAAGATAAAATTATTAATAATGTTCTAAAAATTTCAATCCCTGAAATCAATGTTAATACACTTTTTCATTTTTTAATATTTTAAGACATTGTTTCATAATTACATTATGGCATGCATGAGTCAGTCTCATGTCAATCTAAAATTTGATGTGATCAGTATAAGTCAGAGTGTTTGTTTTGAGTTTAAAATGTCATTTTAGTAAAAAACCAGAGTCATACTCATAATTGAAAATTTTTTTTGTCCTTAGAAATGTAATATTTCCTCAAGGGTATTGATAAAATATAAAAATTTACATGTCAAACACTAATTTTATGTTATATGGACTTAAATCGCATGACTATATAGTTTTGAAGCAAGATTTAATGTCATTTTCATTTCGAGGCATTCTGCCTCAAAATGTACGATAATCATTAATAAGAATCATATTACTTTTAATGCCATATACAATAATGTTTTAGACTTGGTGTAATTTCCCATATACAATAATTTTGTAGACCAGATGTAATTTCCCATAATGAATAAATAGATTTCAATAAGAATCATATTCTTTTTTATGCAAGATTTAGTGTCTTGTCCTCTTCCATGTCTTCATTCATTTACACCAAACACAACTCGTGCGGGTGATTCCTGTTCATTAGTGAGTAATGAAATAATAAGTAGGGACCCAAAAATCGACTTGGGTCACCCATTAAACCATAAAAGAAATCTCAAAATTGTGATAAATATTAGAGTCAGAATAGTCATATCGACATAGGTATAACTTAATGTTTTGGTAGAAAATACAATTGTTGGAAACCCTGAACATCATTCACAATATTGGAAAAAGTCCCTGATGAGTCAATTAGGATAAATAGGTCCCATAGACCTATTTAATATCTAATTAACAAATCCAATTTTGTTAGCTATGTCATGGAGCCTCTCTAATAACTAAGGCATGAAGTCTCGTGGGGTAGTTGAGTCACGAAGTCTCAGTGATAGTTGAGTCACGAAGTCTTTCTGGGTAGCTAAGTAAGGAAGTATTATAGGGTACCTATGTTATGGAGTCTCATTGATTGCTGTGTCAGAGTGTCTCGCGGGGGAGCTGAGTCAAGTTGTCTCGCTGATTGATTAGTCATACAGTGTCACTAGGTATCTCTATCACGAATTCTCATTGTGTTGATGAGTTAGGGAATCACACGGATTGATGAATCACAGAGTCTCACCAGGTCAACATCGATGAAATCATACATAAATGATTATATAATGATCTACATGTCTCATGGGTTCCAATGCCACGGATGGCGTGTCAATCAGACACATGGTATAAGTGATATGTCCCTTATTGTAAAAATGGTATGGTTACATTCGGGCATGGTTCGACTGGTTCAGAATGACCCGAAAAACCTGACCTAGTGTCTCGAATGACACGATCCTATTCATCTGGCCCATAGGGCCTCATTGGACCCTATCGATATTGGTCGTGGTTGCAATATACTTGGTCACCTAGTGACCCAAATTTTCCGGCATGGCCCGCATTGGAGGGCCGAACTGTTTTCCTAGCCTGATACATTGTACAAACTGACATTATCCCATTGTCCCTGTTGGATAATGTGGACAGACTAAAATGCTTAGCTGGGCCACTACATACCGATTGTAGTGACCAGGGTTGCGCCACTTCTTGCATATGGTCACCAACCCTACTATGCCAGTGGTGTCATTCCAGCGATCCCCTCCATGTGTCGCTCGGTCTACTCTGGTGTCCGATCTCAAATATTTATGTACCCTCAGGTCTCTCAGTTCACTACCATCAGTTACATAACCTTGGATCTACCTTTCCTCATTTTTATGGATGTGGCCAAAATGAAAGCATATGCTAAGGGACTCAGGCCATTTTTATGATGGCCCACACCCTCTACATTAGATGTTTAAAATCATGGGAGGCTTGGGATCATAGATCAATCAGATAATTATCAATCCTGGTTAAATAACTCAAAGGTAAACACCCTCTTAAAGGAATATATTATTCTGAAATCATCCAATGAAAGGATTTATTTGTGTTAGTTTTTAGAATAAGAACAAGGAAAATATAAAACAAATAAACCCCTACCGGGTTTGAGGATCCATATCTGACGAGGGACGAAGCAATGAGTTGTCGTCGATCCTCATTATGTTAGTGTTCTTCGCTATTCATCGTCTCATGAATCAATACCCCCACTATTTTTCTATCCTTTATTATATGGTGTTCATCAATGGAATTAATCGTCAAAGTGGGATAGAGAGATATAGAGAGAGAATTAAAATTCGTTAGAAAATTTCCCAGCATTGTTTTTCAACTATGGATTTATATTTAGTTAAGGGAAGAAGATGTGTTGTTCATCACCACATGGTCACATTAATTTTATTGATTAATGATTCAACATCACATCGTCGAATCAACCATCCAGTCAATAGTCATTCTGTCACAGCTGAAACAGTTTGAATAAAATATACATTGAATTTATTTTTGGATTATTTTATTTTTATTTTACTAAAAGTATAAAATTTATCATTTTCGGTTGACCCACACCACTATTGATTTGTCCCTAATTTTTAAAATCATGGCATTCTGAATTAAACGGTTCCTCATATTATTGACTTGATCACATGTTTAAATGAATGAAATACCCAATACAACATTTTTTTAAATCAATCTTAAAAATTGTTCAAAAATTATCCTTCAAGATCATCCCACACCAGTTGCGGTTAGGCTCTTCCAAAGGGTAAAAAACCCCCACGACCTCAAAAATACCTTAATATTTTCAATCCATGTTACCTTTTAAGAGTTATAAGTATTTGACATGAAATAACGATTACATAAGGGCAAAAACATACTACGACTATTTTCCCGCATCGACAAATGTTAGGATATTCCTAAACAAAGAATTCCTTCCCGATCTCAATGAGGGTCTTGAATTTTTATTCTGAATCACATTTCATGATATATAATAATTTTAATGAGAAAATAATTTTATATAATTATTTTAGTCCTGTTTATTACATTTTCATGATTTCTCATTGGAGGCATGCACCGACTAATCATAAGTCGCACCTAGGGGAAACCCGCCATCCTAAAAGAAATTTTGTCCTTAGATTTCATATCTAGGCATCTGTTTAGTAGTGATTCCACAATTTAAGGAAATATGCTCAAATGCACTATTAAATGTTTAAAATAATTCGACAGATCATTTCAAGAACTCCGAACAACATAATTGCGCGATGTCTCAACACCTTCTCTCGAAAATAATTCTATATAACTAGAATCTCTGGAATTTACAAGGCATTATATTACTACCCCCTTTTTGGGTCCACAGACCAGTAAACCAAAACAAGGATAAAAAATCAAATTTGGGTACTAAGAACGAATCTGAGCGTCCCGCTCCCATGTTCTCTCCTATATATTTTTGTGCTATCACCATACATGCACTAGAGGGATCAACCATCCATGAAGGACCCACTCTTGTCAATCCTCCATATCTAATGGGAATTTTAAAAATTTACCCCATCATCAATTTCAATCTCTCCTCAGTCAATTGTGGTGTTATAGATCATTCATGTACCACCTCAACTGTGACACATTGAAATAATCATACACCGACTGCATTTGTGGTGGAAGAAAATGGCAGTACAAAACTTCACTAACTCTTCTCAAAATCTGAAATGTTTTGATAAACCTCATAGATAAATTGCCTCCATATCCAAACCTCGAAAATTCCCATCAGGGTGATATCTGAATTAAAACATCATTTCTCTCCTTGAACTCCAATATTCTCCACATTCTGTTACCATAAATTTGATGCATTTTTAATGTAGTCCTCATCCACTCCTGGATGATATGTACCTTTTCTGGGGTAGCCCGTACCATCTCTGGTCCAATTAGTGCTAACTCCCATGGGTCTATACAACATAGAGATGAACTACATGGCCTCCCGTACAAGGCCTCAAATGGTGTTATACCAATTGTGGAATTGTATTTTTTCTTGTACACAATCACCACTAGTGTAATATGGCCCTTCAACTATGACCAAAATATAGGACACAATCATGAAGCATGCCCTCCATGGTTTTAATGGTCATCTATGTCAGACCATCTGTCTGGGGGTGAAAGTCTATACCCAAGTGCAAATGAGTCCCAAAATCGTCCTAAAATCCCATAAAATACTATGAAGTAAATAGTGCATCATGGTCTGAGAGGATCGTCGAAGGAACCCTATATAGCTGCACTATCTTCTTTGAAATAGTGGTGCCCCAATCCCTCCAACGATCCCATCTCCCAAATGGGTAGAATGTGAGACGACTTGGTGAGTCGTCCTAAGATGACTCAGATAGAATTGTGGACCCTAGAATTTTGTTGTAACCCCATCATGAAATCAAATGATATATCATCCCATTTCCAGTCTAGCACCTCATGTTTTTTTTGAATCCTATTGGTTTCTTATTCTTGGCCTTCACATAATGACAAGTAAGGCATCATGAATCAAACCATGCCACTTCTTTAATCATCTCTGGCCACCAATTCTGATGTTGGAGGTCATGGTAAATCTTTTCCACACCATGATTCACCCCCAAATGGGGTGTATGTAACTCCTTCAATACATCCTGATACAAAATCACTAGTACTACGATGAATCCTCTAAAAAGGATGATGTTCTCCCCACGTATTCAAATTGCATCAGAAGCATGTCATGAGGTTAACTAAGCAAGTTGGCCCTCACGGTCAACATCCATAAGATATTCCACCCTGAATTGCTTTATGAGTGTATAATTGATAGTCATCAACTGAAGTTATGTTTCTACACCATCATCCACTATGGATAATTGCATCATGATTTACTAATATATCACTTCACTCAGAATTTGTAGATCGTATCTCTGGTTGAGTGTGCCTGCCACCATGTTTCCCATCCTAGGAGAATATACATTCTCTATATCAGTGTCCTGGAAAAAATACAGCCTTCTTCGATGTCTCAACTACTAAAAATCAAATGGGAACCTTTTCATCAATTTGAAAAGCTACCCCTTTTAACTGATTGATGTTCCCAAAGACCATTTGGTAGTGGGTACACATTATCCATGGCCACATGGTTATATTGTCGGAAATCCACACATAACCTCTAATGATGAGTCATATTATGCCCTTCCGCATGATGATTCCCACATACGCCCTCTATTTTTGAATCTCTACGAAGGACCTATGATATACTGTTGTAGATATTGATTCCACCTCGGGGTGTATAATGATATATAAGTACCTCTCCCACGGAGGAGGTATTCCTAGTAACATGTTTTGAAAAGAAGGTTCCTGCACACTATCTCTACTATTGTGAACTGAAAAATCAAAACATATGCTGCCATGAGGGTAATGCTGAAGAACTCAAGAGAGATCATCTAAAATGTCCGATTTATGTGTCTATCTCATTCACCAAGGGTATCATTTTTCACCAATAAAGGAAAACCCAATTCTCATGTTGAAGATATACCACATCTTTTTCCCAAAAATAGTCAATCTGAGCATGAATTGTGGATGAACAGTCAATACTCAATATAAAAACGTAAGGCCTCAACACTACCACCAAGAGGTTCCAACTATAAATATCACATTAAGAGTCATATCAAATCATTGGCTTAACTGTGATTATTGAGTCTACTCTTATATGTATCTCTAAGCGTATAGATCGAGTCAACAGTTTAACCCAAAACTCTAGGTAGTGAAAATATGCATGATAAAAATGAATGATTAAAACCTATGTATATTTTCAAGGATTATATAAGTAGATACAGTCCATACATCGAATCATTCATGGATTCCTCAGGTCAGAATCGTTAACCGCATGCAACATCTCCCATCCCATATCCTCCATCTCTCTTAGCCTGGTGTGGACCACATTAATGTGGTGGTTGTAACATCTAGAAATTTTTAACATATCGTTGTTCTCTAAAAACTCCACTACAACATGTGCCAATGTAATGACACTCTTTTTGAACCAAACTAAAACCCGAAGGAATTTGACCTTTTTCGATTAATGAACGGGTTTTTTTAACCGATCTTCAGATAGGAATTACGAGAGTTGGAATGCTTTTTTGTTTTCATTTTAGGTTTAGGCGAAGGCCCAAGATGTACCCCGAGTTTCTCAAAATGACACTGGAGAATTAGATCAAAGAGAGAGGTTAGTTTTTAAAAGTCATTGCAAGGCGCACGGGCTGTGCACAGTTTGACCAAATCGTGCATCCCATTACAGGAAAAATGTGCGGCCTTATTTGAAGAGTTTGGGGCTTGCACAAGGGTTATGCATAGTTTCCCAAACTGTGTTCCAAGCACATGTGAGGGGCCACTCTTAGGTAGAGGGTTCCACATGGTTTGCGCATGGTTTTGAAAATCGTGCAAATCAAACTGTTCGGGCCGGTCTGTTTAAAGAAATTGTTTAAATTTATAATAAAATAAAATAAAAACATAAAAAGGTAATTAGAACCTCCCTCACCCTCAATTGTCCGAGTCGCATGACCCACCACCCGAGAGTGCTCCCCCCGCCGCATGACGATCTCCTCCCCCCTACGACCTCCTCTTTCATAATTTTCTCCCACTGATTTCTACCGTTTTTTTAATCGAATCACCATGGTATGCTTCCCTCTCGTTTCTCCTATTCTCTTCCAACCATATTTTGGCCTATCCGTAGACTCGTGGGATTCAACCGAACCCTAGGTATTTGGGGTATGTTGATTCCAGTTTTTCAATCATCCTAGAGTTATGGCAGGGTTGTCCTGGGACCCTTGGGTTCGAGTTTGGGAATCCGCCGCTGAAGGTGAGGTGGATACAGGCAGATTTGGTAGCCAACATTGGTTCGAGGTAATTGTATTTCCCCCAATTGGTTTCAGATCACCTAGAATGGTTCCATTAAGTGTTTTAAGGTTCCTTGTATTTATCTGTTAGTGTGTTGAATGTTTTTGGCATTGTTTCGAGTCGTAAATGTAAAGGTGATTATCCTGTGTAGGCATAGGTCATATGTGATATCACATATGCCTCATGGGGAAGCAGCAACAACTCTTAGTTAGAAAGCCTCAAGAGCCAGAGTGGACTGGTGGATCCACCATGAGGTAGGATCCCTCTCATTTCCCATTAATTTAAAGTAAAGTATTAAAGTATTTAATACTTCATTTCCATTAGTATTTTAATTCTAAAAATCGTGTTTTTATTAGAATATTCTTGAAAAAAGTGCGTGAAATGAAGGATAAGATAAAAGGGTTTCTTGGTCACTAAACCGGAAATTTAATAATAAAACCCCTCAATTTGAGGTCTATTGTCTTGAAGATAAAAATTAGTTATAGGATTTTTATTCTTACTTTCTGGATTGTTGTGGTTTCTCTTTGATTATTTTTATGTGAACTGGCATTGTTTAGTCAAAAAGAATGAAATTACTATCATACTTGTGTTTGGAAAAATTTTCCCTGTTCGGAAAATTGAGTAAGATTGTAACCTTAGTGGGATGACTTTAGACTATATGACGTGTTACCTCTAGAAGGTATCAAAGTGTTAAAGAATGATAAATGTATCCATTACTATGAAATGGTGAAACTAGGATGAAACAGACTAGGGTGGTACAACCATGACATTTGACAATATAATGAGTAGACTTATGTTAGTAAAATGAATATGTGAATATCTTGATTTAGATTCTTAAAATGGGTTGCCTTATATATGTACATTAATGCGTTTGCTTATGTGTATGTGGTATGATTCATTGAATTCATTTGAGGTAATTCCATAAGTAGTATATTAGAGACTTTTTTAGTATTGTGAGGACCCACATATGGATGCCACATAACAAATGACAGTAAAGGTGAGTGCATGCTGAGTCCACCTACTGACATATTCATTATTATATGGGAAGCATTTATACACCATACTAGTGTGCAAATACATTTCTGGAAGGGAGGAATTCTTAACACTTGCCAGTTGACTACTGTTGATGATTACATGTCTTAATGGGAGGCAGTTATACCCCATGCCAGTATTATGAATGTGACAGATGGGAAGTAGTTATACCTCATACTGGTTGAATGAATGTGATGGAAGGGAGGAATTCTTACCCCTTTCCAGTGGAATTATTTGCACGAGGGGCATTCTTAACTTGTGCCAACTAATCTCGATTTATGGAAGGGAGGCATTATTAACCCTTTCATGTTGACCTATAGGGATGAGAGGAATTATTTTATTGTGCCCTCTATTTTCCATATTAATTGGTAGGAGGAATTCTTACCCCACACCATCTTTGATCTAAATGAATTTATATATTTATACATATGGTGACAGGATCAGGTTACTTCACTGACAACGAGACAAAGCTAGTATAACCATCAGTTGTCCCTTGGGAACCTGGATCGGTTTTTTTACTTAGGTAATTATGCATACTTATTTCTCTGTACCATCTCTCACTTTTTAATTATTATACATTATATAGATTTGGATTGACACCCGTGGTGTCGGTCTACTGAGATTATATCTCACATCCTACTCGGGCCTCCATTTCACTGGGGTACCCGAGTAGACCATCTTGCTTATACGACCTAGGTTTTGTGATGTGCTGTTTGTACATGATGTGTTAGGAGAAAAGGACCAAGCAGGAGCTTGGGATGCTCTGGGGATCGCTTTCGGGATTTTCTGTCATTTCATTTTTGTATTGATTGTAAAGCATGATGTATTTTTTCATGCATTCATAACTTTATCTTCATCTGTACATGCATCCGTTTTAGACTGATGTTTTCCGCCTTTTGATAAAATGGTAATTACCAGTCTTTTGATTCATCCCCTCAATTGGTTAATGCTTCCTCTATTGATAATTATTTTCACTGAAAATAATGTTGTGTTACTCTGATATGAGGTTATATTCTCCCCACTATCACCTCTCGAGACCCTCGCTACTAAACGACATCATCTAGTGTACAGGGAGACATGCTTGAGGCCATGTGACCTACAGGTCTGGCCACCTGTTCAATGGTATGTTGGGTTGGGATGTTACAATATGGTATCAGAGGTGTTTAATATCATTTTTACATAATTTTTTGGGTCGATAGATAGGATATTAAGAATGTTTCGGTACTTGACTTATAGTTGTGCTTGGGACTAATCACCCCACATATGGGAATTGACCATGTGGCTAGGGCTGGGAATTGTTGTTCATGTTGTTTTCTATTAGAGTTGATATGATTTCACCTTGAGTAACTATTGTATTTTCTACTACATATGGTTTATGAAATTCTTTTAATTTTAGCATTGGCCTGATATAGAAAGAAAGAATCATTCCATGAATTATATTAGGCACATCGGAAATGATATGTCATGCTTGTGAGATGTCATGTAGTTTCATCTTAGCTTTCCTGTATAATATGCTTAAGTTATTATATGTCATTCTTATGTTTTATAACATCCATCTATGATATAAAAAGTTCTGTGTTTACTGGTTATGATGGCATGTCTTATTTTGGTTGTACTAGGGTTGTGAATTAACGAGAATCAATTTTAGATTATAATGTTTATGGGAACCATACAACTGGGTAGGGGTAACCCATATATTAAACACATTCTAATATTGATAAATATTATTGTAGGGATATTGATAAATATGTAAAGCTGTGGAAATTGAAATGCTAAAGTAACTTGGTTTTGATTTAAAATTGGATCCAAAGACCAATTTTAAAGTGTATGGTCGCTTTATAGGATGGTAAATGGCCAACCATATTCTTGCACTGTTGTATGTGATCATGTTAAATTCCAGGTTTGAATCTAGTTTTGATCAAAAGGGGAATCAATTTTCAATCCATAAAGTGTATGGGCGCTTCATGAATTTGGAAATGACAACCCGTATTAAATATAAAGGCTTGCTATATAGTGAAACGATTAAATGGAAAATGTTGCCTAATTTCGAAAATGAATGATTTTTCTAGTTGTTAAATGTCCAACAGGACCAGATTAGGTCAATTGGAAAGTGTTGTATGAGATAACTCGGTTGGTGGGTTTGAATTTTTAAATGGGATTGAGTAACTACTTTGGGGTTTCTTTTTGAATAACCCAGTACGGATAAAATGGGACCCTAGTAGGTCTCCCTTTTGTTTAAATGGTTTTTTCATTCTTAGTTGATTGAAAACGAATGGATTTGATTGAATTTTTGATGTTCATAATAGGGTGTTTTTGTGAAACATTCATGTTTGATTGATGTGTGGTTGATGTTTTTAAATTGTTAGAGTTTAAATGGGGTAAAATGTTAAGGTCTTGGCAATGGAATTTGTAGTGGTGTGTTGAATCCCAAGGGTAAGGGGTAGTTTTGAGTTTCTCTTTAAGATTCTGTGGAATGGGATGATAGGTGTTTCCCGTGGGCATTGATTCCTTAGAGGTGTTTTGATAATTGGATATTGAGCCTAGTGACTTATTTTGCATGACCCATCATTAGGGTCGACGTTTGATCTTTGTAAGGGGCTAGCCAGTGGGTGGTAGCACCCTTAACGTTTTAATGCCTTGCTTTTACCATGGTTTTTCTGAGGTGAGGTGTTTTCTGTGTAACGCCCCGACCCTAGTTACCCAGAGTCGGTGCATTATTACATTACATTGGCATGATCACGAGAAAGATCAAATCTCGAAAGACCGATTGGTTTAGTAGACTTGGAAACACTAGATATATTCATAAGTTTTACATTACATCATAAAATGAAAAACTACTACAACAACATAATGTTTCCACAGTCCACACTATAATCCCCTCATAATATCCCTGCAGGTCATTCATAACTTACATCTTCACTTCCTGGGAAAAATAAAACATAGTAAAGGGGTGAGCTCAAATGCCCAGTAAGGATAACAATATAGCGGAAACATTCATCAATAAGAATAAATATTTAAGGCAATGTATAACTAAAACAAAAGCCTTTTAAACATGAACTTTCAACATGGTAAGGTATAAATAAAATGAAATAATGCCATTTACTTATTCACATGGATATTCTACTAATCGAATAATCACATGCAGAAATCAATAACCACTTTCATAATGTTGGAATGCATAATGCCAGACTATCATAACCACATATCCAAGGCCTCGTTCCAAGACTACAAATAAGATTTTGTCAAGGCCTTGTGCCAAGACACTAGTTTGTCTCATGAGACCTACCGATGCATCGAGGAGCTATAGCGGGCTCCACCCATCACTTATTAAGTCCAATGCATTCCTCATATGAATAGGTTTAAGCATAAAATAAACATTCGTATTAAAACTAGCATACTAAATGTCAATACTTTAACCACAAACCATGAATGGTATAAAAATAGAACATCCACAGTCAAACATAACTCATTTGATACAATATGGAAGATTTTATTGTATCACATTAACCTCAATCATGAATAATGAAGGATGTTGACATAGATGAAAATAATCATCAAAACTATTTGAGAGAAATATCCCCCTTTTCTTGAAAACATTTAAAAGTCACACTATTTGTCAAGAAGCCATTTAAAAGTAGACTTTTGAATCAAAGTGTCCAATACCACTTTGAAACTTTTAAAAGGAGGTTTAATTTTAAAACTTTAATGTCCATATAAATAAATCCTTAAAACCATTTTTAAAACATGGACATTAATGAGCAAGATATAGAAGAATAAGTCTTTAAATCATTTTAAAATGGTATTTTGGTTTGAGGTTCTAACCAAAAGAGAGACACTTGAATACAAATAATTGAGGTAATAAAAACTTTGTAATATCATGAGAATAAAGGGATTCATGATATACTATGTCAAGTACATTATATACACCGCATAAAAGTGATTTGGTGTATATCAACAAAGAAGTCTCAGTTCAATGAAAATTGAGATGAAATCTATCATAAAGGCCGTATCCTTAGGTTAAGGATAAATCAACGACATAATTATGTGTGAAAAATATAAATAAACTAAATATGATTGAATATTCAGTGTAAAACAATCAAAGGATATTCACACATATTCTTGTAGAAACAACACCAACGAATTGGATATTTAACTCAACAAATGGAGATTGAGTTAAAATTACTCTTATCAAGTTCATACCGATCACTTGAGAATTTATCAATGGAGTGATTATGTGTATCAAAAGTATATCCACAGAAAGGGGAGTGGAAATTAAGGCATAATCAAATGAATAGAGATTCCACACATAATCTTGGAGTAATATAATCAATGAAATATGTGTAAAGCCAAATGAGTGGAAATTGAAATCTCAAATTCCCTTATCGATTAGGTAACTTACAAAACATACACCCATGAAAGAAGTATCATAACATGATGATGTAAATACCCATAAATTAAATTATACTACACAATTAATACAATCATGGGCAGTACACCACATGCAATAATTAAGTGGTGAACAATGGAAATCTCACAGAATTGAAAGTGAGATAAGAAAATCCCTTACTTTGTAATTTTTCCTTGGTCGATGGTAGGTTTACCTCCTGTATAATGGTGAAATAATTGTTATTGAATAATACAAGAATAATTTACTTTAATATGATATCATATATGATCATTTAACATTGATTTGTTAATAATATCTTAGAATTATCGTCATTTCGGGTGTTAACAGGTTCATTTTACATTATATTCTCTGTTATGTGAGCCATATTCGTTATTAATGGGATGTATATTATTCATATCCAGAATGATATAAAGTCCTTAGATACTATTTTTAAATCATCAAATTATAATTATACTTGAATGGATATGATGGACAATGAATCTCATTGCGTTCGTGGAGACGGTAGTCCGCACGTACGCACGAATGCTACTTCCATTTAATTTTTCATTTTAAAAGAATTGAATCCAAATGATACATAGGTATATTATTATTCCAGTATAATATAATATTTCATATATGTTACTTAAGTTCATTAACACCATCCTTTATACGTTCCATGTGTGGTATGAACGAGTCATATCATTTTAAGGGGGCGGTAGTCCGCACTTCCTCAAATGAAATTATCGTATGTATATACAACATGAAACGAATAAGGATATGAAATAAAATGGAATTACAGAAGCTAATATATAAAATATATATCATTAATATCATATTTAATTAGAGTTCCATCATAATGGCCACCATGAGAGGCGGTAAGATGTATTTGAACAATCATCGTTTCGTGAGGTGTTAGTTTGCCATCCACAGAAACATTCTGTTCATCATCCATTAGATGGAGTTGTGTGTATGTGTAGTTTGAATCCTTCTTATAACAACATCCTAGTATATTGTGGATACTGGTGTTGTTACAAAAGAAAGGAAATAAAAAGAGTTTGGGGGTTGGAGAAGCAAAATAAATGAAAATAATTTAAGAGAAATTGTTACCTTTAATTTAGGTAACTCACTTTGGTTGGAACCAAAGGACTTCTTGAAATGATTTCTGCCTAAGGGGAAGCTTCAAGGATGAGGATAGGGATGTGGGGAGCTTAGTTTGGCAGAGTTTGGATGAGCCAAGTGGCTTGAGAGGTGTGAGGAATGAGTAGAAGTGGTCTCCTTTTATAATGGAGAAGAGGGGCTCTTTAGGAATGAGTGAAAGTATTACTTTATAATATAGTTATATTCGGTTTATAATGGTCCAAAAATCATTGAGGTCGAAGATAAGATGACTCATATTCTAAATAACATCAACCAATAAGAATATTATAATCTTATTTATTTAAATGATTTATTAATGAGGTAAACATTGCATCATTATTGTGTCATTAATAATTTAAATTATTTGATGTCTAAAAATTATAAATAAAATATCATTATGTAGGAAATCTTTTTAGCTTTCGAATGAATATTTATAATCGAAAATCCAACATGTATCACCCTATGTAAAAATTGTTCTTCTAAAAGATGTAAGCTTATGCCATTTTAGTTTTTATTTTAACTTTATTAATATAAAGTGTCCCTACCACATACAAGTGGCTCCATGGGGTCCCCAAATTGACCCAAGGATGCTCATGGTCGGGTATGTATCCACCAATAAGTTTAGGACACGTTTTAGGGTAATTTTGTATTATTATAATATTATTTTTTAACCCTTATTTAACGGATTTACCCTTAACCATGGTAAATAAAATATTTACCACAGTAATTATTCAAAATGTCTAAAAATAAAAGTTACCTATTTACACAATTTGGACATCTTGATTCCAAATATGGAATCCATTTTCCTAAATTCAAAACACATAAGTGGAAGAAATTATTTTAAAATTAATTCCCGCTGTCAAAACAAAAAGCGTGTTTTTAAGAGATAATAACTATCAAAAGATTGACACTTGTTTATGTTCGGTTTAATTGTAAAATTATGTCCAATGACAAACATTATATTAAATGGTAAAAATATATTCTAAATATACTTTAAAACCACTCAAATTCATAATTTATCACTATTAATTATTTTGATTAAAAAAGTTGTTTTTAATTAAAATTTAGTAATTTTCACTATTCATCAAAATATGAAAGTTATCCGAAATGTACCAAAATTTCACCTTAGGCTAAATTCGATATTCCGAATCCAAAAATGAAGTCCATTTTCAAATATAAAATATATATAATTTCAAATAGTAGGTATTACTATTCATAGCGGCTAGTTTGATTGGTTACGGTGTGTTTGAACTCGGCGTTGCGTACAACACACGCTAGCGTACCGTGGAAGCTTGGGATGTTTCATTTTAAATTTTTGATGTCCCCATTTAGTCAAAAAGTTTAAAATATAGTATCTAAAAATGGTTCACTATTAAAATTTGGTAAAAGTGAAATACTGAAAATGAATTTGTTCTTACATTATGTCTATGAAACTCATAATATGGATTCTAAAATTATAAGGATTATATAAAGTTTAAAATTTAGTTGACACTATTCATAACCTCTTTTGAACAGCTTGTTTGATAAGTCATGGTGCGATTGAACTTGGTTTTGCGTGTAGTGAAAGTTATTGAATTATTTTGAAGAAATAACACACTATAAAATCTTGGGGTGTTACATTCTCCCCTCCTTCAATAAATTGCGTCCTCGCAATTTGAAATTGTTCTTCGAAAAAAAAAGGTTGAAAATAGAAAATATCTTTGTGGGAAAACCCACATCGGAAATTGGGTTACTAAAATTTAGTCTTAATATGAGGAAAAGAGAAATGAAAGGATCACCACCAAATTATGATCTCTATTAGGAGAACATTGGTGGCAATTATAGACATATAATTGGAGGAAAAACGTAAATATTTATAGGTAGTGATTGAGGTCATCAATCACAAACAAGTATAAAATTGAGGTCCTTAAACTCATCAATCTATGATGATTTGAAGTACCATCAGTTCAACAAAATATAGGGTATTGGGATAACACATTTTTGACGTTTCAAAATATCTTAGTTGAAATCCCACATCGAAAAATGAATTAATGATGCCTCTATTTAAAATAAAGATTGGAAAGTATGAAGATTACCGAAAATAACACATACTAGGGTTCCATGTAGGAAAATATGGATATGGAGGAGAAATCTAACCATCAATTATCTGATGGAGAGTGGTAGAGAACATGGATATGAAAAGGCCAACAATCCCAAACCCATAAATTAGTGATCATTTAAGGTACCATCTAGGAAAACATTTTTGTTCTAAGTTCCTTTTATTAATGTTGAGGAATTTATTTATGAGATTGGCTAAGATCATAAGGAGATATACTTACTTTATAATTAGAGTTTTATCCATTAATATGTTTCTACCACAAACTCATCTATCACTCTAAAAGATAATAGAATGTAATTTTTTTTATTTATACTATTCGTACAGGGTTCCAAAATAAATGAATTTATAATTCATCTACCAGATCTTTAAAAAAAACAACATTATTTAATCCAGGACATCTTGTGGGCCAGTGGTAGGTGATACACCCTTGTCGCCCTTCGGTTGCAGGTTCAAGTCTCGCAGCCTTGCCGGACGCGACGGGTTGCCGCCCGACCTCTGGGTTTTCCTTTTATGGTAATCCAAAATAATCCAAACTAGAACTATCCAAAATACTTCTATCCAAACTCACAGTCCAACATTTATAAGGAAGGTAAACATAATATAGATCCTTTTTACCCCACAATATCATATGAATACCTTCATCTTGTATTCTTTTAATAAACCGAAACATCTTGAATTACCATATTCCTTATTGATTACATTCATGCTCCCCTATTCCATATAGAATGCTGGATATACATCATCAATCCAAAAATGTTTTAAACCCCAACAATGATGGAATATACAAATCATTAATCAGTTCCAAGGTAGTCAAGAATATCCAATATAATTTATCCAAAACAATCATGTATTATTCCAAAATTACTACCTCAGTATCAGAACTACATTATGGTTTATCATTCTCTCACCCATATATTTTCCAAAAATTATCCTGCTATTGAGTCACTTTTCTTTGTTCCACACAATCTCAAGTCCTTAATGAAATAGTACTGCAGTACAATCCTTATATACTCCATAATTATTATAACAAGTACATTGTTGATACAACACTCAATTGACATAATCAACATAAGAACTCTAATCATTCCTCTTCATCTGTGGTAGTATCATAACATGATTATTATCCAATAACATCATTTGCGGCATAGTCTGATGACTGGGACATAGGTTCGCGTAGTGTCCAAACTCCTTGCAAATGAAGCATTGTACATTTGAAACCATTTTCTTACCCTTGCAGTCACGTACTTTGTGCCCTTTTCCTCCACACTTATAACAAACTCCCATTCCTTTCAGGCAAGTTCCAGGGTGTTTCTTTCCACAGTTACCACATATGGGAAAATTATTCTTTTCCCTCTTCCCTTTATCCATCTTTCTCTCTTCCATCCTTTTCTTCTCTTGCTTCCCTTCAAGGCCATAGGACTCAGTAAACTCTTTACTTATCTTATCAACACATGATATTATTTCTTCATATGATGATAATACATGGGAGACTATTTCTCTTATAAATTCTAGCTTAAGACCATGAGAGATATGATCCTTCCTTCTCTTTGAATCATGTGCATTTCTGGAGTTATCATTCCTTCTACTGGGCGCCATTTCTAAACAATGGCATAAACTAGATTAGTTTATGAATCAAAATACATAATCCCATACTTATAAAACACTTAACATAAATTGAACTATTTATGGATATAATCCATAATCATAAAAATGTTTTCTTTGAGGAAGTATATACTCATAAACCCTTCATAATGATTTGTAAAGAAAATGAGAGTTATCCTAAGCATATCCCCCGGGAGTGTCGTAACCAAGAGTGCAGCAAGGCCCGTTGTCGTGCACCAGTTCCCGTTCGAGTCTAGCTCAAAGCGGTGTTTTCGGGTTTTACCCCTAGGTACATCTGTGCCAGAGCCGCCTCTACCTGCTCGTATCCAGACAGGGATGTATTTCTCGGAAAACTCACAAAATCTCTACAATACCAAAATTCTAGGAAGTTCTTCTATAGTAATCCTCAAAGTTCATCTTAGGTTTATGTGCTCTAATCAGAGTTTATCTAAATCTAGCTTCCAAGGTTTGTACTAAACATCCTCTGATACCAACTGTAACGCCCCGACCCTAGTTACCCAGAGTCGGTGCATTATTACATTACATTGGCATGATCACGAGAAAGATCAAATCTCGAAAGACCGATTGGTTTAGTAGCCTTGGAAACACTAGATATATTCATAAGTTTTACATTACATCATAAAATGAAAAACTACAACAACAACATAATTTTTCCACAGTACACACTATAATCCCCTCATAATATCCCTGCAGGTCATTCATAACTTACATCTTCACTTCCTGGGAAAAATAAAACATAGAAAAGGGGTGAGCTCAAATGCCCAGTAAGGATAACAATATAGCGGAAACTTTCATCAATAAGAATAAACATTTAAGGAAATGTATAACTAAAACAAAAGCCTTTTAAACATGAACATTCAACATGGTATGGAATAAATAAAATGAAATAATGCCATTTACTTATTCACATGGATATTCTACTAATCGAATAATCACATGCAAAAATCAATAACCACTTTCATAATGTTGGAATGCATAATGCCAGACTATCATAACCACATAGCCAAGGCCTCGTGCCAAGACTAAAAATAAGATTTTGTCAAGGCCTTGTGCCAAGACACTGGTTTGTCTCATGAGACCTACCGATTCATCGAGGAGCTATAGCGGGATCCACCCGTCACTTATTAAGTCCAATGCATTCCTCATATGAATAGGTTTAAGCATAAAATAAACATTCGTATTAAAACTAGCATACGAAATGTCAATACTTTAACCACAAACCATGAATGGTATAAAAATAGAACATCCACAGTCAAAAATAACTCATTTGATACAATATGGAAGGTTTTATTGTATCACATTAACCTCAATCATGAATAATGAAGGATGTTGACATAGATGAAAATAATCATCAAAACTATTTGAGAGAAATATCCCTCTTTTCTTGAAAACATTTAAAAGTCACACTATTTGTCAAGAATCCATTTAAAAGTAGACTTTTGAATCAAAGTGTCCCATACCACTTTGAAACTTTTAAAAGGAGTTTTAATTTTAATACTTTAATGTCCATATAAATAAATCCTTAAAACCATTTTTAAAACATGGACATTAGTGAGAAAGATATAGAAGAATAAGTCTTTAAAACATTTTAAAATGGTATTTTGGTTAGAGGTTCTAACCAAAAGAGAGACACTTGAATACAAATAATTGAGGTAATAAAAACTTTGTAATATCATGAGAATAAATGGATTCATGATATACTATGTCAAGTACATTATATACACCGCATAAAAGTGATTTGGTTAGAGGTTCTAACCAAAAGAGAGACCACTTCTACTCTTGATTTGGGATTGTGGAGTGATGAAGATATATATTTTATATCTGTTGATTTTAAAAGTGGTACTCGGTAGTTGAAACTACAGATTGAGTGTCAAATTTTGATGGTGCATTACTTATCAATGGTATATGCATTTCTTGGAAATCTAATAATAACACTTCAGTCACATTGAGAACAATAGAATTTGATTATGTTTTAACAACTCAGGATGAAACATAAATATTATGCGAGAATTCATATATGTAAAAAATAATATGTGCATCGAGCCTAGGAAACCACCCCATAAATTGATAAGATTATTCTTATGGTGGGAGCACCATATTCCTAACATGTGTTAAACAATTACACCATCTATGTTTATAGATATATAGGATCAGGTAAACACCCAAAGGGGTGGACAAGTGGCTAGGAAAACACCCGAAATGGGTTTTTCCGTAAGATAAGGTCACAACATACATGATGGAAGAAAAAAACTATTTAATACGTTATAACAATTGATCCTCAAAAGGTTGTAGTGTTCTACATAATAATTCAATGTCTAATGGGAAACAAAATGATGGAAAAGAATCATACACCCTAAAATCTCACTGTGAGTTTTCGCAGATAGCACACCTCCGTTCGAGGGGTTTTTTTATAATAACATGACATTAATTATCAAATGAAACAATTATATTGAAGAACACTTTTTGAAGATATTCAATTCAATATAATTATTCATAATTAGTAAAGGAGCTAATTTCATTTTAAAACATTCATAAATTAATAAGGCTATGAGAGTGTCTCTACCTCAAGGTGGAACCAAGCCATCCAGTTTAGCTCTTAGAGCTTTCTAACTAAAAGTTATTGCTCCACCTCTGGGTATACAGACCTTCACACACATGAATGGACTCCTAGCCCCTATGCACACACTTTCATGACCATGAGAATGTGCAAGGGGATCCCTGCACATATTATTGTTTGCATATATCAGTCTCCACTCACCAGAGTATGCATATATATATATATATATAAAGATGGGAACACCTAGAACCATACGTGCATAATCACTATCATGGGTGACTATACACATAACGGTGGAACCCCCATACATATTCTTACTTACATATTCACACACAGGTGAGTCGCCCTTAACTTGGTGACTTGAAACAAAAAAGCAGGGATCAACACACTACACAAAGGTTATTAAGAACCTTAAAACACATGAAGGACACTACATAACCAGTGAGAAACAAACCACTTGCATTATAGCCTTACCTACATTTGTAGTTGAGCACCAAATCCACCTGAACCAACAAGAAACGATCCAACACACTACCAAAAACATAAAATGGAGTTCAAACACTAAAGCCCAAAATACATGAGGTGTGATACAAGTAGTATCCATAGAATCTTACCTCAGATCAAATCCGGTTGAGAGAATCAACTTGAACTCCTTCTGGGATCCTTAGTAGAATATAACTACCTTATGTCCATAGAAAGCAGTCATAGATCTTTGTTACCAATGCGATAAAGAAAATAAAATAGAAATTGAACTAAAACATACCTATCCCTTGTGACTATACCTTTCACCGCCCAACATATAAGTACCACAACACCCCATTGGTCAAATCATGTTCCTTCAAGTAAAGGGGAAACAGATCAATGTTTCAAAATGATTTAATCAAAGAGTACATCCATATTAATTAACAATTACTCTTCCCGTTAATTAAATATAATCAATTTGGATTGAAAATCAACTTTGTATGGTCGTGTTCAATACAAGGGATGAGGTCTTATTATTCATCGTTTTTAAATTTACACTTGTAATATTTAATTAAAAATGCTTCATATATTTTTGGCATTATTATTTATGGTTTTAGTTCTTAGCATATTGCCATGGGTATTATCCACATGAATAATTATTGGAATGTAGTGTTTAGTTGAAATTTAGGTTCTTTTATGTGATTGATGTCACAAACGATGAGTATTTTGATCATGAAAAATATTCCTACGAGGATTGGGTCTTGTGGTGATAGGTGTGGAAATTTTACATCTAGCATTAGATGAGGAAGTAGATATGAGGATGGATTGGAATCATGGAAGTTTCATAGAGTGGGATGATACCTCTAAGTATATAAAATGTATTATAAAATGATTTTCTCCATTTAATGAATCATTAGTTCAACTAAGGAGATGAAAGATGCGATGCTAGTGTGGGTATTCGGTATTGTCGGACAGATTGGCATTATTATTCAAATAGTCTTTGTCTGATTTAGCATAGGATGGAACCTAGTTAGTGGGGATGGGTAATAATAAATGATTTTTATGAGCTTCTTGACTGGATAATTGAGAATATAATGTATATGGTTTCAACATGGTGTGCTTTTGTGACTTGGAAAATAAAAAGGTGAATAATCCTCTTTGTCTAGTTGGATGATGAGAGGTGCATAGATGCATGGGATAATCCTCGAATGATGAGTCTAAACTATGTGGCTGAGAGGATAGGCAAGGATATGTTTGATATGATTCAGTGAGTGGCCAACCCATGAGATGATACTAAGATGTATGGAGACACTTGGAGACACTTGGGGTGATTTTTGCTATCTAATGTGGACATTAGGGGTTATTTCATGACTGCAACATACTCCAGAAATGTTATGATGCAATGTTTTAGAAAATTAATTCCATCTCTTGGAAGAACAGAAGGATCCTATATCTTTCATTGATTCCTCACACTCAAACCACATGGTATTACAGTATACAAGTGAACTACATCAACTAGTCATGATAACATCACAACCCACCATCCATAGAATGACGTAAAATACCTTTGTGGCCAATGAGATAATGAAAATAAAATAAAATCTAAATAGAAACATACCTAAATCTTTTGACTATACATGTTACCGTCCAATATATATGAACCACAACACCCAATGGTTCAAATCAAGTTCCTTCAAGCAAGGGTAAAACATTTGCATATAGTAATCTTAACCTTTTTCAGTATTTAATTTATATAGGAAGTTGTTACAAACAACATACTAGTACACGTAGACCTTTAATATGCACCTATGCTACATTAATTGAGTTGATGATTGTGCACATAACCCTCTTCACTATGGAAAGAACCTCATAGGGGCCATAATAAATGTTTATTAGTTAATTCTACTCTTGAGCATGGTTGGGCATCAATCCCTAAACTAGATGGTATACTTGGTCGTGTGGGTGTAAACCATTTCCGAATACTATACTATGAATAAATGTGTTGTAATATTTTCTACTATCAATGGGAATTTCACAGGGATTGAGTTACAATCGTCTTCAGTTCCTATGTTAATCTACCATTTAATATCTGTAGATGTTATGTGGTGTCTCCCATGGGTGTCATGTGGTGTGTAGTGTCTATCATTGATTTCTATGGTGCTTCTATATTTTATGAAATGTGTATTGCATGGTCAATGTAAAAAAATACACAATTAAGTTAGAAAATACATCATATTCAATATAGATATAACCACTTTTGATATTTAATACTATCCAAATAATCAACTCGGTAATCTGAGACAAATATTTTACTTTGCCAATTCCAATTATATAATTTATGTACCACCAAATTCTGTTTTATGAACCAATAAATAGAAGGTAATGTAAACCCTCACCATCAAAAATAAAATATCATATAACATCACTCGCATACAATTAACCCACATCATTTCATATCTTTATGATGATAAAACCTCATCACATATCTATCTAGATTAACAAAAAAAATCCAACACAAGATATGGTCTAATAGGAGTCTATATAGGAAAATATTAGGTTTTAAAAAAATTGTGATCTTTTTATTGAATGCACTATTTGAATGAATGTAATACAACCTGTGAATCTGACTCTAGATTTCTGGAAGACTCTATTTTAAAAAAATTCACAATTTAACAAAAAATTCACCACACCATGACTTGGTTACTAACACAAACTCTAGAAAATGCACTATTAATATGAATGGTTTTCCTAACAATGACCCAAAATATCATTCCCTATTGCCTCATTTATAAAAAAATAAGACTAATTATTCGAAGAAAATATCGATCAAGAACCCTGACAGTAGGAGAGGGATTAGAGAGAGGGGAAAATTATTCGGGGTGTTCAACCATTGGGGGGTGGGGGGGCTCGCACGAGACTAGAGAGGGAGTTGGGGATGTCAGAGGAGGAGATTAATCCATGAGGGGTTAGTGGTGTCGCCAGGAGTGGGAGACGATAGAGGAGGGGTGAACATCACTGGGAGCCGAGATGGGAGGGGGATTTCATCTCGGAGTGGGAGCCAAGAGGGGAAGGGGAACGCCACTGGAGGAGAGAGGGGGCTAAGGTGGTTGAGGCGATGGAAGGGAGTAGATCTAGATTGGGTTGGGGGGAGGGGTGGAAGGCGGAGGTCAGGGATGGTTCACCCGGGATGAGGAGCCCTAAATGGGTTGTACCCTTTCCCTATGGTTAATAAAAACCTTATGTAAAATTTTTCATTCCCAACGGTTTAACAAAACCACTTGGAAAACAAATCATGTAATACACTATACCAGACATTTACTAGAACCATTGGTAAACGGTATTTATCCAAACTATTTTTAAACTGTTTGGAATTAAATGTTGGTATTGCTCTGAATTCCACTAGTGATACTACAAGAAATTAGACCTTTACCAATGGTTTTCGAGAAACTATTGGCATAGGAACCATATGATGATCATATACCAGGGGTTTGAAAAAAAACCATCAGTATAAAACCCATAATATGACCTTATACAATTATTTTCAAAAAATATGTTTGTATAGGTCATATCTATAACAATGGTTTTATACAATCTATTGCCATGTCATCAATAAATTGAAATTATGCACAATATGTTTCCAAAAAAGGTGGTATATGTGATGTCTATGGAAATATTTTGGATAAAACGGTCCATATGTCTTACATTTAGGAACCTATACTAATGGTTTTTTCAAAGCCGTTCTTAATGGTACCAAAATTCAAAATAAATATATCAACAGTTTTTAAAACAATTGATATAGGTCTATACCTATTAATATCCAAACAATTGGTAATGGTTTTCATATTTTTATTGAATTACTTTATCAAATATCATTGGGATACTAAATGAAAATATATAAATATTCATTTAAATATTTATCATATTATTTTCCTAAAGTTCATTTTTTTTTTCTCAGTGGTTATGCTTTTGAAATATAATTTGTAGGATTTCAGATTATAAGTAAAATTTTAGTTAAAATGTTTACCCAGTCACTAAAAATCTATCACACATAGTAATATTTTTTAGATTATTTCGGAAAATTATCCTTCAGTCATTATTGATGTTGTTTAAATCCATTTAATGTCAATCAGTTGCATAGTGTGACAAGTTTCACTTGAAGGTCGGCAAACACAAAACATACGATATCATTCCAGTAATTGATAACTCAAAATCTATTATCACAGCAAATTTCAACCGTTCATTTTTTAATGATACTATGATGTTCAAATGTTATCTCTTATCTAACAATGGAAATCCATCAAAAAAATTCGGAAGGTATCACAATTCATGACCAATTAAAAAACATACTATTCCTGATCAAATATAAAACATTCACTTTGGGATAAGTAGCCATATTTTATGTTCATGAATTTCATTTTTTAAATCAATAATAAAATCATGTAATATAACCCATAATAATTAATTAATTTACAAATAAAACGAATATTTATAGATGTAAAAAGATTTTTATTAGGTGAATATTTCATATAATTATTATAAAGATTATTGGTTTCAATAAATTCCACAACCATGACAGGAAACCGCTTTTCTCCTTTAAATGTATACATTTTTCTTAAATATTAATTATTATCAATGAAAATTATGTCACTGATTTTCATGGATTTATACCAACCCTGATCAATATTACTCCGATGAATCAGGGAATATGTAACACTATAAAGTTCTTATCCTACAGTATGTTTAATGTTTTGAAAAGTAATTTCTCCTTGTTACAGAATATGAGGTATCCATTTTTAGAATAATTTATCAAACATACGAACATGATTATCTAAATTCATACTTCACTCGAATATCAAGTAGAAACTTTTTTATCAAATTATTATAATATCAAAGAATCCCGAATCAATAAATGAAATTTAAACATCAACATATCCATATATCAAAAATTCCCACATTGTGAGGAACATAATTTTTTTACATAGAGTCGTGTTCTATGGATTTGTTCAAATAATCCTTCCACCAATTCCCCATAGTTTCTCATGATTTAATCACTTCATGAATCACGATAATTATTTTCTTATAAATCATTCCTAGAAGAACCAAAGCTGTTATATTAATAATTTATGACAAAGTGTGTGATTTTCAGCATCTAGGAGACACATAATGAGAATTTATGAATCCCCAACACACTTTTTTTTGGAAATCTAACATATATCCCCCCAAAGTTTTCCTTCCTCCAAAATTATCAGAGAGTTGTTAATATTCTCTATGTTCCATGTATCCCAAATTATTCCATGGATAAAATTTAAACAAATTATTCAAATTTTCTATCCTTTCGATGAATAAGAACCACAATAATTTTAATATATTTTTTTTGGGAACATACACTATAAGAATATTCTACACAAGCATCAAATATCATGTTCAATTAGAAATATATTCTTATATGAATGATAAAAAAATTGATTTTAAATAAAACAATTTTTTGGAAAAAATTAAGTAGGTTTCAAATAATATGATTAGAAAACATGAAGGCATAATAATAAGTGACCCTCATGATGAATGTTAGCTAGTTAAAGATCACGTTCTTTTAAGAATAAAATGAATTTTACTTCTCTATTTTTAGGGGTAAAAAAATTATCGGTACATATATGAATTTTTTTTCCAGTCAATCATCCATGAGATAAATGATGGGTATTATGTAAAAAATAAGCATATATCACCTTCATCCAACATTTATTCATTTGGGTTTCTAAAAAAGTTATCATATTTATATTCCCATATATTAACATTGGTATATTTCCTATAATGATATTAAAAGATATTTGAATTCCAACTCACTATCAAAAATATGGGAAACTACAAATAAACATTTGTAGACATACCACACTAATGGTTGGAAGTTTTAATGAACTTTTAATTCCACTACATACATGAAAATTAATCTTATATATAATTAAAAATACAATCGAATTCCATTGTGTGAAATGATTATTCTAATATTTTAGTAACATGATTCAAAATATTATGAATATATATCCCTTTTTTGGGCTATACAAGTAGGATATTATAATTTCCAAAATAAACCTATGTACATTAGTACGATTATATAAAATCAACTGATCCATATTTTACTTGAATGGAATGTTATATTCTGCATAAAATAATGATTTATTCTTATCACTGACATTATTCAACTTTATATAACGAGACATTTTTATTTTTAAAATTCCTAACATATTGGGAATTTATATTTGTGTGAATTTTTTATCTCCAAATCTTTTATATGAATTTATAATTTAATGTTCTGTAATTCCAACCACATATACCTTTTCACCGTATGTAATTAAATAGGATTTTTTCCATTTATGCATACTAATGAAAATTAAATTTTATGGTGATGGAAAAATTTTGTAATCATTTTTGTGGAAAGACATAAATATAGACCATGCGGTGAATATTCTCAGAAGAAAAACACTTCAAACTAAAAATAAATTTATATTTACCACTCATCGTACATAATTCAATTTTAACAGTTATTTTGATGATTTATGGGAAACTTATATGTCTACAAGTTATATTTTTATTTTCTTCCCGATTTATCAACCCTCCATCACAGTAAGTGGTTTAAAATGATGGATTGAAATGGGAGATTATGTGAATATACCATCCTATAGGAATTGTTCATTATAATGATTCCATGTATATTTTTATTAGTTATCGTGTGTAATGGCCCACTGCCAATAAGAGTTTTATTAATTTCCATCATGAATAATGCACTGTAATGTATTTCATTAACCACAATGATATAGTTTACAGAGAAGATGGACACATTGGGTGTGTCATGAGTGATGAGTTATTAATTAATATTTTGAGTATTGTTCCTATGATGAGTTACCATTTCATATGATATGATTTAAACTATTAAAATGTTTAACTTATTGAATATCATTTTTGGGTTATGTACCTCTCAATAAAAATATTTGAGGGAGTTTTTTATGTCATGAATTTTTCGTCATGTATAATTTTACAAATGATGAATCTAAACCGATAAAACCATTATGGATTTTCAACCACCATAATCATATGATGAATATAAACAATTCATAAAATCCATTAGTACCAAACAATGTCATTAAATGACTAGGAAATCTTATGATCCCCAGAGAATCCTACTTAAAACTCCCCAAACAAAACAAATATCTATAGAATATTGTTTCTTGTCCAAGATTTGATACTTATTCTATATCTGAGCAATGATGTCATATCATCCACAACTCCCAAGACAATTCTAGGGTAATAAAAAATTCCATGACAAATCTCATAAATCCCCTCAACATAATATGAATCATCACACCCTTCCACTAACCCAATATTAAGGATCAGTTTTAAATCACAAAAATAACATTAAATTAGAAATTTGGTTTTGTGTTAGATTTTTAATTTTTTTTGGGACCTTTGTTAGCGTTCCCACTTTACCTACAAATATGTTATTTCAGAAAGCAGTAAAAAATATATTCATCAAAAAATTATGTAATTAATATATCATATATTAACTTCACAATATTATATTTAATCATAAATAAAATAAACATCATATTTTAACATAAATATATAATAAATTATATTTATCAATGGTATTTATGAATAACAATGAATCAAATATTTCATTCATTTGTTCTACAATATTAATAAATTAATAAAATTCTATAATATTAATATATTATTACTTAATTATATCGATTATTATATAGAATAAATATATTTATAATATCAAAATTTATTATATGAAAACTTATTTATATGTATTGAATTCGATTAAAATTAATTAATATAATGAATAAATAATAATTATTTCACATTGTATGCTTGAATTAAAATAAATTAAAATGTTTATTTATATAATAAAAGAAACATTAGTATTATAATAAATAATATAATACATTAAATATTTATATTTTTAATAATAATTATTGTTGTTATAATAAATTTTATTTAAGTAAAATATGTGATCATTTCAATATAAATAAATATTATCACTAAATTCGTAAACAAAAGTGATTTAAAACATATTTATTTTATTTTAAAAAAAAACCGATATTGTAAATATTAGCTAAATTGTTATGTATAATATTTAGAATGAAAAATCTAGAAGTCAAGGAATGTTTTTATACTACGCATTGACATGCTTTTCATGTGGTTTGTTATTGTTTTATGTACAAAAAATAGATATATTTATAATGTATTTAAAAACCCAAAAAGACATGATGCTATAACATAGGTTCAACGCTTATATATGCGGTGTATTTTTTATATAAAATGATTACAAAAAATAAACAAAATATTTATACACAACCATGAAAATTTACCATCTCGGTTATAAAAATATTTAAATCAAAATATACACTATTAAAATTCACTAAAAATAGATAGTTATGTATGTGTGTATATGTACATATATACACATATATATTTATAACCCATTTTAAAATAATTAATTTGTTGAAATTAAAAGAGAACATACAGGTTTTTAGATCAATTGAGGGATATGATGCTTCCTGAAATTGAGTAAAATAAAATGGTAATTTTGGGGAGATAAGGGTCATATTTTTTGATTGAAAATTTAGTGTTTAAATAAAAAAAGATTAAATATTTTTATATGTCATGTTTCAATAATTAGGGATGCTTATGGAAAAAATTGTTAAAAATAAAAAACAATTTGATACAAAATTTATAAAAAAGAATCAATTTGTTTGACAACCTGTGGGAAGGGAAGGAGGAATTCAAAATTGACTGTGGGAATTTTACTGGTATATGGTCATGATTTCCCATTGAATACAATCTCAAATTTTTTAAATACACTTATGTTTTATATTATTACTAATTTATTTAGTAATCATTATAATATGTATTCTATTTTTCTAAATCAGTACTCCATTTTTATTAAATCTATTTTTTAACATACAATTTTATTTGGGCCAATCAGTGATTTATTTTTTATTATATTATTATAAATTAATATTTCTTTTGTTTTATCATTTTTTTTATCAATACAATAAAAATTTACTTTCATTAATCATGTCTATTTGTTTACATATATTTGTTTGAACATTTATTTAAACTTAATAAAAATTCATATTTTTATATATAAAATCTTAGTGATTTTAAATATAAGTAAATTAATTATTATATTTAATATATTTAATAAAAATAATTAAAAATAAATATTTATTTATAACATAAATATAATGGGTGTTTTACCATAATATAATATGTAATTATATTTATAATTTTGAAATTTTATAAATAACATAATATATCTAATATATTTTAAAAATATAAAATGTTAATAATAATAATTATTTTCTATAAACAAGTTTTAACATTAATTAATATTATAATAAAAATTATATTATACTAAAACAATAAAATAAATATATTTATTTTAAATTACAATTCTAAAACAATTCAAAACCTTATTTCCCTTTTGAATATTAATTTCATGAAAACTAAATAATAGTTATAATTATTTATAACTAATTTAATTAAAAATAATAAAATTAATTAAAAAAAATTATTTTTATTTATTATTTTCTTTGAAACTCGTCTTAAAAATATTATCAGAAATTTTTAGTTATATGTAAATCAATATAATAATATATTTTTTAAATAAAACTATATTCATAATTTCTAGGTTGTAACATTATTCCTCCCTCAAAATAATAGTTTCCCCATAATTAGTTCTGGCACACATGGGAAAAATTCCAACACTTGAGGCCAAATTGTAATTATTAATTTTGATATAATTTTCCAAAATTAACTAGACTGTTTCTCTATTACCATATATAACGACTCAAACCCACAACTCAGGTTCATCACTTATATATTAGGGGTAAATTATTTTTATAAAAATATAACTAAAAATACATAAAATATTTATTACATTCCTTGAACATTTACAGGTATAGGTTCTGGAAATAAAATTTAAAACAATATAATCCCTTTTCATAAATACATAGTAAATTGAACGTTATAAATGTATATATGTTTGTAGAAACACACAAACACGTATATATACATGTGTGTGTATATATATATATGTATATATCTCTTTGTAAAAAAATTAATTTAATGCAATTAAATGAACCATTAACTATTTTTGGGTTAGTTGAGGGATTTGGGGTTATTGGAAATTTGGACGAACAAAGTGAGGGAACATTGGGAGATGTGGGTAAGATTTTAATATGGAAAGAGCTCTAGTTTAAATAAAAAAGTGTTTATATATTTTTATATGTCATGTTTCAAAAATCAATGACACTTATGGAAAATAAATTTTATCAATGATAGAAAAACAATTGATGCAACATTACTAAAAATATTCAAGTATGCTGACAACCCATTGAAAGGTATTGATGGGTTAGGGATTGACATTGGACATTTTAATGGTATGTTTTCATCATGGTAGGTGGAATAAAACCTCACATTTTTTAATAGCTTTATGTTTTACTTTATTATTAATTTATGTTGTAATCATTAAAATATTTCTTCATTTTATCAAAGTCAGTACTCCCTTTTTATAAGTCAATCAGGTTTCTTTTATTTTTTATCAAGCTAATTTTTTGGAATATAAATGATTTTGATTATATTAAATTATTCAAATTCCTAGTTTTTTCTTTATCATTTTTTTATCAAAACATGAAAACATAATTTTCTTAAAACATGCAGGTTTTTATAAATATAAATGGTTTAACATTTAATTACCCTTTAAATAAATTATTTTATAAATATATAAAATTTTAGGGGATTTTAATATATATATATAATTACATTTTTGATATAAATAATTAAAATGTTATTTTTCATAAAAAATATAATTTGTTTCTATTATTATTATATTAGTTATATATATTTATAATTTATTTATTTTATATAACAAAAACAAAATATATCTCTTAATTTTGTAAAATATATTATCTTTATAATAATTATAATCTTCTTAGAAAATTAAACTTATTTAATGTTATACTAAAAAATTCAATATTGCAAAAATATAATTTTATTTTAAGATAATATTTTAAACAATGAAAAATCATATTTGTCTTTTGAAAATTAATTTAAAATCTCTAAAAAAGATACATTTAATTATAAGTATTATAATTAATTTATAATCAAATAAATTAACAACAAAATCTCATTTATCATATTAAAAGACAATCATCTTAAAAATATTAATATTATTTTTTAACTCTAGAAAAATATATTTATTAAATTAATTTTGTAATAAAACAATGTTTAAAATTTATTTGTATTTACATACATGACCCATTTTCATTAAAGATGTTAAAACACAATGAACTATAAAAGGAAAAAAAAGTTAATGAAAATAACGGGGAAGAGAAATTATAGTGAATGTAATATAAAAACATGAAACCTTTCAAATCATGTATTTGGACTTGTTAGGTGTATATATGCACACATAGAAATGGACCGTGGTTTAGAAAAATCCATACTTTTGGTGAATTTCTATTTCTACAGGGAATTAATGTTTTGTTTAAAGAAATAATGATGCCTTGGTCGAGTGTTAAAAAGAAGTTAGGGTCAGTGAAGAAGGATCTATATGAGGTTTTCAAACCACTTACAACATGTTGTGTCGCCATTCCTCATACGTAGGACCATGTGCTTGCTATACCCTTCTGTCCCTGTAGGTTTCCTCGAACTCTCTCAGATGATATTCCACGACATCCCATCGACAACACGTACTAGGCTAGATGGGGGGATGATGGACATGACCATCACCAAAATTTCACAGACAACCTTCGACGAGGCCCCATCCACAATTCCAACCATCTAAAGAGATGGAGATGATTGATATGTCAGTCACCATCTATTCTCCAACGACTTGCTATAACACCCCGTCGATAAAGCCTACAATTGTCACATCCCATTTTAATTTTCATGGTGCCATAACCAGACTGCCTACCAGGCCAGAAAGGAGTAATATGGATATTTATGTCACCTCCCTTTGACAGGTGACCTCCAACAACACCCAATCGACAAATCCTACCCACAACATCGCCCTTTCCCAGACGATCTTCCACCACACCACATCAATAACACCTACCATGGATAGCACCCTCCCCCTCCTCCCTTTCTATGACGATATCCCACAACACCCCATCTTCAACGCCTACTAGCACCCTATCCCTTTATTAGACATTCTATCACGATTCACCATCGACAAATGCCTACCATGCCAAGTGGGGGAAGATGGATATGATGGTCGACGCGCCCATTTGTGTAATTATCCACACTAGAGGAAACCTAGTAGTTAGGAGTTTTCAGAAATGACACATTTAGACCATACATGTCATTCACCACTATAGAGGATGATGAAAACAGATACCTGATGTTAAAAATGATGAGTCTAGATGTGAAATGTCAATTTAAGTATCTGAAAAAATGAGGCACACTGCGAGGCTCTATCCATCTAAACATGCAATGTAGAGTTTTTTGACATGAACAACTGAGTAGAACATATAATGTATTTTTTCCGATAAGGATTTAAAATATTAATTATATTTTCATTTGTTATATATACCTATAATGTTATTATTCATTGTATTATGAATTAATGATAATTGATAATTCTCAATTAATAATATGATTCCATTAAATTTAAATTTTCATCCATTAGGAAATCAATATTTTTTTATATTTATTTCACACTACTATGTATGGGGTAATATTTAATTCTTGTGCTAAAGATAACATATAAAAGGTTTCCCTTTATATATTTTTTTTCTAACGCTGTTAAATGTCCTACAATTATGTGCACTTTTTTATTATAGTTTCTTAATGAAACATTGTTTAAGTTAATATATATACATATATACATTCTTGTAAATTTTTTTGAATAATATTTATATTTCACTAAATATATATATTTATATACATTGAATATATAAATAATTCATATAAAATTTAATAATATATGTATATCCATTCGTATATGTACGTCTGTATGAGTTTTTTTATGTTTGTGGTGTTTGTGTATGCATATGTTCTACTGTGTTGTGCATATGGGAGTGTGTTTATTGACATTTATGGTTTGTATGTCTCTATGTTTATTTCCATACACATGTATGTAATTTTATGTTTATGTTATACATATGTGTATGCAGACAAGAATAAGGACTTATATATACATAAATATACAAATATATTTGTGTGTATGTTTATGTGTAAGTGTATTGGTATGTATTTAAAATTTTTTATTGTATGTATATGTTTAATGACATATGTATGTATGTGTGTATGTGAATGTGTAGGTATTGTTTTATGTGCATGCTAATGTGTTTGTTTATATGGATGAGTATGTGAAAGTATAAATGAGTATGTTTATGTATTGGTGAATGTATGTGTATGTGTATATGTGACATTATGTTTACGTAAATGTGTATGTGCACGCGTATGTGTATATGTGTATGTTAATGTATTATGTGTGTATATAGTCATTTTTATAGATGTATATGAATGTACATGCACATGTATACTATTTTATGGATGTGTAAATATATATAAATGTATGAATATTCATGTGTATGGGTATGCATATACATTTGTATATTTATGTACATGTGTATGTGTATTTGAATTTGAATGTGTAAATGTATATGTCTATGCTCTATGTTTCATTAAATATGAGTATGTATAGAAATATTTGAATGTGCATGCATGGGTATGTAACTGTATGTATGTTTATATGCCTATGCCTATGTGCACGTGTATGTGGATGTGTTTTCTCGTATGTGTATGTGAATATTGTGTGTGTATGTGTACATGTTATTATATGAATATGTATGTGTGTACATGTATGTATATTTATTAATTTAATGTTATTTATTATTTATTTAATATCTCTCTATTGTTTTTCTTTTCAATAATATATTTATTTTTATTATATAATTATTTAACATTTTCATAATATATTCAGTTTTGATATTTATTTATATTAGTAAAAAGATGAATATATTTAATTAAATGGTAAAATTTTTATAATTAATAAAAATTAAAAATTTTAATATAATTTTATATTTTCGATATACAATTAATAAAATGCATACTTCAACAATTTCCTGTAATAATATTATTTTCCTATATAATTTTATTCAATTATTTACTTTTTAAATTCATGTAATAATTGTTATGAATACACATTTTTTATTTTTATATAATTTATTTCATTTTATTAATTCATTTTTAATATTATTTAATTATTTTTTCATTATAAAAAATTACTAATTTTAAATATGTTTCGAATTTAATCATATATTTAATAGGAATATATATTTATTTAATTTCTTTAATATTATCAATAAGTTATTAATTTATATGATTAATATTTATTCATTTCTATTTGTTATTATTTAATATATATAATATGTCTAAAAAACATGTAATAGATTCCTGTATGAGTGTCTCCAACCAACAACATATTTCCCTGAAATTGAGCCCCAATGTAAGGCATGCCTAACATGATTTAGGAGTTTATTTTAAAAAATGAAAATGATTGGGATGTGATTCACGATGACTTGTAATGACAGATGGGGTCTTTGAACGTCATGCATTGTAGTCTCGACAGTGCATGCCATCGAGAGACGGTGATAGTTTGATGTTGGTGTCAGCATTGTGATCCCAATGGATCATGATCGGTAGGTTTTAGGGGATGTAGCGAGTGTGTGGGATAGCATGATTGTTGATGTAGGAGGGGAAACGACTCATCATTGATAATGTTTTTGGCGTAGATTGATAGTGGAACCAATATCGACTATGGTGGTGCCCCATCGCTGATGATGACCACAAGCAGCAGCGGTGTCGATGTTGCAGAGGTCATGTGATAGCATTGGAAGCATTGTCGACCTGTCTCTGATGCTCAGAGAGCCGATGTGCTGGATGGAATTGTAGACCAGAAATTTAGGTCGGCGAACAAGAAATTGATGGTGGAGGTTGTGGTTCATCGGTAATCTATGAAAATCCTTTATGATGTTCAATGGGATAATGGATGTGTAAGGCGTGAACGAGGCTTTTCCATCATTGTTTTTTGGGCAGAACCAATTAGTTGAGATAATTCCAATAGCGGTTCAAAATAATGTATCATCCTATGGTCCATGTTTGTATGTCCATGAGATGCAAGGGTCTTAGTGCTAATATAAAAAAAGGAGGTTTATTATCATATTTAATATATGTCTGATATCTCGTGGGTGGGGGGGGGGTACGGCTCCCCATTGGCCGATGCGTGAGGTGTTTCTGTGCGTTTGGTTATATTTTTATCTGTGAGTACTTTATATAAATGTATATTATCTATTTATTTATTTTTATTAATTTATTATGTGTATTTTGTATTCTTTTTTGTGAATGAAATGGCCTCTTTCTATCTGGGTATAGGAAGATCCATTACACAGCCAGTAGGCCAATGGCCAGGTGGCCCAAGAAATTTCTTGTAGGCTTGGTGTAGTGTTATGCCTGCATCATCTAGTCTATATCACCAGGCCTCTGTCATGCTGGCATCACCGTCTGTCTGCATCATTCCCACATTACTTCCTTCTTGAGTCACATCATGCGATATAAATTCCCCAGGGGGCATGCTAGGATTCGATCACATGTTATTATGTTAATGTAATTTTTGTAATTAATCTTAATTATTATTTTATTAATGTTTTTAACTTATTAAATATTACTTAATCATTTTAAAATTATTTAAATTAATATTAATTATTTATATTTAATATTTAAAACTTTTTAGTTTGTTTATTTTATTCATTTCTAATATTTATTTATACATATTTATTGACTATGTTTTAATTTAAATAAAATATTTTTTATTTATATGACTAATATTTATTCAATTATATTTATTATCATGTAATTCCTTTAAAATGTTTCAAATTATTATAATTAATTAATTTAAATGCATTTTTTTAGGATTCTGAAAAAATTTATGAGTTTATAACTAATTTAATTAATGATTAAAATTTTCCATAATTATTTTATATGATTTAATATTTCTGACATGTTATTAATTTATTTGATTAATACTCCTTCAATTTTAGTTATTCAGTTGTAATATTATCGAAATGTTTGAAATCGTTATAATAATTTATTGAAATGTTTTTTTAATATTTTCATTAATTTTTCTGTACACAATCATATTTTCTGTAATTATTCATAGAAATTTTTACATATTTAGTAGGATTTAATAAAAATTCGATGATTTTAACTTCATATGAATATATATTCATTTTTTATATTTTTAAATTAATATATATAATTAAAAATACCTAACCAATTTATTTGTATATTTGGAGTTTATTTATTTATAATTATTCCATTTCAATCATTTTTAATAATAATTGATTTATGAATATTTATTCATTAACAAGGTTATTTATTTATTATTTTTTATGAATTCATTCATTTTTAATATATATTCATTTTTTATTACTTTATTTTATTTAAATTATTTTTTATCAGCTGTAAAATGAAAATAATCTATATATATATATATATATCAGCACTATAATATTAGTTTTGATAAATATTTATTTTACCCACTATAGTTTTAGTAATGATAAATATTTGTTTTATTATAAAAAAAATTTCCATTGATAAAACCGTTCATTTTTAGCGGTTATTAATTTCAATCTTATAAAACTCATATTTGTCAAAAAAAATTGAACGAATTGATCAAACCATAGTGGTTAAATAAATTCATGACATTTGAAACATGTTTCTCTTCACAATTAATGATCTCATTGGGATGTAAATATCATTTTCCAATCCACTAGAACTTCATGAATGCATAAAACCTCTCAAAACCTAGGGTATTTTAGTGAATATCTTGAAACTGGTTGTACATATTTTTTATTATGAATCACAAAAAATTGTATTAGTGAGATATTTGTGATTATGAAATTCATCTCTTGATGATTCATACATGTTTTATGAAGATAATTTCCTATGCATCCTTTTGGTAAAATTATTTACTCTTCCATGGGTATTATTGAATGTTCACATAAGCAAGACTAGATGAATAACATTCATAATATAATAATGATTAATCAAATACAACCTACACTATGAAACAATATCAATAATTAAAAATAAAACACATTCAACTGAAATTTATAATTCCCAATTAGTTAAAACTTTTAGAAATGGAAAATTCCTAATTTTGATTCTGTACATTATTATTTAAATCAATTGAGCATTATTATTTTATTATTCGACTGATGGTACTTCATGAAAAATTATTCAGTATCCTAAAAGTATAATATCAATGGTACCCTCTCTCAATGCTTCACCAATACAAGGGGGTTCAGATTGGGAGACCAATTTTCACCTTTTCATCTTGTCATTATGGCTGGTTTTTTTTAAATTTTATTTCATTGGAAGCTAAAGAAAAAAGATTTCAATGGGGGTGGTTTATATAAGAAGTCCACATATTTCACATATCTTCATTGATGATTGAATATTTTTTTTCTCATGGAAAACAATTTTAATATTCAAATCTATTTTTTAGTTTATAAAAATATATGAGAAATCATCCATACAATTAGTTAATTATTCAAACTCAAAAAATTTCATTAGATCTGGCATGAACTCTTATATAAAGAAAGATATTTTATAATCATCATTTATTCTTTTGGGTTACAAACATAATATATATATTTGGATCCCTGTGATTTTTGGTCAATCCAATAGTGTTTCTCTCAAGAATCATCCACATGAGATAAAAAAATATTCAGGGATGATATTTTAAAAGGGTTTCATCAATATAGAAGGAATCACATATAAACAATGTAGCTCAATAGATTAAAATTGATAATATTTATTTATTAAAGCTACATGGATTTTTGAAGAACATAATTCCCTCTCACATTGACATGTTTTTTCTTGTTTTTAAAGATCGTAAAATAGCGATTTGTTGGATTGGAAAAATCTATATATCCCTAATCCTTTTGGTGATATGTTCTATCAATACATGTTCATGATCGAGATATATATTTTATAAAATAATTGAAGGAGACTGATTCATATTTATGGTTCTTTATTCGCTCAGATCATTAAACACAAATATTACCCACATACGGGGGGTTTGCGAGGTAACCATTACCCCCAACCATTGGTTTTTATTGATTATTCCTCTACGGATCGATTGTTCTTCTTCAAAATTGATTAATTTTGAATACATAGATGAATTCAAATTACATTTTTATTTTAATCAGAAATATGATGAGTTTTTATTCATAATATAAAAATTAATTATATTTATAATATTGAAATTTTATGAAAAACATAATATATCTAATATATTTAAAAAATATATAATCTTAATAATAGTAATTATTTTCTATAAACAAGTATAACCGTTAATTAATATTTAAAAAAAAAATCTATTTTACCAAAACAATTAAATAAATATAGTTATTTAATATTATTCTTCTAATGTAATGCAGAACAATATTTTCCTTTAGAATATTAATTTCAAGAAAACTAAATAATTGGTTTAATTATTAATAATTATTGTAACAAAATAATAATTAAATTAATTATAACAATTAATTTTAATTATTATTTTCTATGTAACCTGTCTTAAATATTTTCTGAATTTATCAGTTATATTTAAATCCATTTAGAAAATATTTTTTCAATAAAACTATATAAATTATTTCGAGGCTGTTACATTATTCCTCCATAAAATTAATTGTTTCCTCGTAATTATTTATGGAACACATGGAATAAATTTCTACCCAGGAGGCCGAATTGAAATTAGTAAGTTCGATCTAATCTGCCAAAATTTACAAGACTGTTTCCCTAATAACATGTATGAAAACTCAAACACACAACTCATGTTCATCACTTATAAATGATGTGTAAATTATTTTTATAAAATGATAGCGAGAAATACCGACATTGTTTATTACATACCTTGAACATTTACCAGTATAGGTTCTGGAAATAAAATTTAACACAATATAAACCCTTTTCATAAATACACAAAGAATTGAATGTTATAAATGTGTATACGAGTATATAAACAAACACACACACATAGATATATTCATAAATACATATATATATAACTCTTGTTAAAACAATTAATTTGATGCAATGATATGAATCCTTAACTATTTTTGGGTTAGTTTTGGGATATGGGGCAATTGGAAATTGGTATGAACAAAGTGTGGGAACATTGGGAAATGAGGGTTGGATTTTTTTATTTAAAAATTGATAGTTAAAATAAAAAGTGTTAATAGAATTTTATATGTCAAGATTAAAAAATCAATGACAATGATGGAAAAATAATTTAATCAATGTTGAAAAAATAATTATTGCAAAATTATTAAAAATATTGAAGTATACTAACAACCCATTGAAAGGGATTGATGTGCTCGGGATTGAAATTGAGCATTTTTCTCATATATTTTCACGAAGGTAGGTGGAATAAAACCTAATAATTTTAAATAGAATTACTTTTAACTTTATTATAAATTTATGTTCTAATCATTAAAATATTTCTTCTTTTTATCCCATCCATTACTCCCTTTTTATTAGTCAATCATGTTTCATTGAATATTTATCATACTATTTTTTTTGGAAAATACAGGATTGGGTTTTTATTATATTAATAATAATCATATTTTTTTCTTTATCATTTTGTTTTATCAAAACATGCCACTATAATTTTTTTAAACATGTAGATTTTTTACATAAAAATGGTTGACATATTTTTACCCTTTATATAAATTTGTTAATATATATATAATCCTTTTGGGGATTTAAATATATATATATATATTATTCCATTTTGATATAAATAATTCAAATTTCATTTTTTTAAAAAATACAATTGGTGGCTTTTATTATTATAATAATTATATATATTTATAATTTATAAATTTTTATAAATAGAAACAAAATATATCTCTTATATTTATAATGTATATTATCTTAATAAAAAAATATTCTTCTAAAAAATTTACAATTATTTAATGTTATAATATATAATTCTATATTACAAAAAAATAACGTTATTTTAATAACATATTCCAAAAAATAAAAAATAATATTTTTCTTTTGAAAATTAATTTGATAACTATATATAAATTGTACAAATAATTATATGTATTATAATTCACAGTATATTAAAATAAATTGAAAAGAAAATTCCATTTATCATTTTAAAAGACAATTATCTTAAAAATATTAATAGTTTATTTTAATTATACATAAATCTATTTATTAAAATATTTTTATAAGAAAAATATGTTTTCAATTTAGGGGTTGTTACAATGATGACCAATTTTCATTAATGAGGTTAAAATAATTGAACCATAAAATGAAAATGAAATTAATGAAAATAATGGGGATGAGATATTATGGGGAAAGTAATAACATAATTTAAATTACTCAAATCATGCATTTGGACTCGTTAGGTGTATATATACCAACACACAAACGATCAGTGGTAGAGAAAAAAAACAACATTTATGTGAATTCAGGTGTCTAAGGAGAACATGATTTTTTGTTGAAAAAATATTGATTCCTTTGTCGAGTGTGAAGAATAAGTTATGGTCAGTGAAGAATATTTTATATGAGGTTTTCAAACCCCTTACATCATGTTCTGTCAGCATTCCACATACACAGGACCAGGTGTGGTCTATACCCATCTGTCCTAGTGGGGTTCTCTAGATACTCTTAAATGATCTTACACGATGCCCCATCGACAAAACGTAACAAGCCAGACAATGGAAGATTGACATGACCATCGCCACAATATCTCGAACAACCTTTGATAGGGTCCCATCAACAATGCCTACTAGGCCAGAGAGGCAGATGGTGGATATGACAGTCACCTCCCATTCTCAAACGACATGCCACAACATCCCATTGATAAAGACTACCACAGTCACCACCCATTTTATCTTTCATGACACCACACCCGGACTGCCTACTAGGCCAGACAGTGGGAAGATTGATATGAATGTCACCTCCCTTTCATGGCTGACCTTCCACAACAACCAATCAAAAACTCTAACCTACCACACCACCATTTCTCAGACGATCTGCAACCACACCCAATCTATAAGGCCTACCGTGGTTATCACCCTCCCTCTCTGCCCTTTCCCTGATGATATGCCATGACACCCCTTCATCAATGCCTACCAGTGACCCAGACCTATATTAGATGTTCTTCCATGATTCCCCATCGACAACGCCTACCATTCCTTTTGGGGAATGATTGATATGGCGGTCTCTACATCCATATGTGTAATTCTACGCACCCGAGGAAACCCGGTAGGTTGGAAGTGTCCAGAAAGGACACTTTTAGACCCTACCTGTCATTTAACACTATTGAGGATTTAAAAAACTGACGCCTAATGTTAAAAACGTTGAGTCTGAATGTGAAAGGTCAATTAATGTCTTAGACAAAACAAGGCACACTGTGATGGCTCTCTCGATCCAAACATGCACTACTGGACATCAGATTTCATATATAGAGTAATTTGGCATGAACAAAAGACAGAAAAAACTAATTTATTTTTTTCATAATAGAATTTAAGAAATTTAATTTATTTTCATTTTGAATATTTAACTATAAATTTATTATTCATTGTATAATGTATTTAATAATAATTGATAATTCTCATTTAATTATATGATTCCATTTAAATTAAAATATCACCCATTAGAAAATAAATATTTTTTATATTCTTGTAAAACTACTATATATATGGGGCAATATTCAATACTTATGATAAAAAGAATATATAAAAGGGATCCCTTTTTCTATTATTTTTTATATATTTGTTCTATTTCATACAATTATGAGAACTTTTTGTTTACAAATTCTAAATAAAACATTAAATAAGAAAATATATATACATATATACATTCATATATATTTTTGAGTAATATTAATATTTCTCCATGTATATATATTTATATATATTGTATCTATAAATATTTTATATATCATTTAATTATATATATATACATTCTTATATGTCTATATGTATGTGTTTTTTATGTATGTGTTGTTTTTGTATGCATCTGTTCTACTGTGTTGTTTCTCTGGTTGTGTGTTTATCTTCGTTTATGGTTTGTATGTTTGTATGTATATGTGCATAGGCATGTATGTAATTTAATTTATATGTTATATATAAGTGTATGTGGACATGAATAAGAACTTATATATTCGTAAATATACATATATATATATATGTGTCTGTGTATGAGTAACTGTATTTGTATGTATTTAAAAAATTGTATTGTAGGTATATGTATGTGCACATATATACGTATGAGTGTATGTGAATGTGTATTTATTTTTTATGTGAATGCTAATGTGTTTGTTCATATATATTCATATGTATAAATGAGTATGAATGCACATACACATGTATGTTATTTTATGGATGTGTACATATATTTGAAAATTCATTTCTATGCGTATGCATATATATTTGTATGATTATGTACATGTGTATGTGTATTTGTATTTTTATGTGTATATGTATTTGTATATGTTTCATGTGTATGTATATATGCATATGTAAAGAATTATACGAATGTTCATGTATGGCTATGTAACTGAATGTATGTTTATATGCCTATGCCTATGTGCATGTGTATGTGGATGTGATTTCAAATATGTGAATCTGAATATTGTGTATTAATGTGTACACGTTTTTCTCTGTATATGTATATTGGTAAATGTATGTATGTTTATTTATGTAATAGTATTTATTGTTTTTTAATATCTCTCTATTATTTCTCTTTTGATTAATTATTTCATTTATATTATGTAATCATTTAACATTTAAATAATATATTAAATTTTGATATTTATTTATATATGATTAAATATGTATATATTTAATTAAATATAATCAAATTTACAAATAATAAAAGTTAAAATTTTAATATCATATTATATTCTTGATATACAATTAATATAGTGCATAATTCAACAATTAGCTGTTATAATATTATTTTCCTATATAATTTTATTCAATTATATACGTTATCAATTCATGTAATTAATTGTATGAATACACATTATAAATTTTTCTTGTAATTTATTTCATTTAATTTATTCATTTATAATATTGTTTAATTATTTTTTCATTTTCATTATTTACTAATTTTAAATATATTTCCAATATAATAAATTTTATAAATGTAATAGATTTTTATTTAATAGATTCAAATTTTTAATATGTTTTTAATTTATTTATTCATATTTATTCATATTTATTTGTTATTTTTTTATATTTTTAATTTTTCTATAATATGTAATTGATTACTATATGACTATCTCTAACCCACACCATATTTCGCTGAAATTGAACCCCAATGTAGGCCATGCCTAACAAGATTTAGGTTTTTATTTAAAAAAATGAAATTGAAGGGGATGTTCTTCACGATGTCTTGTAATGACAGATGGGGTCTTGGACCGTCATGCTTTATAGTCTCGACAGTGCGTACCATCAAGAGATGGTGAGATTTGGATGGTGGTGTGCACATAGGGATCCCAACAGATCCTTTACAACATGTTTCAGGGGAGGTGGTGAATGTGTGGGATGGAAATATTTTGGATGTAGGAGGGGAAAAAACTCATCATTGCTAATATTTTGGGCATATCTAGACAATGGACCCAATATCAGACGATCTGCCATGATGCCCAGTCTTCAATGCCTACCAGCACCCCAATCGTTTATTAGACGTTCTTCCACGATGCCCCCATCGACAACGCTTACCATGCCTGGTGGGGGAAGATGTATATGATGTTCGCCTCATCCATATGTGTAATTCTCTACACAAGTGGAAACCCAGAAGGTTGGAGGTATCCAAAAATGATACTTTTTGTCCCAAATAGTCATTCACCGCTATTGAGGATAAAGAAAACAGACGCCTGATGTTAAAAATCTTGAGTCCAGATGTGAAACATCAATTGATGGTTCAGACAAAATGAGGAACACTGCAATGGCTCTCTCCATCAAGACACACACCATCAAACATTAGATTTCAGATGTAGAGTTATTTGACACGAACAATTAACTACAGAAACTAATGTATTTTTTCCCATAAGAATTTAAAAATATCAATTTAGTTTAATTTTTTATATTTAGCTATATTGTTATTATTCATTGTACTATCAATTTAATAATAATTTATAATTCTTAGTTAATTATATTAATCCATTAATATTAAAAATTTAAACCATTAGAAAATCCATATTTTTTATATTCATCAAACACTACTCTATATGGGGTAGTAATCAATACATGTGTTAAAAAGAACATATAAAAGGGTTCCCTTTTCAAATTATTTATTCCAACAATGTTAGATGTCCTAGAATTATGTGCACTTTTTTTTAGATTCTAAATGAATCATCGAATAAGTTAATATATACACATATATACGTTCTTATATATTTTTTAATAATATTTATATTTTACCATGTATATATATTTATATATATTTTATATATAAATATTTTATTTAACATTTAATAATATATGTATACCAATTCTTCTATGTATGTCTGTATGAATTTTTTATGTATGTGTTTTTTGTGAATGAAACAGTTCTATTGTGTTGTGTGTTTGTGTGTGAGTTTATCTACGTTTATATTTTATATATCTAAATGTATATGGGCATAAGAATGTATGTCATTTTATGTGTATGTTATACATATGTGTGTGTGGACATGAATAAGAACTTATATATTCATAAATATACATATATATTTGTGTGTGTGTGTGCGTGTGTCTGTTTATTGGTGTGTATTTAAAAATTTGTATTGTCTATATATATATGTGCACATATGTATGTATGTTTGTATGTGAATGTGTATGTTTCTTGTCAGCATGCTAATGTGTTTGTGTATATGTATGAGTATTTGAATGTATATATGAGTATGTTCATGTATTAGTTAATGTATGTATATGTGTATATGTGTCATTATGTTTATGTACATGTGTATGTTCATGTGTATGGGCATATGTGTTTATAGAGTCATATGTATTGATGTGTATAAATGTACATGCACATGTATGCTATTTTATAGATGTGTATATATATATGAAAATTAATTTGTAGATGTATGCATGTACAATTGTATTTTTATGTACATGTGTATGCGTATTTGAATTTGTATGTGTATATGCATTTTTATATGTTTTATGTGTATGTATATATGTGTATGTATAGAAATATATAAATGTACATGCATGGTTCTTTAACTGTATGGTAGATTATATGCATATGCCTTTGTGCACATGTATGTGGATGTGTTTTCTAATATGTGTATGTGATAATTGCGTATGTATGTGTACATGTCTTTCTATGTATATGTTTGTGTGTACATGTCTGTATGTTTATTAATTTAATGTTATTTATTGTTTTTTAATATCTCTATATTTTTTGTATTTTCAATCATTTATTCAATTTTATAATATAATCATTCAACATTTTCTAAATATATTTTGTTTTTATATTTATTTATATATGTTTAAATATGTATATATTTAACCAAATAGTAACAATTTTTAAATTAATAAAAATTATAATATGTAATATCATATTATATTTTCGATATAAAATTAATATAGTGCATACTTGAACAATTAGTTGTTATACTATTATTTGCATATATAATTTTATTCCATTATTTACGTTATAAATTCATGTAATTAATTTAATGAATACAATATTTTTATTTTTTTCTTTAATTTTTTTATTTTTTTTATTCAGTTTAAATATTATTTAATTATTTTTTTAATATTTGATATAAACAAATTTTAAATATATTTCAAATTTAATAAATTTTTTAAAATTAATACACATTTATTTATTTTCATGACTTTTTTATATCTTTTTAGTTTATATGATTAATATTTATTCGTTTTTATTTGTTATTTTTTAATATTTTTAATATTTCTGAAAAACATGTAATTGATTCATATATGATTGTCTTCAACCCACACCATATTTCCTTGAAATTGAATCCCATTTTAAGCCACGCCTAACATGATTTATGTATTTATTTTAAAAAAATGAAAATGATGGGGATGTGCTTCAAGATGTCTTGTAGTGACAGATGGGGTCTTTAAATGTCGTGAATTGAAGTCTCGGAATTATGTACCATCGAGATATGATGAGGTATGGATGATGGTGTTAGCATAGGGATCCCAATGGATCATGAGAGACATGTTTTAGGTGATGTGGTGAATGTGTGTGATGGCATGATTGTGGATGTAGGAGGGGAAAATACTAATCATTGCTAATTTTTTGGGCATAGCTTGACAGTTGACCCAAGAGAGATTATGGAAGTGTCCCATCGCTGATGATGGCCTCAAGCAGTGGCAGTTTCGATGTTTTATAGGTCATGTAATAACATTGGAATCAGGGTCGACGTGTCTGTGAAGCTCAGAGAGCTAATTTGCTCGATGGCCTTGTTGATCATCGATTCTGGTCGACAAACAAGCAATTAACCGTGGGGTTATTGTTCTTTCGTCATCTACGATAATCCTTGAGGACATTTAGTGAGATAACGGATGTGTGAGTCGTGGTTGGGTATTTTCCATCATTGGGTTTTATGTGAGTTTCAATTGGTTGTGATAATTTCAATAGAGGTGCAAAAAATAGTAACGTCATTTGGCCCATGATGGTATGCACATAATATGTAAGGGTCATATGTCCAATATCAATAAAAAAATAAGGTTGATGAGAATGTTGATATAGGTGGGATATCCCTTGGGTGGGGGGGGGGGGGGCTATGGCCTGCCCATTGGCCGATGGGTGTGGTGTTTCTTTGTGTTTTGTTGTATTTTTATCTGTGAGTACCTTATATAAATATATATTATCTATTTAATAATTTTAATTCGTTTATTATTTGTATTTTTTCTTCTTTTTTGTTAATGCAATGGCCTCTTTCAATCTGGGTAGAAGAAGATCCCTTACATAGCCTATATTCTATTGTCCAGGTAGCCTAATAAATTTCCTGAAGTCTCGGTGTAGCGTCATGCTTTCATTATCTAGTCTATATAATTAAGCCTCTGTTATGCTTGCATCACTGTCTTCCTGCATCATGCCCACATAACTGCCTTCCTCTGTCACTTCATGCGTTATAAATCCCCCAAGGGGCATGGTATGATTCAATCACTTGTTTTTATGCATATGTAATTAATCTTACTGATTAACATAATAACATTTTTAACTTATTTAATTTTATGTAATCATTTTTGAAATGATTTCATTTAATTTTTATTATTTAATTTTAATATTTATAACTTTTGATTTTTTTGATTTTATTAATATCTAATATTTATGTATACATAATTATTTACTCTGTTTTAATTTAGTCAAAATATTTTTTGATATGATTAATATTTATTTAATTTAATTTATTATTTTTTAATGCCTTTTAAATGTTTGAAATTATTATAATTAATTTATATTAATGCATTTTTTAGTATTCTCAACATTTTTTATGAGTTTACAAATAATTCAATTTATGATTAATATATTCCATTATTATTTTATATGACATAATATTATTAACATATTTTTAATTTATATGATTAATACTCATTCAATTTTATTTATTGAGTTGTAATATTTTCAAAATGTATTAAATCATTAAAATTAATTTAATTAAATGATTTTTTTAATATTTTCATTAAATTTTTTTACACGTTCAAATTTCCTATAATTATTCATAGAATTGTTTTTACATATTAACTATGTTTTAAAAAATTCTATTTTTTATCTTCATATTAATATGTATTAATTATTTATTTTTTATTAATCTATATAATTAAAAAACATAATCAATTTATAAGAATATTTAGATTCTATTTATTTATAATTGTTCAATTTCACTCATTTTTTATAATCATGCATTTATGATTATTTATCCACTAATAAGGTTATTTTTTTAAGAATTCATTCATTTTTAATATATATTCATTTTTAATTTCTTTTTTATAATAAATATTGTTTATCAGCTATAAAATGAAAATGATCTCATAATAAATAAATAAATATATATATATATATATATATCAACACTATAATATTATTGTTGATAAATATTTATTTTATCTACTATAATTTTATTTATCATAATGATTTGTTTTATTAGAGAAAATTTTAGAACTAATAAAACTAATCTTTTTTAGTGGTTATTAATTTCAAACTTATAATATTTATATTTGTCAAAAAAATTTGGAAAGCATTGATAAACCCTTCATGGTTATATAAATTTAATACTTTTGAAAAATGTTTCCCTTCCCAATTCATATTCTTTCATGGATGTAAACTACATTTTCCAATCCACTAGAAATTCTTGGACGAATAAATCCTCTCAAAACATAAGTTGTGTGAGTTAATCTCTTCAAACTTCTTGTACCTGGTTTTTTATAAAATCACAAAAAAAGTATTAGTGTGTGGTTTCGGATTAAGAAACTCTTTTCTTGATTATTCATACATGGCTTATAAAGGTAAATTTCAATTTATCCAATTTTTAAAATGATTGACTCTTCCACAAGTATTGTTGAATGATTACATATGAAAGACCGGATGAATCACTTGTATTGTATAATAAGGTATATTCAATAACAACCTACTATACAAAACAATATCAATAATTCAAAATATAACGCATTCACCTAAAATTTATAATTCCTAATTAGTAATAATTTTTATTAATGGAAATTACTTAATTTTGATTCCATACATTATTATTCAAATTAATAGAGCATTATAATATTGTTATTTGACTTATGGTACATCTAGAAACATTATTGAGTTTACTAAATGATCAATATCAATGGTACCCTATCTCAATTCTTCACCCATACTGGGGTGTTCAGATATGGAATCCCATTTTCCCTTTTTCATCGTGTCTTGATGGATGAATTTTTTCTTATTTAATTACATTAGACGATAAAGACAACATATTTCAAGGGGGGTGGTTTATTGATGAAGTCCACCTATTTCTCATATATTCTTTTCTAATGATATATTTGTTTTTCTCAAGGATAGATCATTAATAATTCAAATATATTTTTTAGTTTGTCCAAATATATGTGAAATCATCCATTAAATTGGTTAATTAATGAAACTCAGATATTTCCATCATCTTGTTTGTGAACTCTTATATAATGCATGATATTTTCTGATCCTCAGTTATTGTAGTGGTTAAAAACATAATAAATATATTTGGATCCCTGTGATTTTTGGTCAAAAAAATAGTGGTTCATTCAAGAATCATTGTCATGATAGACAAAAATATCCAGGGATGATATTTTAAGAGGGTATCTATAGTAGGGAAGGAAGCACATATAAATGATGTATCTCAATAGATTAAAATTAATAATATGTATTTATTAAAGATTCCATGAATTTTGATGGACAAAATTCACACTCACATTGACATGTTCTTGTGGGTTTTGATATATTTTATTAAGGTCATTTGTCACCTTTGGATAATCTATGTATCCCTTGCAACGCCCCGACCCCAGTTACCCAGAGTCTGTGCATTACATCGTAACATTGGCATGATCACAAAAGATCATGTCTTGAAAGAACTATTAGTTTAGTAGCCTTGGAAACACTAGATACATTCATATGTCTTACATTATATTTTAATGTAAAAAAAACTACAACAACTTCTCTTCATATCCCCTTATATTATCCTTGTAGGTCATTCATAATATACTTCTTCACATCCTGGGAAAATTAAAACGTTGAAAGGGGTGAGCTCAGATGCTAATTAAGGATAACAATATAGCGAAAGCTTTCATGAATATACATTAATATTTAAGGCAATGTATAACTAAAAAAATCCTTTTAAACATGAACATTAGAATAATATGGAAAAAGTAAAATGAAACTATACCATTTATATACTCACAGGGATATTCTACTAGTCGAATAATCACAAGAAATATCAATAACCACTTTCATAATGATGGAATGCATAATGCCAGACTATCATAACCAAGTAGCCAAAGCCTCGTGCCAAGTCTACAATAAGATTTTGTCAAGGCCTCATGCCAAGACACTAGTTTGTCTAATGAGACCTACCGATGCATCGAGGAGTTGTAGCGGGCTCCACCCGTCACTAATTAATTCCAATGCATTACTCATATCAATATGTTTAAACATATCATATAACATAATCGTATCACATAAAACATGCATAAAGGAAACATAACATTTCCATATTTCAATCAAAATATATCAATACAACACATTGATATAATAATAAAAACTTTCAAAACCATTTTCAATACCAAAATAATATTAAGTTAAAACGTTGTATTTATGTTTCATTAAAAAAATCTTATGGCTTGTAGAGGAAGCCAAAATACAAATAATGGTCACGGCGGCGGAGAAGTCGTTGTCACTGCATACGTAAGACAAAAACATTCCTTTTGTCGTTTAGTAAAATTCATTGTAAAAAACGATTCCTTTTTGAATAAAAGTCAATGTCAAAGGGGTTTATACACCGTATAAAAGAATGTTGTGTATAAAAAAAATATGCCTCTATGAAAGGAGATTGAGACGAAGTTCCTTACAAAGATCATTCATTTAAATAAAGTAGATCTATTTTGTGTATTCACTATATGTACACATAAATAAAGTACAAATACAAGATAGGACATAATAATATCATTAGATAATTTGAAAGTATGTTATTAACCCAAAGAATAGAAATTGGGTTAAGAAGTTCCCTTACCTCGTGTACTACTGGACTCGATCGTTCTTTAATCTCCAGAATAATAAAATAGATTTATTTTCTATTTTCTTAAGAACCATTTTCATGCTCATTATTTCTTTTAAATCACTTATTACCATGTAATGAACATTATGTAATTATTTATGTTAATAACATTCGCTTTGTTGATCTTTGATACATGAGTAAAAAATATACTTCATAAAATTACAAGTTGTTCATGTGGTGAAATATCCATTATATAAAGAATTATATTCATGATACAGATATAATATATAACATATATATCCAGTGTATACATGCATTTATAATATTACATAACATTTAGAAGTAACATATGAAATTCACCGTTCATGGAGACGGTAAGCCGTACGTACGCATGAACGCTACTTTCATTTCTATTTCATATTTAATGGGATGAAGTTATAGTTATATAAAGGTATAATATAATTCCAATATAATATAATGTATAATACCATTTACTCCAACCTTTATATATCCCACATATGGCATTAACGATTCAAATCACTTTGAGGGGGTGGTAGTCTGCACTTCCTAAAATGAAATTATTGCGTTTACCCATAATAGAAATCATAAAGTATGCCACAAATAAAAAATAGAGAAGCATAAGGAAAACATAAAAATAATATATATATCATATATTAAAATTGTTTCATGAAAATGGCCACCATTAGAGGTGTTAAAAGAATATTGAACAATCATCGTTTCGTGGGGCAGTATTTCGCCACCCACTGAAACAGTATGTTCTTTAACCATTAGACGAAAGTGTGTGTAAGTGTAAACCAAATACTTATCATAAAAACATCCTAGTATATTTTAGATACTGGTGTTGTCACAAAAGAAAGTAATAAAAAGAGTTTAAGGGGTTGGAGAAGCAAAATAAAACAAAACACCATTAGAGAAGACATTACCTTAAAACCGGGTAACTCTTTTTGATTTGAGCCAAAGGCTTCCTTGGGAAAACTTCTGCACAATGTGAGGCTTCTAGGAGTAATATAAGGAAGTTGGGAGAGTATTTGGGTAGAGTGTGGCCTAGCCAAATGGATTGAATGTGTGAATAAGGTGGTAGTGGTGGGGGCCTTTTATAAGATGAGAGGAGGGGAACTCTTGGAAAGTAATAAAATGTTACTTTATTATACAATGGTTTTCGGATTCTAAAGGTCCCAAACCTATATAATTCGAGGATAAGGTGATAAGGGTTTTAAATATACTCATCCAATAGGTTTTTGACAAGTGTATGTCTTATAATTTACATTATCTTTTCATTTTATTTAAATCGTTAATTAATGAGGTAATCGCTGCATAATCATGGTGTCATAAATAATTTAATATATTTAATGTCTAAAAATTATAAAAAAATATCATGATGTAGGAAATATTTTTAGCTTTCTAATTAATTTTTATAGTAAAAAATATGAATTTTATAACCCCATTTAAGAATTGTTTTTGTAAAACAACTATTGTTTGTGACAATTTTATTTTAACATTAAATAAAATGTTTTTAATGTCATTTTCCTACCAATGTGGCTTCATGGGGTCTCAAAGTTAACCCATGGATTATCTTGGTCGGCCATGACTCATAGAATAGGGGTAGGACAAGTTTAAAGGTCATTTAATATTATTATAACATTATCTGTACCTTAAATTACAATAATTACCTTTAATCGTGATTAATTATACTTAAAAGTTAATATTCACCAAAATTTATTTTACTCCCATTAAACCAAATTTTACTTCCTAATGACAACCATGTTTGTTGGATTTTTTAAAATCAAATCACAGAAGTGGTAATGTTTCATTTAAACGAAAAATCAGTTTTTTAACTTCCACTTAGTGGTTTCACTATTCATCAAAAATTGATGTTTTTCATAACAATGCCAAAATTTCACCCTAAGCTATAATTGATATTCTGAATTCAAAAATGATGTATATTTTACAAAATTCCAAACATATATGTTACATTAATTAATTTCATAATTAATTCCCGCTTTCACAACAAATAGCGAGTTTTTTAGAAACAATATATATCAAAAGATTGACAATTGTTTATGTCCATTTTCAAAGTGAAATTAATTCTAATGACTACCATTTGATATAATGGTAAAAATATATTCTAATTATACTTTAAAACCACTCAATAGTATAATTTATCACTGTAAATTATTTTGACTAAAATAGATGTTTTTAAGTATTTTTTACTATTCATAAAAAATTAAAAGTTCTCAGAAAATTACAAAAAATTCAACTTAGGATAATTTGGATATTAAGAATACAAAAATGAAGTCCATTTTGAAATACAAAATTTCTATAATTTTAAAAATTGGCTATTACTATTCATAATGGCTACTTTGATTAGTCATGGTGTTTTAGAACTCGAACTTCCGTACAATGCAATCTATTGAATTATTGAAAGAGAGGTGTATCGTGGAAGCTTGGGGTGTTACATTATCCCCTACATCAATAAATTGCATCCTCGCAATTTGAAAATTTTCAATGAAAATAAAAGGTTGAAAATAGAAAATACCTTTGGGGAAAACCCACATTGGAAATAGGGATAATAATAATATAACATTAAAAGAAACAAAAATAAGTACAAAGGTCACCCGAGATAGCCCATACTAGGATTCTATGAAAATATGGATATGGAAGAAAAACAAAACATCAAGGTCTGATGGAGAGTTGTAGAAAACAGGATTAGGAGAAAGTTATCCATAAGAAAATAACAAACTTGTGATTGGTTAAATGGTCATTGAATCCCCAGTTGGAAAAGTTAACCGGCAACGTTTTTGTTTTAAGTTACCTTTTATAATGTTGAGGAATTTATTTAGGAGATTTAATAATAACGTAAGGGAATATACATACTTGTCATGTAGAATTTCATTCTTTATAAATTTTTTACCACAAACCCATTTTTCACTCTAAAAGGAGATAGAACTCAAAAATATTCTATTTATCCTAATTTTATAAGGTTCCAAATATTAACACATACCATTTAGATTAGTTAAACTATTTTGTAATAACCAGGGACTTCTTGTATGCTTGTGGAAGGGAATAAAGGCTTGTCCCACTATGGTTGTGGGTTCGATTCCTGCAGATTTGTCCGACGTGACGGGTTATCCCCCAACCTGCAGTTTTTCCATTTCCTAAAACTATAGTATTATAATATTCCAAAAATAATCTTTAGAAATGTTTTAACCATAAACAACACTATCCAAAGATCAACATAATCCATTCCAACCTTTATAGTTATCCAAAATACCTCTGTCCAAACTTTTTCTAAAAGGTCTTTAAATTCCAAAATCAATTATTAAATCGGATTCCCCAAAAAAAGTAATGTTTCTCTTATTGTAACATACTAAAAAAATATGATTACCTTCATCATATTAAATCCATAATTAAAACAACAAGTACTTCAGTACAATCCTTATATATATATCACATTATACTTATAACTAGAATATAATCCTTGAGTCCAAAAGATCCAATACATTAATTATTCCGCTTCAACTGTAGTCACAGTATAAGATTTGCCTTGATCCCTTAGCCTTTTCTGAGGTATGTTTCCCTGATGCATAGACGTTCATTTTCATAATGCCCCATTTATCTACAATTGTAGCATTCAACATTGATAGCCTCTTTCTTTCACTTGAAATCACGCACCTAGTGACCTTTTCCTCCACATTTATAACAAACTCCAATTCCTTTAAGGCAAGTACCAGGGTGATTCGTCCCATAATTATCGCATAATGGAAAATACTTCTTTCCCTTTGACCCTTTATCATTCTCTTTTTCCATTGTTCTCTTCTTCTCTTTCATTACATTATTGTCATAAGACTTAGTGAATTCCTTTTCTGTCTTGATATCACATGAGACAATATCTTCATACGATGAAAGGGATTGTGATAATAAAGCTCGATGGAGAAATGGTTTTAACCCATCAAAGAAACGATCAATCTTATTCTTGGATGGTGGTGTGCATATAGAGATCCAAATAGATCTTTTACAACATTTTTATGGGTAGGTGGTGGATGTGTGGGATGGAATGATTTTGGATGTAGGTGGGGAAACAACTCATCATTACTAATATTTTGGGCATAATTGGACAATGGACCCAATATTAGACGATCTGCCACGATGCCCAGTCTTCAACGCCCTCCAGCACCCCAACCCTTTATTAGACGTTCTGCCACGATGCCCCCATCAACAACGCCTACCATGCCTAGCAGGGGAAGATGTATATGACGTTCCCCTAATCTATATGTGTAATTCTCCACACCAGTGGAATCCCAGAAGGTTGGAGGTATCCAAAAATGATACTTTTAGTCCCAAACAGCCATTCACCGCTATTGAGGATAAAGAAAACGGACGCCTAATGTTAAAAATCTTGAGTCCAAATGTGAAATATCAATTGATGTTTCAGACAAAATGAGGCACACTGCAATTGCTCTCTCCATCCAGACACACACCATCGAACATAAGATTTCAGATGTAGAGTTATTTGACATGAACAATTAACTACAGAAACTAAAGTATTTTTTACATAATAATTTAAAAATATTAATTTAGTTTCATTTGTTATATTTATCTATATTGTTATTAATCATTGTACTATCAATTTGATAATAATTTATAATTCTTATTTAATTATATTAATCCATTAAATTTAAAATTTAACCCATTAGAAAATCCTTATTTTTTATATTCATGAAACACTACTCTATATGGGGCAATAATCAATACATGTGTTAAAAAGAACATATAAAAGGGTTCCCTTTTCAAATTCTTTATTCTAACAATGTTAGATGTCCTAGAATTATGTGAACTTTTTTATAAATTCTAAATGAATCATCGAATAAGTTAATATATACACATATATACGTTCTTATATATTTTTTAATAATATTTATATTTTACCATGTATATATATTTATATATTTTTTATATATAAATATTTTATTTAACATTTAATAATATATGTATATCAATTCATCTATGTATGTCTGTATGAGTTTTTTATGTATGTGTTGTTTGTGAATGAAATAGTTCTATTGTGTTGTGTGTCTTTGTGTGAGTTTATCTACGTTTATAGTTTATATATCTGAATGATTATGGGCATAGGAATGTATGTAATTTTATGTGTATGTTATACATATGTGTGTGTGGACATGAATAAGAACTTATATATTCATAAATATACATATATATTTGTGTCTCTGTGTGTGTGTATGTGTATTGGTGTGTATTTAAAAATTTGTATTGTTTATATATATATATGTGCACATATGTATGTATGTTTGTATGTGAATGTGTATGTTTTTTATCTGCATGCTAATGTGCTTGTGTATATGTATGAGTATTTGAATGTATATATGTGTATGTTCATGTATTAGTTAATGTATGTATATGTGTCATTATGTTTATGTACATGTGTATGTGCATGCGTATGGGCATATGTGTTTATAGAGTCATATGTATAGATGTGTATAAATGTACATGCACATGTATGCTATTTTATGGATGTGTATATATATATGAAAATTCATTTGTATATGTATGCATGTACAATTGTATTTATATGTACATGTGTATGCGTATTTGAATTTCTATGTTTATATGTATTTTTATATGTTTTATGTGTATGTATATATGTGTATGTATAGAAATATATGAATGTGCATGCATGGGTTTTTAACTGCATGGTTGATTATATACATATTCCTATATGCACATGTATGTGGATGTGTTTTCCGATATGTGTATGTGATAATTGTGTATGTATGTGTATGTGTCTTTCTATGTATATGTTTGTCTGTACATGTCTGTATGTTTATTAATTTAATGTTTTTTTAATATCTCTATATTTTTTGTATTTTCAATCATTTATTCAATTTTATAATATATTAATTTAACATTTTCTTAATATATTTAGTTTTTATATTTATTTATATATGTTTAAATATGTATATATTTAATCAAATAGTAACAATTTTTCAATTAATAAAAATTATAATATGTAATATCATATTATATTTTCGATATACAATTAATATAGTGCATACTTGAACAATTAGGTGTAATACTATTATTTGTATATATAATTATATTCCATTATTTATGTTATATATTCATGTAATTAATTTAATGAATATAATTTTTTTATTTTTTTATTTAATTTTTATCATTTTATTTATTCAGTTTAAATATTTTTTAAATATTTTTTTAATTTTTGATATAGACAAATTTTAAATATATTTTTAATTTAATGACTTTTTTAAAATTAATACACATTTATTTATTTTCATGACTTTTTATATGTTTTTAATTTATATGATTAATATTTATTCATTTTCATTTGTTATTTTTTAATATTTTTACTATTTCTGAAAAAAATGTTATTGATTCATATATGACTGTCTTCAACCCACACCACATTTCCCTGAAATTGAATCCCATTGTAAACCACGCCTAACATGATTGATGTGGTTATTTTAAAAAAAATGAAAATGATGGGGATGTGCTTCACGATGTCGTGTAGTGACAGATGGGGTCTTTAAATGTCGTGCATAGAAGTCTTGGCAGTACGTAACATCGAGATACAATGAGAGATGGATGATGTTGTTAGCATAGGGATCCCAACAGATCATGAGAGACATGTTTTAGGTGAGTTGGTGAATGTGTGTTATGGCATGATTGTGGATGTAGGAGGGGAAAATACTCATAATTGCTAATTTTTTTGGTATAACTTGACAGTTGACCCAAGAGAGATTATGGAAGTGTCCCATCGCTGATGACGGCCTCAAGCAGTGGCCGTGTCGATGTTGTATAGGTCATGTAATAGCATTGGAAGCAAGGTCGATGTGTCTGTGAAGCTCAGAGAGCTGATTTGCTGGATGGCCTTGTTGATCAGTGATTCTGGTCGACAAACAAGCAATTAACCGTGGGGTTATGGTTCTTTCGTCATCTATGATAATCCTTGAGGAAGTTTAGTGAGATAATGGATGTGTGAGTCGTGGTTGGGGATTTTCCATCATTGGGTTTTATGTGAGTTTCAATTGGTTGTGAGAATTTCAATAGAGGTTCAAAAAATTGTAACGTCATTTGGGCCATGGTGGTATGCACATAATATGTAAGGGTCATATGTCCAATATTAATAAAAATAGAAGGTTGATGAGAATGTTGATATAGGTGGGATATCCCTTGGGTGGGGGGGGGGGGCTATGGCCTGCCCATTAGCCGATGGGTGTTGTGTTTATGTGTGTTTTGTTGTATTTTTATCTGTGAGTACCTTATATAAATATATATTATCTATTTAATAATTTTTATTTGTTTATTATTTGTATTTTTCCTCTTTTTTGTGAATGCAATGGCCTCTTTCAATTTGGGTAGAGGAAGATCCCTTACATAGCCTATATTCTATTGTCTAGGTTGCCTACGAAATTTCCTGAAGGATCGGTGTAGCGTCATGCTTTCATTATCTAGTCTATATAACTAGGCCTTTGTTATGCTTGCCTCACTCTCTACCTGCATCATGCCCACATAACTGCCTTCCTGAGTCATTGTATGCATTATACATCCCCCAAGGGGCATGGTATGATTCAATCACTTGTTTTTATGCATATGTAATTAATCTTACTGATTAACTTAATAACATTTTAACTTATTTAATTTTATGAAATCATGTTTTAAAATGATTTCATTTAATTTTTATTATTTAATTTTAATATTTAAAACATTTGATTTTCTTTTGTTTTTATTAATTTCTAATATTTATGTATACATAATTATTTACTATGTTTTAATTGTGTCAAAATATTTTTTTTATATGATTAATATTTATTTAATTTAATTTATTATTTTGTAATGCATTTTAAATGTTTGAAATTATTATAATTTATTTATTTAAATGCATATTTTTAGGATTCTCAACATTTTTTATGAGCTTACAAATAATTCAACTTATGATTAATATATTCCATTATTATTTTATATGACTTAATATTATTAACATATTTTTAATTTATATGATTAATAGTCATTCAATTTTATTTATTGAGTTGTAATATTTTCGAAATGATTGAAATCATTAAAATTAATTAATTTAAAATATTTTTTTAATATTTTCATTACATTTTATTACACGTTCAAATATCCTATAATTATTCATAGAATTTCTTTAACATATTATCTATGTTTTAAAAAAATTCTATTTTTTATCTTCATATTCATATGTATTCATTTTTTATTTTTTTATTAATATATATAATTAAAAAACATAACCAATTTTTAAGAATATTTAGATTCTATTTATTTATAATTATTCAATTTCACTCATTTTTTATAATCATGCATTTATGATTATTTATTCACTAATAAGGTTATTCTTTTTAATAATTCATTCATTTTTAATATATATTCATTTTTTATTTCTTTTTTATAATAAATATTGCTTATCAGCTATAAAATGAAAATGATCTCATAATATATATATATATATATATCAGCACTATAATAATATTGTTAGTAAATATTTATTTTATCTACTATAATTTTATTAATCATAATGGTATGTTTTGTTAGAGAAAATTTTAGAACTAATATGTAAAGACGCGCAAATTTCAAGGAAATATTTTTCTTAATTTTCTTTGGAATTTTACAAGAGCGCAGCTTCAGACGGCACCTGATTTCGAGGCCCGGTGTGCCCGGAATCATTTTCCGAAGTTTGGCTCGGGTACGTTCAGTGAACGGACGAGCGGGTTTTTCTATCTTTTGAACCGGTGCCCGGAATCGAATTCTGAGGGCACCGATGAAATCGAAGCGCCGGTATTTTCTTAGAAACGCCTTTTCCGGAGTTGCGTTTGCTCAGACGTGGTTTTTAAATTTTGGGGCTTTAAGTTAGAAATAAAATAAAATTTGTGCGACAACTTTATTTTATTTCACTTAAGCTGCTTGGAAGCCACTTGAACTGAGCTAAAGCGGATAGGGTGCTATCCGGAAATATCCTACCCTCTTGGTAGGATATTTGTGAGGTGGGGCCCGCAAGAGCCCCGCCGTTTCTTTCGCTATGTAACGCACCCGCGAAAACCCGTCAAAGTAACTTAAAAGTCAACCGACGCGTTTTCTTTAATTCTTAACAGACCATTTAATTGGGCGGTTTATTTCGTGAATTAAATGGGCTGTTTCATTCGTTGAATTAATTCAACGAATTTAATGGGTCGTTACTTACGCGTTTGCGTTCGTTGGCAAATTAATAAAATAGACAACTTGTCTATTTTGGAGGATTGCTATCGTTGTGCGAATCCTCTGAACCTCCACTCACCCCGCGAAGAACGCGAAGAACGCGAAGAACGCGAAAAACGCGAAGAACGCCGGAACCGGAATTCGACGACGCACACCGTGATCTACGACGTCGACGAGCTCTACCCGCGACGTTCTTCGGCGACGCCTCTTCTTCCGCGGCCGATCCTCGTTCGGCAAATAAGGTGAGAAGCGTATCGTTTAATTCCCCCTTTTTAATTTCAATAACAACAGATTTAATTAATTAAATCCGTTTGTTCTAGATCTGGAGATCGTCGGCGCGACGCTTTTCCCGCGGTGTGACGAACGTCTCTTCCGCGACGACGCGTCGATCCCCTTCTTCCGCGACGAGCGATTCCGCGACGACCTCACGTCCGACGGCGACTTCGAGGTAGGGGTTTATTTTCTTGATGATTCTTTCCCGTGTTTATTCTTTTAAAATAAAGAACCTGATCTCCGAACAATTTTAATTTATTTAAAATTGTTGTCGATTATTTTCTTTTTCTCCCGTTGTTTATGACTAACGCGGAGGGTGCGGGTCTAACGAACAAGACCCGGCAACCCTCCGCCGATCTTTTGTTGTGCGGATTTGGCGGACGATGACGAACTGTGCGGCAAGGGCGATCCGTTGATTCCGCAGTGAAGATCGGCCCCCGGGAGGAGCAACAGCGCAGACGGGAGGCAAAACGGGCCACCGGAGCAACTCCGGCGGCCCGCGGAAGGCGGCGGCGGCGCCGGCGGCCGGAGGCGGCGGTGCCCGGCGCGCCACCGTGGAGGAGATCCGCCGCGGCTGAACCCGCGGCGGTGGCGGCCGGTTCCGCGGCCGCGCGGAACCGGGGAGGGACGCGGAGGCCCGGCCGCGTCCGCGTGACAGGCGGCCCCCCGCAGGGCCACGTTTTCCTCCAAGCCGCGGGTCAAACCCGCGGCAGCTCCCTTCGGCCGCTCGGCCGAAGCCGAGCCGGCCGGTCCGGTCGGCCGGGCCGCGCCCAGGCCGGACCGGACCCGGCCTCGCTGGGTCGGGCCGGGTCGGGCCGACCCAGTTCGGGTCGACCCGGTTCGGACGACCCAAGGGGGGGTTCGGGCCGGGTCGCACCGGGCCCAGAACCCTCGTTTCGGGCCCTCTTCGGTCTTTTGCCCATATCTTGGGCCTGGGACCTCCGATTGACGAACCGTCAGTGGCTACGCAATCATTGGATCGATACGGTCGTTTCGGTATATTATACTCAAGGTTTCGGAAGACTTTGGGTTCGGCCGGGTTGGTTCGTACACGAAACCAACCGGGCCCTCGGAGCGGAAACGCTCATAACTTGAGCTATGGAAGTCCGATCGACGTACCGTCAGCTGTGGTAGTTTCCTCTAAGTGAGACGGAACTTTTGGCATACTCCGCCTAAAGATCGGATATAGGCGGAGTACGGTCGGGTTGGTTTTGCCCTAAATAACAACCGGGCCCCTGGGACGAAAATGACAATAACTCTCAGACCGGGCGTCCGATTGACGCGCCGTCTGTTGCGTTGAGATCATGTTGTCGATACGGAACTTTTGGATTCATCAACTTCGGACTACGTGTCAGTTGATGTATCAGCCTCTCGGCTCGTGGAGCGGACCCTCCTAAACGAGCTCGCTGTGTGCGGGAACCCTAGCGCTGGCTGTGACTTCGACGACAGAGCAGAGATCCTCCGTGGACTGCGACGACGGCAGAGCAGAGATCCTCCGTGGACTGCGACGACGGCAGAGCAGAGATCCTTCGTGGACTGCGGTGACGACTGTGCAGAGATCCTCAGTGGACTGCGTCGACTACTGCACTCAGCGATCCTACGTGGATCTGTGCCCGATCCTGTGTGGGTCCTACTACCGGTTCTGTGTGAGCCACTGCCTACCGGTTCTGTGTGAGCCATTGCCTACAGGTTCTGTGTGAGCCCGATCCTGTGTGGGTCTTTTGCGGGGGTTAGTACCTATCTATCCTTGGTGGGTCCGACGACTTAGATGGATCAGTGATCATCTTGACGTCATCTGAAAAAGTATACCTGGTTGAGCTGAATCTTATGTTACTCTCCATTGTGGATTGTGTTGAACTATCCTATGTGGATTTACTATTTACTCTCCTTGTGGATTTGAGTCTTGCTTTCCATTGTGGATTGAGTTGTTCTTGAGCTCGTGAACAGAGCTAGAAGTGGGGACTTAGGTATATGTATGGGCATATACCTAAGTTGAGTCAGATGTTACTTCGTGATTGCACCTTTCATTTGTGCTATATCCTTTGTGGATTTCGGGAGACCGTCGGAGGTCTCGGGGTCCTTACTGAGTAGCTTATACTCACCCCTGCACGGGCTATGCCCGCACCTTGTTGTGTTTGATGCAGATGACGGACAGCGCTGATCTCGGTTGGGGCGTGGAGCAGGACGGTACCTGGAGGTGGACCACTGGGCGGGACGTGCTCGGAGCGGACGTGGGACCCGAGGAGCCTGGAGGCTATCTGTACCCACCCTTCAGGTGGGATTTCCAGTGGACGACACGAGGCCGCCGTCTTTTCTTCAGTTGTTGTTCTTTACTTTTCAGTTGTACTTTCAGTTGGGCTTGTATTCCGGCCCCCTTTACTTTTCTGCACTTGTAGTTACTTTCCGCTTGCTGACTCTGTGGTGGATGTTACTTATAAAGGCAATGCCTTCCCTGATTACCGGGATTTTTACACCTTGGTGCTAGTCGCCAGCCCCTGGCCTCTAGAAGGCGGGCTTGGGGTAGTCACGGCACGGTCCCCGAGGTTGGGTCGTGACAAATTGGTATCAGAGCGGTCGGTTCTACCGCAGACTCTGATCGTCTTTTCATTCTATATGAAGCAATAGTGTTTAGTGTATTGAGTGTGGTTATCAGTTCAGGGAGCCCAGTGTTGGTGCGGCGGCCGACGTATCCGTACACCAGGACCCTGACTCCTGATTTCCGACTTAATGCATGAAAACATTGATTGCGTGTGTGTTTTAAGTTTCTTTGTGATTACTTGTGTCAGCTCACCGGGTATAGTGATCTGCTTCATGAAAATCTCAAGTTTTCCTTTTGATTACTTGTGCCAGCTCACCAGGTATACTGTTCTGACTGTGGTACTCTTGTTCTCCTTTTCAGGATGGCCCCGCGACGATAGCCAGCTAGGGTTCCGAGTGTAGGGCGCGACGGCAGCCCACCGAGCGACGAGGCCTCGGTGCAGGGCCCTTTGCCAGCAGTGGCACCGGCAGTAGCGTTACCCGCCGAGCCACCGATGCTACCAGTACCAGATGCTGACGATGCACGTCGCCTCAGGGAACTGCCTGAGTTTCAGAGCCAGCGACCGCCCAGGTTTCGTGGTGAGGCGGACCCCCATGCCGCCGAGGACTGGCTAGAGGCGGTGGTACGGATCTTTAGGCTAGTGAGGACACCAGCGGATCTCATGGTGATTCTCGCGGCGAGCCTCCTGCAGGCGGCGGCAGGATGATGGTGGAGCTTGATGCTCCAGGTTCACGATGAGGCATCCTTGCTCTGGACGGACTTCGAGAGCCTCTTCCACTCTGAGTTCGTCCCGGCCACCCTCCGAGCGGTGCGCATCCAGGAGCTTCTCCAGCTGCGCCAGTGCAGCATGACGGTCGCTCAGTACGCGGCGAGGTTCACTGACCTATCTCGCTACTCGACCGACATGGTACGGGACCCCTTCTTCCGGGCCCGGACCTTCGAGCAGGGCTTGCGGTAGGAGATTCGAGCGTCGCTGATCTCCCTCAGCATTCCGACCCAGGCGGGAGTGCTGGAACGAGCCCTCCTGATCGAGAGCTTCCTGGCAGAGCCTTCTTCAGCAGCGAGACCTAGCGCAGGGCGGCAGGTAGCTGAGTCTTCGGCAGCAGGTAGCCGACGGATGACTCTCGGGTCCAGGCAGACCAGACCCTCACGCAGACGGCCTCAGGACACCGGCTCAGCAGTGCGGGGCACACAGCGGAGTGCCAGCCTTCCGAGAGGCAGGTTGTGCTACTCCTGCGGCGGGCAGGGTCACATGGCTCGTGACTGCCCGACTCGCCGACCAGAGGAGCAGCAGACGGTAGAGGGGCCACCCAGGCAGAGGCAGAGGGTCGACCGTGGCGGTCCGCAGGGAGGAGGCGGACGAGGCAGAGGAGATGGCCGAGCAGCGGGTGGTGGGCGACGCTTCCAGGCTCTACCCCCACCACCACCAGGAGGGCCACCTCGACCACAGGGAGCTGGTGGGCAGGGGCAGGCCCAGCTCCAGGCAGTGGAGGCCTACGACCCCGACATGCCAGAGATGATTCGAGGTACGATCTGTGTCTATTCCACCCTTGCTGCAGTACTTATAGACACAGGAGCGAGTCACTCTTTCATAGCCTCTGCCCTTGTTCGGAGCTCGGAGATTCCGACTGAGCCGTTGGCTCGATCCTTACGGCTATAGACTCCTACGGGAGCAGACTCGACGATTACGCACTGGTGCCGGCAGTGTGAGCTTACTCTAGGAGGCGAGAGCTTCGGCTGGGATCTCCTTGTAGCGGCGTCGAGGCCTTACGACGTCATCTTGGGCATGGATTGGCTATCCACGGTTCATGCCCAGATCGACTGTTTTAGGCGCAAGGTGCGATGTGTTCGCACCGACGGGAGCAGGTTTACCTTCACCGGCGAGAAGGGAACCTTTGCAGCACAAGATGGACTTCCGCGGAGGAGAGTGCAGCCCATCTCTCATCAGTTGGCTAGCCTCATCCTAGGAGCAGTGGACATGCGGAGTCCAGCTTTTCCTGCAGTGGTGGACCAGTACGTGGACGTCTTTCCCGACGACGTTCCAAGGCTACCTCCTCGTAGAGAGGTAGACTTTTACATCGACTTGTACCCCGGGACAGCCCCGATATCTACTCCAGCATATCGGATGGCCCCCGCCGAGCATCGAGAGCTGCGGGTACAGTTGGAGGACTTGCAGAGCAAGGGGTTTATCCGACCCAGTGTTTCACCCTGGGCTTCCCCGATTTTGTTCGCCAAGAAGGCGGACAAGAGCTTGCGACTGTGTGTCGACTATCGTCACCTGAACCAGGTGACAGTGAGAAACAAGTATCCGCTGCCACGGATTGATGACCTCTTCGATCAGCTCAAGGGAGCGCGGTGGTTCTCGGAGATAGACCTCCGGTCAGGCTATCATCAGCTCAGAGTTCGAGACGAGGACGTGCAGAAGACGGCCTTCGGGTGTCAGTATGGCCATTATGAGTTCTTGGATATGCCGTTCGGCGTAACCAATGCTCCAGCAGTGTTAATGAGCCTCATGAATAGGATCTTCCAGCCATACCTCGACCGATTTGTCGTGGTCTTCATTGACGACATTTTGGTATACTCAACGACTGAGGAGGAGCATGCCTACCACCTGCGATTTGTGATAGACACACTCCGAAAGCACCAGCTTTATGGAAAGCTCTCAAAGTGCCAGTTCTGGTTACGTGAGGTCCACTTCTTGGGTCACATCATCTATGAGGCGGGAGTTGCAGTGGATCCCGCGAAGATCGAGGCAGTGCTAGCTTGGGAGCCACCCAGGAGCGTGAAGGAGGTGCGGAGCTTCTTGGGCCTTGCCGGATACTATCGGAGATTTGTGCCGGACTTCTCCAGAGTTGCGGCCCCACTCTCAGCGTTGACGAAGAAGGGGAAACCTTTCGTGTGGTCAGACAGATGTCAGCAGAGCTTCCAGGAGCTGAGACAGAGATTGACCAGCGCACCTATCTTGAGGTTGCCTGAGGAGGGAGTTGGATACGTAGTTTACTGCGATGCATCAGGGACTGGACTCGGGTGCGTCCTGATGCAGGAGCGGGCCGTGATCGCCTACGGATCACGACAGTTGAGGCCGCATGAGCATAACTATGCCACTCATGACCTGGAGTTAGCAGCAGTGGTCTTCGCTCTGAAGATTTGGCGGCACTATCTGATGGGCGAGCGCTTCACAGTCTTTTCTGACCACCAGAGTCTCAGGAATATCTTCACTCAGAAGGACCTGAACCTGATACAGCGGAGATGGCTTGAGTTCCTCCAGGACTATGACTTTGAGATAGTCTATACTCCTGGGAAGGGGAACGTGGTAGCCGATGCCCTCAGCAGGAGGACGGGCATTTAACTACTTGAGGAGGCGACAGAGCAGCTAGCCTCCTTACAGATATCCTTCGTGGATAGAGACGGAGCAGCCTTTCTTCAGTCTCTCACAGTCTCTCCTCCACTTCTACAGTGGGTCAGAGAGGCTCAGCGTGGGGACGCTGACTGTGAGACCCTGCGTGCACTGATATCCTCAGGTCAGGCGCCTGATGGTTTCTCCCTTGGAGCAGAGCACGACATCCTTTTCAGAGGACGTACCTTCGTACCAGTCGCTTTACGAGAGGAGGTGCTGAGAGAGTTTCACACTTCTCCCTTGGCGGTACATCCCTGAGCGGCAAAGATGTACCAGGATCTCAGTCGACAGCACTGGTGGCCGGGCATGAAGAAAGTTGTGGCAGAGTTCGTTTCACGATGCCTCACCTGCCAGCAGGTGAAGGCAGAGCATCAGGTACCAGCAGGCTTGGTACAACCCTTGGAGGTCCCAGAGTGGAAGTGGGACTGCATATCTATGGACTTCGTGACTGGACTTCCACGCACTTCCAGAGGTCACGAATCCATTTGGGTGATTGTCGACCGACTCACCAAGTCGGCACACTTCTTACCCATCAGAGAGCAGGGCTCAGTGGAGAGCTTGGGACGTCATTACGTCCAGGAGATCGTACGGCTTCACGGTGTGCCATCGTCTATCGTCTCCGATCGAGATGCTCGTTTCACTTCCCGGCTTTTGAAGGGGTTGTAGGAGGCGTTCGGGACGCGGCTCCATCTGAGCACAGCCTTCCACCCTCAGACGGATGGTCAGACGGAGAGGACCATACAGACACTCGAGGACATGCTCCGTGCATGTGTTCTCGACTTTGGTCGCAGCTGGGAGGACCACCTACCCTTGGTGGAGTTCGCGTACAACAACAACTACCACTCCACCATCGGGATGGCACCATACGAGGCGTTGTACGGCAGACCCTGCAGATCACCGTTGTGCTGGACAGACCCTGGGGAGTTAGCACACGTGGGACCAGAGATGGTCCGAGCCACGACAGAGAAGGTCCATATCATCCAGGAGAGGATGAGGACAGCTCAGAGCCGGCAGAAGTCATATGCTGACAGGAGGCGGAGGCCACTAGAGTTCGAGGATGGCGACCACGTCTTTTTGCGTGTCTCACCTCGACGTGGTTTACGAAGATTTGGCCGAGGCGGCAAGTTGTCTCCACGCTTCATCGGGCCTTTCCAGGTCCTCAGCAGGATAGGAGAGGTGGCTTATCGCCTGGCTCTACCACCTCAGTTGCACCGGGTGCACGACGTCTTTCACGTGTCTCAGCTGAGGAGATACGTGCACGACCCGACGCACATCATCGACTTTGGGGAGCTGGACGTGGACGATGGGGCGACTTTTGCGGAGGTCCCCGTGGAGATCGAGGATCGACAGGAGCGGGTCCTACGTGGGCGGTCGATTCCTCTTGTACGCGTCAGATGGCAGCACGGGAACCTCCAGGAGAGCACTTGGGAGCGGAAGGCTCAGATACGTGCTCAGTACCCCCATTTGTTCCCCTAGTTTTTTATGTATCTTTACGGGGACGTAAAGCCCTGAGGTGGGAGTAATGTAAAGACCCGAAAATTTCAAGGAAATTTTTTTCTTAATTTTCTTTGGAATTTTACAAGAGCGCAGCTTCAGACGGAACCTGATTCCGAGGCCCGGTGTGCCCGGAATCATTTTCCGAAGTTTGGCTCGGGTACGTTCAGTGAACGGACGAGCGGGTTTTTCTATCTTTTGAACCGGAGCCCGGAATCGAATTCTGAGGGCACCGATGAAATCGCAGCGCCGGTATTCGCTTAGAAACGCCTCTTCCGGAGTTGCGTTTGCTCAGACGTGGTTTTTAAATTTTGGGGCTTTAAGTCAGAAATAAAATAAAATTTGTGCGACAACTTTATTTTATTTCACTTAAGCTGCTTGAATGCCACTTGAACTGAGCTAAATCGGATAGGGTGCTATTCGGAAATATCCTACCCTCTTGGTAGGATATTTGTGAGGTGGGTCCCGCACGAGCCCCGCCGTTTCTTTCGCTAAGTAACGCACCCGCGAAAACCCGTCAAAGTAACTGAAAAGTCAACCGATGCGTTTTCTTTAATTCTTAACAGACCATTTAATTGGGCGGTTTATTTCGTGAATTAAATGGGCTGTTTCATTCGTTGAATTAATTCAACGAATTTAATGGGTCGTTACTTACGCGTTTGCGTTCGTTGGCAAATTAATAAAATAGACAACCTGTCTATTTTGGAGGATTGATATCGTTGTGCGAATCCTCTGAGCCTCCACTCACCCCGCGAAGAACGCGAAGAACGCGAAGAACGCGAAGAACGCGAAGAACGCGAAGAACGCCGGAACCGGAATTCGACGACGCACACCGTGATCTGCGACGTCGACGAGCTCTACCCGCGACGTTCTTCGGCGACGCCTCTTCTTCCGCGGCCGATCCTCGTTTGGCAACTAAGGTGAGAAGCGGATCATTTAATTCCCCCTTTTTAATTTCAATAACAACGGATTTAATTTATTAAATCCGTTTGTTCTAGATCCGGAGATCGTCGGCGCGACGCTTTTCCCGCGGTGCGACGAACGTCTTTTCCGCGACGACGCGTCGATCCCCTTCTTCCGCGACGAGCGATTCCGCGACGACCTCACGTCCGACGGCGACTTCGAGGTAGGGGTTTATTTTCTTGATGATTCTTTCCCGTGTTTATTCTTTTAAAATAAAGAACCTGATCTCCGAACAATTTTAATTTATTTAAAATTGTTGTCGATTATTTTCTTTTCCTCTCGTTGTTTATGACTAACGCGGAGGGTGCGAGTCTAACGAACAAGACCCGGCAACCCTCCGCCGATCTTTTGTTGTGCGGATTTGGCGGACGACGACGAACCGTGCGGCAAGGGCGATCCGTTGATTCCGAAGTGAAGATCGGCCCCCGGGAGGAGCAACAGCGCAGACGGGAGGCAAAACGGGCCACCGGAGCAACTCCGGCGGCCCGCGGAAGGCGGCGGCGGCGCGGGCGCCGGCGCGGCGGCGCCGGCGGCCGGAGGCAGCGGCGCCCGGCGCGCCGCCGTGGAGGAGATCCGCCGTGGCTTCATCCGCGGCGGTGGTGGCCGGTTCCGCGGCCGCGCGGAACCGGGGAGGGACACGGCGGCCCGGCCGCGTCCGCGTGACAGGCGGCCCCCCACGGGGCCGCGTTTTCCTCCAAGCCGCGGGTCAAACCCGCGGCAGCTCCCTTCGGCCGCGCGGCCGAAGCCGAGCCGGCCGGTCCGGTCGGCCGGGCCGCGCCCGGGCCGGACCGGACCCGGCCGACCCAAGGGGGGGTTCGGGCCGGGTCGCCCCGGGCCCAGAACCCTCGTTTCGGGCCCTCTTAGGTCTTTTGCCCATATCTTGGGCCTGGGACCTTTGATTGAGGAACCGTCAGCGGCTACGCGTTCCTTGGATCGATACGGTCGTTTCGGTATATTATACTCAAGGCTTCGGAAGACTTTGGGTTCGGCCGGGTTGGTTCGTACACGAAACCAACCGGGCCCTCGGAGCGGAAACGCTCATAACATGAGCTACGGACGTCCGATCGACGTACCGTCAGCTGTGGTAGTTTCCTCTAAGTGAGACGGAACTTTTGGCATACTCCGCCCGAGGATCGGATACAGGCAGAGTACGGTCGGGTTGGTTTTGCCCTAAAAACCAACCGGGCCCCTGGAACGAAAATGCCAATAACTCTCAGACCGGGCGTCCGATTGACGCGTCGTCTGTTGCGTTGAGATCCTGTTGTCGATACGGAACTTTTGGATACATCAACTTCGGACTACGTGTCAGTTGATGTATCAGCCTCTCGGCTCGTGGAGCGGACCCTCCTAAATGAGCTCACTATGTGCGGGAACCCTAGCGCTGGCTGTGACTTCGACGACAGAGCAGAGATCCTCCGTGGACTGCGACGACGACAGAGCAGAGATCCTCCGTGGACTGCGACGACGGCAGAGCAGAGATCCTTCGTGGACTGCGGTGACGACTGTGCAGAGATCCTCAGTGGACTGCGTCGACTACTGCACTCAGCGATCCTACGTGGATCAGTGCCCGATCCTGTGTGGGTCCTACTACCGGTTCTGTGTGAGCCACTGCCTACCGGTTCTGTGTGAGCCATTGCCTACAGGTTCTGTGTGAGCCCGATCTTGTGTGGGTCTTTTGCGGGGGTTAGTACCTATCGATCCTTCGTGGGTCCGACGAGTTAGATGGATCAGTGATCATCTTGACATCATCTGGAAAAGTATTCCTGGTTGAGCTGAATCTTATGTTACTCTCCTTTGTGGATTGTGTTGAACTATCCTATGTGGATTTACTGTTTACTCTCCTTGTGGATTTGAGTCTTGCTTTCCTTTGTGGATTGAGTTGTTCTTGAGCTCGTGAGCAGAGCTAGAAGTGGGGACTTAGGTATATGTATGGGCATATACCTAAGTTGAGTCAGATGTTACTTCGTGATTGCACCTTTCTTTTGTGATATATCCTTTGTGGATTTCGGGAGACCTTCGGGGGTCTCGGGGTCCTTACTGAGTAGCTTATACTCACCCCTGCACGGGCTATGCCCGCACCTTGTTGTGTTGGATGCAGACGACAGACAGCGCTGATCTCGGTTGGGGCGTGGAGCAGGACGGTACCTGGAGGTGGACCACTGGGCGGGACGTGCTCGGAGCGGACGTGGGAACCGAGGAGCCTAGGGCTATCTATTCCCACCCTTCAGGTGGGATTTCCAGTGGACGACACGAGGCCGCCGTCTTTTCTTCAGTTGCGGTTCTTTACTTTTCAGTTGTACTTTCAGTTGGGCTTGTATTCCGGCCCCTTTACTTTTCTGCACTTGTAGTTACTTTCCGCTTGCTGACTCTGTGGTGGTTGTTACTTATAAAGGCAATTCCTTCCCTGTTTACTGGGATTTTTACGCCTTGGTGCTAGTCGCCAGCCCCTGGCCTATGGAAGGCGGGCTTGGGGTAGTCACGGCACGGGCCCCGAGGTCGGGTCGTGACATAATAAAACCAATCTTTTTTAGTGGTTATTAATTTAAAACTTATAATATTTATATTTGTCAAAACATTTTGGAAAGCATTGATAATCCCTTCATGGTTATATAAATTTAATACTTTTGAAAAATGTTTCTCTTCGCAATTCATATACTTTCATGGATGTAAACTACTTTTTCCAATCCACTAGAAATTCGTGGACGAATAAATCCTCTCAAAACATAAGGTGTCTGATTTAATCTCTTCAATCTTCTTGTACCTGGTTTTTAATAAAATCACAAAAAAATTAATATTGTGTGGTTTCAAATTATGAAATTCTTTTCTTGATGATTCATACATGGTTTATAAAGGTAAATTTTAATGTATCCAATTTGTAAAATTATTTACTCTTCCACAAGTATTGTTGAATTATTACTTAAGAAAGACCGGATGAATCACTTGCATTGTATAATAAGTTATATTCAATAACAACCTACTAAACAAAACTATATCAATAATTCAAAATATAATGCATTCACCTAAAATTTATAATTCCTAATTAGTAATAATTTTTAGTAATGGAAATTTCTTAATTTTGATTCCATACATTATTATTCAAATCAGTAGAGCCTTATAAGGTTATTATTCTACTTATGGTACATCTAGAAACAATATTGAGTTTACTAAATGATCAATATCAATGGTACGCTATCTCAATGCTTCACCCATACTGGGGTGTTTAGATAGGGAATCCCATTTTCCCTTTTGCATCATGTCTTGATCGATGATTTGTTTTCTAATTTAATTACATTGGAAGATAAAGACAACATATTTCAAGGGGGATGGTTTATTGATGAAGTCCACCTATTTCTCATATATTCTTTTCTAATGTTATATTTGTTTTTCTCAAGGATAGGTCATTAATAATTCAAATATATTTTTTAGTTTGTCCAAATATATGAGAAATCATCCATTCAATTGGTTAATTAATGAAACTCAGATATTTCCATCGTCTTGTGTGTGAACTCTTATAGAATGCATGATATTTTCTGATCCTCAGTTATTATAGTGGTTAAAAACATAATAAATATATTTGGATCCCTGTGCTTTTGGTCAAAAAAATAGTGGTTATTTCAAGCATCATTGACATGATAGACAAAAATATTCAGGGATGATATTTTAATAGGGTATCAATAGTAGGGAAGGAAGCACATATAAATGAAGTATCCCAGTAGATTAAAATTAATAATATGTATTTAATAAAGATACCATGAATTTTGATGGACATAATTCACGCGCACATTGACATGTTCTTGTGGGTTTTGATAGATGGTATTAATGTCATTTGTCTCCTTTGGATAATCTATGTATCCCTTGTAAAGCCCCGACCCCAGTTACCCAGAGTCGGTGCATTACTTCGTAACATTGGCATGATCACAAAAGATCAAGTCTAGAAAGAACTATTAGTTTAGTATCCTTGGAAACACTAGATACATTCATAAGTCTTACATTATATTATAAATTATAAAAAACAACAACATCTTCTCTTCATATCCCCTTATATTATCCCTGTAGTTCATTCATAATATACTTCTTCACATCATGGAAAAATTAAAACATTGAAAGGGGTGAGCTTAGATGCTCAGTAAGGATAACAATATAGCGGAAGCTTTCATGAATATACATTGATATTTAAGGAAATGTCTAACTAAAACAAAATCCTTTTAAACATGAACTTTAGAATAATATGGAAAAAGTAAAATGAAATAATGCCTTTTACATACTCACATGGATATTCTAATAGTCGAATAATCACAAGAAATATCAATAACCACTTTCATAATGATGGAATGCATAATGCCAGACTATCATAACAATGTAGCCAAGGCCTCGTGCCAAGTCTACAATAAGATTTTATCAAGGCCTCATGCCAAGACACTAGTTTGTCTCGTGATACCTACTGATGCATCGAGGAGCTGTAGCGGGCTCCACCCGTCACATATTAAGTCCAATGCATTCCTCATATGAATAAGTTTAAACATATCATATAACATAATCATATCACATAATACATGCATAAAGGAAACATAACATTTCCATATTTCAATCACAAGAAATCAATACAAAACATTGATATAATAAAAACACTTTAAAAACAATTTTTAATACCAAAATAAAAGAAAGTTAAAACTTTGTATTTATTTTTCATTAAAATAATCTTATGGCTTGTAGAGGAAGCCGAAATACAAATAATGGTCACGGCGGCGGAGAAGTCGTTGCCATTGCATACATAAGACAAAAACATTCCTTTTGTCTTTTAGTAAAATGATTTCTAAAAAATGATACCTTTTTGAATAAAAGTCAATGTCAAAGGGGTTTATACACCGTATAAAAAAAAGTTGTGTATAAAACAAAATATGGCTCAATGAAAGGAGATTGAGACGAAGACCCTTAAAAAGATCATTTTTTAAATAAAGTAGATCTATTATGTGTATTCACTATAAGTACACATAAATAAAGTACAAATACATGATAGGACATAATAATATCATTACATAATTTGAATGTTTGTTATTAACCCAATTAATAGAAATTGGGTTAAGAAGTTCCTTTACCTCGTGTCCGACTTGACTCGATCGTTCTTTAATCTCCTGAATAATAAAATAGAGTAAATTTATATTTTCTTAAGAACCTTTTTCATGTTAATTATTTCTTTTAAATCACTTATTACCATGTTATGAACATTATGTAATTATTTATGTAATTAACAGTCATTTTGTCGATCTTTGATACATGAGTCAAAAATATACTTCTTATAATTACAAGTTGTTCATGTGGTGAAATATCCATTATATATAGAATAATATTCAAGATTTATTTATCATATATAACATATATATCCACTGTATACATGCATTTATAATATTACATAACATTTAGAAGTAATAAATGAATGCACCGTTCATGGAGACGGTAAGCCGTACATACGCATGAACGATAGTTTCATTTCTATTTCGTATTTAATGGGATGAAGTTATAATTATATAAAGGTATAATATAATTACAATATAATTTAATGTATAATACCATTTACTCCATCCTTTATACATCCCACATATGGAATTAACGATTCAAATCACATTGAGGGGGCGGTAGTCTGCACTTCCTAAAATGAAATTATCGCGTTTACCCATAATAGAAATCATAAAGTATGCCAAAAATGAGAAATACAGAAGCATAAAGAAAACATAAAAATAATATATATATCATATATGAAAATTGTTTCACGAAAATGGCCACCATTAGAGGTTTTAATAAAATATTGTACAATCATCGTTTCGTGAGGCAGTATTTCGCCACCCACTGAAACAGTGTGTTCTTTAACCATTAGACGAAGGTGTGTGTAAGTGTAAACCAAATCCTTATCATAACAACATCCTACTATATTTTAGAAACTTGTGTTTTTAAAAAAAAAGTAATAAAAAATGTTTAAGGGGTTGGAGAAGCAAAATAAAAGAAAACACCATTAGAGAAGACATTACCTTAAAACAGGGTAACTCTTTTTGATTTGAGCCAAAGGATTCCTTGGGAAGACTTATGCACAATTTGAGGCTTCTAGGAGTAATAGAAGGATGTTGGGAGATAATTTGGGCAGAGGGTGGCCTAGCCAAATGGATTGAATGTGTGAATAAGGTGGTAGTGGTGGGGGCCTTTTATAAGATGAGAGGAAGTGACCTCTTGGAATGTAATAAAATTGTACTTTATTATACAATGGTTTTCGGATTCTAAAGGTCCCAAACTTATATAATTCTAGGAAAAGGTGATAAGGGATCGAAATATACTCATCCAATTGGTTTTTGACAAGTGTATGTCTTAGATTTTACATTATCTTTTCATTTTATTTAATTCGTTAATTAATGAGGTAATCGCTGCATAATCATGGTGTCATAAATAATTAAATATATTTAATGTCTAAAAATTATAAAAAAAATATCATGATGTAGTAAATCTTTTTATCTTATTAATAAATTTTTATAGTAAAAAATATGACTTTTATAACCCGATTTAAGAATTGTTTTATTAAAACAACTATTGTTTGTGACATTTTTATTTTAACATTAAATAAAATGTTTTTAATGTCATTTTCCTAACAAGAGGCTTAATGGGGTCCCCAAGTTAACTCATGGATTTTCTTGGTCGGACATGACTCATCCAATAGGGTTAGGACAAGTTTAATGGTCATTTAATATTATTATAACATTATCTTTACCTTAAATTACACTAATTACCTTTAATCGTGATAAATTATACTTAAAGGTTACTATTAACCAAAATTTATTTTAATCCCATTGAACCATATTTTACTTTTTAATGACAAGCATGTATGTCAGATTTTTGAAAATCAAATCACATAAGTGGTAATGTTTCATTTAAACGAAAATCTATTTTTTAACTACCACTTAGTGGTTTCACTATTCATCAAAAATTGATGTTTTTCAGAACAATTCCAAAATTTCACCCTAAGCTATATTTGATATTATGAATTCAAAATTGATGTATATTTTACAAAATTCCAAACATATAAGTTGCATTAATTAATCTCATAATTAATTCCCGCTTACATAACAAATAGCGAGTTTTTTAGAAACAATATATCTCAAAAGATTGACAATTGTTTATGTCCAACTTCAAAGTGAAATTAATTATAATGACCACCATTGGATATAAGGGTAAAAATATATTCTAATTATACTTTTAAACCACTCAATAGTATAATTTATCACTGTAAATTATTTTGATTAAAAAGATGTTTTCATGTATTTTTCACTATTCATAAAAAATTGAAAGTTCTCAGAAAATTACAAAAATTTAAACTTAGGATAATTTAGATATTAAGAATACAAAAATGAAGTCCATTTTGAAATATAAAATTTCTATAGTTTTAAAAATTGGCTATTACCATTCATAACGGCTACTTTGATTAGTCGCGGTGTTTTAGAACTCGAACTTGCGTACAATGTAATCTATTGCATTATTGAAAGAGAGGCGTATCGTGGAAGCTTGGGGTGTCACATTCTCTCCTCCTTCAATAAATTGCGTCCTCGCAATTAGAAAATTTTCATTGAAAATAAAAGATTGAAAATAGAAAATACCTTTGTGGAAAACCGACATCGAAAATTGGGTTAATAAAAATATAACATTAAAAGAAGGAAATATAAGTACAAAGGTCACCCGAGATAGCCCATACTAGGATTCTATTAAAATATGAATATGGAAGAAAAAAAACCATCAAGGTCTGATGGAGAGTTGTAGAAAATAGGATTAGGAGAAAGTTATCTATAAGAAAATCACAAACTTGTGATTGGTTAAATGGTCATTGAATCCCCAGTTGGAAAAGTTAACCGGAAACGTTTTTGTCTTAAGTTACCTTTTATAATGTTGAGGAATTTATTTAGGAGATTTACTAATAACGTAAGGGAATATATATACTTGTCATGTACACTATCATTCTTTAATTAATTTTTTACCACAAACCCATTTTCCACTCTAAAAGGTAATAGAACTCAAAAATATTATATTTATCCTAATTGTATAAGGTTACAAATATTAACATATACCATTTAGATTAGTAGAACTGTTTTGTAATAACCAGGGACTTCCTGTATGCTAGTGGTAGGTAATAAAGGCACGTCGCACTATGGTTGTGGGTTTCGTTCCTGCAGATTTTTCCGACACGTTGGGTAATCCCCAACCTGCAGTTTGTCCTTTTCCTAAAACCATAGTATTATAATATTCCAAAAATAATCTTCAGAAATGTTTTAACCATAAAAAAACACTATCCAAAGATCAAAATAATCCATTCCAACCATTATAGTTATCCAAAATACCTCTGTCCAGAATTTTTATAAAAGGTCGTTAAATTCCAAAATCAATTATTACATCAGAATCCCCATACAAAGTAATGTATCTCTTATTGCCACATACTAAAAATATGATTACCTTCATCATATTAAATACTTAATGAAAACAACAAGTACTGCAGTAGAATAATTATATATATATCACATTATACTTATAACCAGAATATAACCCTTGAGTCCAAAAGTTCCAATACATTAATTATTCTGCTTCAACTGTAGTCACAGTATAAGATTTTCATTGATCCCTTGGCCTTTTCTGAGGTAAGTTTCACTGATTCTTAAGACATTCATTTTCATAATGCCCCATTTCTCTACAATTTTAGCAATCAACTTTGATAGCCTCTTTCTTTCCCTTGCAGTCACGCACCTAGTGACATTTTTCTCCACATTTATAAAAAACTCTCATTCCTTTTAGGCAAGTACCGGGGTGATTATTCCCACAGTTATCGCATAATGGAAAATCATTCTTTCCCTTTTTCCCTTTATCTTTCTCTTGTTCCACCGTTCTCTTCTTCTATTTCAATACTTTATCGTCATAAGACTTAGATAATTCCTTTTCTGTATTGATAGAATACATGACAATATCTTCGTACGATGAGAAGGATTGTGATACTAAAGCTCGATGGAGAAATGGTTTTAACCCATCAAAGAAACATTAAATCTTACTTCGTGGGTTACATATATAATCTATAGCATGCCTCTCTAACCTTGTAATGTTAGCCTCATACTTTGCGACATTCTCATCCTCCTTCTGGCTCAGAATCAGAAATTGCCTTTCCATGTCTGCTCGATGGTCATGTGGAAAGTATTTTTCTTAGAAAATAACTTTGAACTATCTCCATTCTATACATGATACTTATTCATCTTCCTTTGTGTTTTGAATCAGTGACCACCATTGATCGGCATCTCCCGTGAGGCGGTTGACTGCCATGACAACCTTCTCTCTTTCGCTTCTCCCCAAGGCGTGAAATATTTTCTCTAAGGATTTTATCCATTTCTCAACTACTAATGGATTTTCAACCCCATTAAATGTTGGCGGTTGTTTCATCATGAAGCGGTCTAACATTGATCCTACACTTTGCGGATCAGGGTGCTCCATACAAGTAAGGTTATTATTCATAACCTGAGTGAGTTGTCCCATTATGGTAATAAGTTGATCAGCACCAGTTGTATATCCATATCCACAATAATTATCATGAGCAGGAGGTAATTCCCTACACAGATTACGTGCATTGATACAGTTTCCATTCCTTCCACTAGGTTCCATTTCTAAACAGTTTCATAAACTAGATTAGTTTATGAATCAAAATACATAATTTCATGCTTGTAAAACACTTAACACTAATTGAACTATTTATGGATATAATGCATAATCATAAAAAGGTTTTATTTGAGGAAGTATATACTCATAACCCTTCATAGTGGTTTGTAATGAAAATGAGAATTATCGTAAACATTTCCCCCAGGAGTGTCGTAACCAAGAGTGCATCAAGGCATGTTGTCGTGCATCAGTTCCCATTCGAGTCTAGCTCAAAGCGGTGTTTTTAGGTTTTACCCCTAGGTACATATGTGCCAGATCCGTCTCTACATGCTTGTATCCAAATAGGGATGTATTGCTTGGAAAACTCACAACATCTCTATAATACCAAAATTCTAGGAAGTTCTTCTATACTAATCCTCAAAGTCTATCTTTGGGCTATGTGCTCTAATCAGAGTTTATCTAAATCTAGCTTCTGAGATTAGTAAAACTGCATCTGATACCAACTGTGACTCCCCGAACCTAGTTACCCAGAGTCGGTGCATTACTTTGTTACATTAGCATGATCACAAAAGATCAAGTCTCGAAAGACTGATTAGTTTAGTAGCCTTGGAAACACTAGATATATTCATAAGTCATACATTATATCATAAAGTAAAACAAAACTACACCATATTCTCTTCATATCCCCTTATATTATCCCTACAGGTCATTCATATTATACTTCTTTACATCCTGGAAAAATTAAAACATTGAAAGGGGTGAGCTCAGATGCTCAGTAAGGATAACAATATAGCGGAATCTTTCATGAATAAACATTAACATTTAAGGAAATGTATAACTAAAACAAGAGCCTATTAAACATGAAATTTAGCATAATATGGCAAAAGTAAAATGAAATTAATCCATTTACTTACTCACATGGATATTCTACTAGTCGAATAATCACATGAAATATCAATAACCACGTTCATAATGATGGAATGCATAACGCAAGACTATCATAACCACTTTGCCATTGCTTCGTGCCAAGTATACAATAATATTTTTTCAAGGCCTCATTCCAAGACACTAGTTTGTCTCATGAGACCTACTAATGCATCGAGGAGCTGTAGCGGGATCCACATGTCAATTATTAAGTCCAATGCATTCCTAATATGAATAGGTTTAATCATATCATATAACGTAATTGTATCACATAAAACATGCATAATGGAAACATAAAATTTCCACATTTCAATCACATGATATCAATACAACACATTGATATAATAAAAACACTTTCAAAACCATTTTCAATACCAAAATAAAATAAAGTTAAATCTTTGTATTTAATTTTCATAAAAAAAAAGTTATGGCTTGTAGAGGAAGCTGAAACACAAATAATAGTCACGGTCGCAAGGAAGTCGTTGTTTCCACATACGTAAGACAAAAACATTCCATTTTTCATTTAGTAAAATGATTTGTAAAAAATATTCCTTTTTTAATAAAAGTCAATGTCAAAGGGTTTTATACACCGTATAAATGAAAGTTCTGTATAAAACAAAATATGCTTCAATGAAAGAAGATTGAGACGATTACTCTTACAAATATCATTTTTTTTAAATAAAGTAGATCTATTATGTGTATTCACTATAAGAACACATAAATAAAGTACAAATACAATATAGGACATAATAATATCATGACATAATTTGAAAGTAGGTTATTAACCCAAAGAATAGAAATTGGGTTAAGAAGTTCCCTTACCTCGGGTCTGACTTGACTCGATCGTTCTTTAATCTCCTGAATAATAATCTAGAGTTAATTTCTATTTTCTTAAGAACCTTTTTCATGTTTATTATTTCTTTTATATCACTTATTACCATGTTATGAACATTATGTAATTATTTATGTTAATAACAGTCATTTTGTCGATCTTTGGTACATGAGTCCAAAATATACTTCTTATAATTACAAGTTGTTCATGTGGTGAAATATCAATTATATCCAGGATTATATTCATGATGTAGATATCATATATAACATATATATCCAGTGTATACATGAATTCATAATATAACATTATATTTAGAGGTAAGAAATGAAATGCACCGTTCATGGAGACGGTAAGTCGTACGTACACATGAACGCTACTTTCATTTCTATTTAGTATTTAATGGGATGAAGTTATAATTATATATAGGTATAATATAATTCCAATATAATATAATGTATTATACCATTTACTCAATCCTTTATACATCCCACATTTGGAATTAACGATTCAAAACACTTTGAGGGGGCGGTAGTCCGTATTTCCGAAAATGAAATTATCGTGTTTACCCATAATGGAAGTCATAAATTATGCCAAAAATGAGAAATAAAGAAGTATAAGGAAAACATAAAAATAATATATATATATAATATATGAAAGTGGTGTCATCAAAATGGCCACCATTGAGGTGTTAAAAGAATATTGAACAATCATCATTTCGTGAGGCAGTATTTCACCACCCACAGAAACAGTATGTTCTTTAACCATTAGAAGAAGGCATGTGTAAGTGTAAACCAAATCCTTATCATAAAAAAATACTATTATATTTTATATACCGGTGTTGTTACCATATAAAGGAATAAAAAAATTTAATGGGTTGGAGAAGCAAAATAAAACAAAACAACATTAGAGAATATATTTCCTTAAAACCGGGTAAATCTTTTTGATTTGATCCAAAGACTTCATTGGTATGACTTATGCCCAATTTGATGCTTCTAGGAGTAATAGAGGGAAGTTGGGAGAGTATTTGGGAAGAGGTTGGCCGATCCAAATGGATTGAAATTGTTTATAAGGTGGTAGTGGGGGGGGGGGCTTTTATAAGAGGAGATGAAGGGCACTCTTGGAAAGTAATAAAATGTTACTTTATTATACAATGATTTTCGGATTCTAAAGGTCCCACACATATATATTTCGAGGCTAAGGTGATAAGGGTTATAAATATACTCATCCAATAGGTTTTTGACAAGTGTATGTCTTAGATTTTACATTTTCTTTTCATTTTAATTAAATCGTTAATTAATTAGGTAATCGCTACATCATCATTGTGTCATAAATAATTTAATTTATTTAAAGAATAAAAATTATAAACAAATATCAAGATGTATGAAATAGTTTTAGCTTTCTAATGAATATTTATAGTCAAATATATGACTTGTATAACCTCATTTTATAAATTTTTTAGTAAAACAACTCTTGTTTGTGACATTTTTATTTTAACAATAAATAAAACGTTTTTAATGTCATTTTCCTCTCAAAGTGGCTCCATGTGGTCCCCAAGATGACCCATGTATTTTCTTGGTCGGACATGACTCATCAAATAAGGGTAGGACAAGTGTTAAGGTCATTTCATATTATTATAACATTATCTTTACCTTAAATTACACTAATTACCTTTAATCGTGATTACTCAAACTTAAAAGTCACTATTCAGCAAAAATTATTTTAATCTCATTGAACAACATTTTACCTCCTAATGACAACCATGTATGTTGGATTTTTGAATATAAAATCACAGAAGTGGTAATGTTTCATTTAAATGAAAAATAAGTATTTTAACTACCACTTAGTGGTTTCACTATTCATCAAAAATTGATGTTTTCAGAACAATGCCAAAATTTCACCCTAAGATATAATTGATATTCTGAATTCAAAATGATTTATATTTTACAAAATTCCAAACATATAAGTTTCATTAATTAATTTCATAATTAATTCCCACTTTCACAATAATTAGTGAGTTTTTTAGAAACAATATATATCAAAAGATTTGCAATTGTTTATGTCCAATTTCATAGTGAAATTAATTCTAATGACCACCATTGGATATAATGGTAAAAATATATTATAATTATTCTTTAAAACCACTCAATAGTATAATTTATCAATGTAAATTATTTTGATTAAAAAAGATGTTTTTAAGTATTTTTCACTATTCATAAAAAATTGAATGTTTTTAGAAAATGACTAAAAATTAAACTTAGGATAATTTCGATATTAAGAATACAATAATGAAGTCCATTTTGAAATATAAAATTTCTATAATTTTAAAAATTGGCTATTACTATTCATAAAGGCAACTTTGATTAGTCGTGGTGTTTTAGAACACGAACTTACGTACAATGCAATCTATTGCATTATTGAAAGAGAGGCGTATCGTGGAAGCTTGGAGTGTTACATTCTCGCCTCCTTCAATAAATTGAGTCCTCGCAATTTGAAATTTTTCATTGAAAATAAAAGGTTGAAAATAGAAAATACCTTTCTGGAAAACCCACATCGGAAATAGGTTTAATAAGAATATAACATTAAAAGACAGAAATATAAGTACAAAGGTCACCCGAGATAGCCCATACTAGGATTCTATGAAAATATGGATATGGAAGAAAAACAAACCATCAATTTCTGATGGAGAGTTGTAGAAAAAAAGATTAGGAGAAAGTTATCCATAAGAAAATCACAAACTTGTGATTGGTTAAACGGTCATTGAATCCCCAGTTGGAAAAGTTAACCAACAACGTTTTTATTTTAAGTTACCTTTTATAATGTTGATGAATTTATTTAGGAGATTTACTAAGAACGTAATGGAATATACATACTTGTCATGTAGACTTTCATTCTTTAATAAATTTTTTACCACAAACCCATTTTTCACTCTAAAAGGTAATAGAACTCAAAAATATTATATTTATCCTAATTGTATAAGGTTCCAAAAATTAACGCATACCATTTAGATTAGTAAAACTATTTTGTAATACCCTGGGACTTCTTGTAGGCTAGTGGTAGTTAATAAAGGCATGTCACACTATGGTTGTGGGTTCGATTCCTGCAGATTTGTCCGACGCGACGAGTTATCCCCCAACCTGCAGTTTGTCCTTTTCCTAAAACTATAGTATTATAATATTCCAAAAATAATCTTCAGAAATGTTTTAACCATAAACAAAACTATCCAAAGATCAACATAATCCATTCCAATCTTTATAGTTATCCAAAACACCTCTGTCCAGACATTTTCTAAAAGGTCTTTAAATTCCAAAATCAATTGATACATCAGATTCCCCAAACAAATTAATGTTTCTCTTATTGTCACATACTAAAAATATGATTACCTTCATCATATTAAATCCTTAATGAAAACAACAAGTACTGTAGTACAATCCATATATATATATCACATTATCCTTATAACCAGAATATAATACTTGAGTCCAAATGTTCCAATACATTAATTATTCTGCTTCAACTGTAGTCACATTATAAGATTTGCCTTGATCCCTTGGCCTTTTCTGAGGTAAGTTTCCCTGATGCTTAGGACATTCATTTGCATAGTGCCCCATTTATCTACAATTGTAGCATTAAACATTGATAGCTTCTTTCTTTCCCTTGCAATCACGCACCTAGTGACCTTTTTCTCCACATTTATAACAAACTCTCATTCCTTCTAGGCAAGTACCAGGGTGATTCTTCCCACAATTATCACATAATGGAAAATCCTTCTTTCCCTTTTTCCCTTTATCATTTACTTGTTCCACCGTTCTCTTATTCTATTTCAATACTTTATTGTCATAAGACATAGAGAATTACTTTTATGACTTGATAGCACATGAGAAAATATCTTCGTACGATGAGAAGGATTGTGATACTAAAGCTCGATGGAGAAATGGTTTTAATCCATCAAAGAAACGATCAATCTTACTTCTTGGGTTACGTATATAATCTACAGCATGCCTTGCTAACCTTGTAAATTTTACATCCTAATGACAACCATGTATGTCAGATTTTTTAAAATCAAATCACAGAAGTGGTAATGTTTCATTTAAACGAAAAATCAGTTTTTTAACTACCACTTAGTGGTTTCACTATTCATCAAAAATTGAAGTTTTTCAGAACAATGCCAAAATTTCACCATAAGATATAATTGATATTATAAATTCAAAAATGATGTCTATTTTAAAAAATTCCAAACATATAAGTTGCATTAATTAATTTCATAATTAATTCCCGTTGTCACAACAAATAGAGTGTTTTTTATAAACAATATATATCTAAAGATTGACAATTGTTTATGTCCAATTTCAAAGTGAAATTAATTCTAATGACCACCATTGTATATAATGGTAAAAATATATTCTAATTATACTTTAAGACCACTCAATAGTATAACTTATCACTATAAATTATTTTTATTAAAAAATTTGTTTTTAAGTATTTTTTACTATTCATAAAAAATTGAAAGTTCTCAGAAAATTACAAAAAATTCAAAATAGGATAATTTCGATATTACGAATTAAAAAATGAAGTCCATTTTGAAATATATAATTTCTATAATTTTAAAAACTTATTATTACTATTCATAACGACTACTTTGATTAGTCGCTGTGTTTTGAAGTCGAACTTGCGTACAATGCAAGCTATTGTATTATTGAAAGAGAGGCATATTGTGGAAGCTCGGGGTGTTAAATCCCTAAAACTAGTGGTGATATGGGATATCAATACATTATTAAGATCAAGATATGTATTTTAGAAAATAATGGATGGAGTCTGATTCATAATGAAGGTTCTTAATGCAGTCATATCATTGAAAGGAAATATTACACCCATGAACATTTATCGGTATCGTTTCTAGAAATAATATATAAAACAATATAAACACTTCTCATATATACACTGAAAATTGATTGTTATAAATGTGTCTGTGTATAGATAAACACACACACGCACACACACACACACACACATATATATATATACATATATATATATATGTATATAACTCTTTGTAAAACAAATAATTTGATGCAATGATATGAACCCTTACATATTTTTGGGTATGTTGAGGGATGTGGGGCTATTGGAAATTAGGCAGAACAATGTGAGGGAACATTTGGATATGAGGGTCGGATTTTATGATGTAAAAAGAGATGTTTTAAATAAATAGTGATTATATATTTTTATAAGTCATGTTTCAAAAATCCATGACAATGATGGAAAATAAATTAGATCAATGTTAAAAAATAATTATTGAAAAGTTATTAAAAATATTCAAGTATGCTGATACCCCATTGAAAGGGATTCATGGTTTCAGGATAGACAATAGGATTTTTTTGGTATATTTTCATGATTGAAGGTGGAATAAAACCTCACAATTTTTAATAGCTTTATGATTAACATTATTATTAATTTTTGTTGTAATCATTAAAATATAACTTCTTTTTATCCAAGTCATTACTCCCTTTTTATTATCCAATCACGTTTCTTTGATTTTTTATTATACTTTTTGTTTTCCATATACTTGATTATGTTTTTATTATATTATTAAAATTAATATTTTTGTCTTTATCATTTTGTTTTATGAAAATATGGCAACATAGTATTTTTTTAAATGTAGGGTTTTATACATATAAATGGTTGAACAATTTTTTACACTTTATATAAATTAATTTTTATATTTATTAAATTTTAGGCGATTTAAATATATATATATATAATTCCATTTTTTTTAAAAATAATTCAAATTTCATTTTTTAAAATATAATGTCTGTATTTTATTATTATAATAATTATATATTTTTATAATTTATAAACTTCATAAAACAAAAACGAAATATATCTGTTATATTTATAAAATATATTATCATAATAATATTAATAATCATCTAAAAATTACACTTATTTAATGTTATAATAAAAAATTCTATATTTAAAAAAATTTAGTTTAAGTTATTATTTTAAACAATGAAAAATCATATTTTTCTTTTGAAAATTAATTTGAAAATTATAAATAAAAGGTACAATTAATTATATGTTTTATAATAATCTTATAATCATATAAATTAACAACAAAATTTCATTTATAACTTTAAAAGAAAATCATCTAAAAAATATTTTTATTTTATTTTAATAATACATAAATATATTTATTAAAATAATTTTATAATAAAACTATGTTTACAATTTAAGGGCATTTACAAAGATGACACATATTCATTAATGTGGTCAAAACAAATTAAACCATAAAATGAAAAAAAATTAAAATAATGGGGAGAGGAAATTATAAAGAATGTAATAATAGAATTGAAATTAGTCAACTCCTATATTTGGACTCATTAGGTGTATATAAACACACACACAATTGATCCGCGGTTTAGGAAAACCCATCCTTTTGGTGAATTTCATTGTCTACGGAGAAAGTTATTATTGGTTGAAATAAAGAATGATTCCTTGGACGAGTGTGAATAAGAAGATAGGATCAGTGAAGAAGGTTTAATTTGAGGATTTCAAACCCCTTACAACATGTTGTGTCACCATTCAACATACGCAGGACTAGGTGCCGGCTATACCCCTCTGTCCCGGTGGGTTTCACCTAACTCTCTCAGATGATCTGCCTCGATGCCCCATCGACAATACGTACCATGCCAGACGAAGGGAAGATGGACATGACCACCACCACAATTTCTCGAACAACCATCGATGGGGCCCCATCTACAATGCCTACCGGACTGGAGAGGGGGATGGTGGATATGACTGTCACCACCCATTCTAAAACGACTTTCCACGACACCCCACTAATAAAGCCTACCACTGTCACCACCCATTTTACCTTTCACTGCACCACACCCAGACTGCCTACTAGGCCGGACAGGGTGAAGATGTATATTCATGTCCCCTCTCAATCATTGGTGACCTTCCACATCACCTAATAGACAACTCCTACTAATGTCACCGCCCTTTCTCAGACGATCTGCCACCACGCCCAATCAATAATGCCTACCATGGTTACCGCCCTCCCTCTCCACCCTTTCTAAGACGATCTGCCACGATGCCCAGTCTTCAATGCCTACCGGCACCCCAACCCTTTTTTAGACATTCTTCCACAATGCCCCATCAACAAAACCTTCCATTCCTAGTGGGGGAAGATGTATATGATGTTTACCTCATCCATATGTGTAATTATATGCACCATTGGAAACCCAGAAGGTTGGAGGGGTCCAAAAATTATTCTTTTAGTCCCAAATAGTCATTCACCGCTATTGAAGATGAAGAAAACTGACGCCTGATTTTAAAAATGTTGAGTCTAGATGTGACACTTCAGTTGATGTTTCAGACAAAATGAGGCACACTGAAATGTCTATCTCCATCCAGACACATACAACTAAACATTAGATTTCAGATGTAGTGTTATTTGACATGAACAATTAACTGCAGAAACTAATGTAGTTTTCCACATAAGAATTTAAAAAAATTAATTTATTTTCATTTTTTATATTTAGCTATAATTTTATTATTCATTGTACTATCAATTTAATAAAAAATTATATTTCTAATTTAATTATATGAATCCATTAAATTTTAAATTTCACCCATTAGAAAGTCCATATTTTTTATATTCATGAAACACTACTCTGTATGCAGAAATATTCAATACTTTGTTAAAAAGAATGTATAATAGGGTTCCCTTTTCCAATTTTTTTTGTACACTATTAGATGTCCTAGATTTATGTGCACTTTTTTTATAGTTTCTATATTAAACATAGAATAAGTTAATATATACAAATATATACATTACTATATATTTTTTAAAAATATTTATATTTTACCAAGTAGATATATTTATATATTTTGTATACATAAATTTTTTATATAAAATTTATTAATATATGTATATATATTCATATATGTATGTATGTATGAGTTTTTTTATGTATGTGTTGTTTGTGAATGAAATATTTTATTGTGTTGTGTGTATGGGATTGAGTTTATCTACGTTTATAGTTTATATATCTATATGTATATGGGCATTGGAATGTATGTAATTTTATGTGTATGTAATACATATGCGTGTGTGTGCATGAATAAGAACTATATATGCATTAATATACATATATGTGTGTGTGTGTATTGGTGTGTGTTTAAATTTTTTTATTGTATATATATATATATATGTGTACATATGTATGTATGTTTGTATGTGAATGTGTATGTATTTTATTATGTTCATGATAATGTGTTTATGTATATGTATGAGCATGTGAATGTATATATGAGTATGTTCATGTATTAGTTAATGTATGTATATGTGTATATGTGTCATTATGTTTATGTACATGTGTAGGTGCATTCTTATGGGTATATGTGTGTATATAGTCATCTGTATAGATGTGTATAAATGTACATGCACATGTATGCTATTTTATGGATGTGTATATATATATGATAATTCATTTGTATATGTATGCATGCTCATTTGTATGTTTATGTAAATGTGTATGCATATTTTAATTTGTATATGTATATGTACATGTATATGTTTTATTTGTATGTATTTATGTGTATGTATAGAAATATATGAATGTGCATGCATTTGTTTGTAACGTGTATGTTTGATTAGACCCAACCTGTCATTCACCCCTACTGAGGATAAAGAAGACCGACCCCTAATGTTAAAAATCTTGAGTCCAGATGTGATACTTAAATTGAAGTATCAGAAAAAACGAGGCACGCTGCGATGGATCTCTCCATCCAAACATGGACCACTGAACATCAGATTTCAGATGTAGAGTTATTTGACATGAACTACTGACTACAGAAACTAATGTATTTTTTTCCAAACAAATTACAAAAATTTAATTTATTTTCATTTTTTATATTTAGCTATAAGGTTATTATTCATTTTACTATGAATTTAATAATAATTGAAAATTATCATTTAATTATATGAATTTATTAAATTTAAAATTTTAGTCATTTGAAAATCCATATATTTTATATTCATGTAACACTACTCTATATGGGGAAATATTCAAAACTTTTGTTAAAAAGAACGTATACAAGGTTTCACATTCCCTATTATTTTTCTTATGTTGTTAGATGTCCTACAATTATGTTCACTTTTTGTTTAAATATTCAAAAAGATACATTGAATAAATTAATATATATACATATATAAATTATTATATATTTTCGAATAATATTTATCTTTCACCAAGTATATTTATTTATATATACTGAATATATAAATATTGTATATATCTTATTATAATATATTTATATCCATTCGTATATGTATGTCTGTATGAGTTTTCTTACGTATGTGTTTTTTGTGGTTACATCTGTTTTATTGTGTAGTGTGTCTCGGTGTGTGTCTATCTACATTTATGGTTTTTATATCTATATTTATATTTTTATAGGCATGTTTATAATTTTATTTGAATGTTATAAATATCTGTATGTGGACATGAATAAAAAATTATATATGCATATATATACATTAATATATTTGTGTGTTTGTGTATGTGTACGTGTATTGGTATGTATTTGAAATTTTCTATTGTATGTATATTTATGTTCACATATGTTTGTATCTGTCTATGTGAATGTGTATTTATTTTGTTATGTGCATTCTAATATTTATTTGTACATAATTATTTACTATGTTTTAATTTTATCAAAATAATTTTTATATATATATGATTAATTTTTATTTAATTTCATTTATTATAGTGTAATTCCTTTAAAATGTTTGAAATTATTAGAATTAATTAATTTAAATGCATTTTTTTAGGATTCTCAACATTTTTTATGAGTTTAAAAATAATTCAATTAATGATTAATATTTTTTATAATTATATTATATGATTTAAAATTATTAACATGTTTTTAATTTAAAAGATTAATACTATTTCAATTTTATTTATTGAGTTGTTATATTTTCTAAATTTTTTAAATATTTAAAATTAATTTATTTAAATTTTTCATTTAATATTTTCATTAATTTTTCTGTACACGTTCAAAATTCCTGTAATTATTTGTAGAAATTGTTTTTGTAGATAATTAGTATGTTTTAAAAAAAATTCTTCATTTTCATCGTCATATTAATATATATTCATTTTTTTATTAATATATATAATTAAAAAACATGACCTATTTATTTGAATATTTGTAGTCTATTTATTTATTATTATCAAATTTTTCTCAGTATTTATAATCATGCATTTATGATTAATTATTCACTAATAAGGTTATTTTTTATATAATTCATTCAACTTTAATACATATTCATTTTGAATTTTATTTTATATTAAATATTTTTTATCACCTTTAAAATGAAAATGATATCATAATACATAAATATATATCAAAAAAATAATATTATTGGTGAAAAATATTGATTATATCTTCTATAACATTAGTAATCACAAAAAAAATTATTAGAGAAAAATTTAGCACAAATAAAAGCAATATTGTTTAGTGGTTATTTATTTCAAACATATAAAACTCATATTTGTAAAAACATTTTTGAAATAATTGATAAAATGAAAATGAAATTAATGAAAATAATGGGGAGGAGAAATTATAGGGAACGTAATAACATAATTATAATTAGTCAAATCATGTATTTGGACACGTTAGGTGTATATATACACACACACAAACGGTCAATGGTCTAGAAAAAACCATCCTTTATGTGAATTCAAGTGTCTACAGAGAACTACATTTTTGGTTGAAAAAAGACTGATTCCTTGGTCGAGTGTGAAGAAGAAGATAGGGTCAGTGAGGAAGGTTTTATATGAGGTTTTCAAACCCCTTACAGCATGTTCTGTCACCATTCCACATTCACAGGACCAGGTGTAGGCTATACCAATTAGTCCTAGTGGGGTTCCCTAGATACTCTTAGATGATCTTCCACGATGCCCCATCGACAACACGTAACATGCCAGACATGGGAAGATTGACATGACCATCGCCACAATATCTCAGACAACCTTTGCTAGGGTCCCATCAACAACGTCTACCAGTCCAAAGAGGCAGATGGTGGATATGACATTCACAGCCCATTCTCAAACGACATGCCACGACATCCCATTGATAAAGCCTACCACAGTCACCACCCATTTTACCATTCACGACACCACAACCAGACTGCCTACTAGGATGGATGGTGGGAAGATTGATATGAATGCCACCTCGCTTTCATGGCTGACCTTCCACAACACCCAATGAACAACTCCTACCTACCACACCACCGTTTCTCAAACGATCTGCATCCACACCCAATCTATAAGGCCTACCATGGTTATCAACCTCCCTCTCTGCCCTTTCCCAGATGATATACCATGACGCCCCTTCATAAACGCCTACTACTGCCCCATCCAAATATTAGACGTTCTTCCATGATGCCCCATCGACAACGCCCACCATTCCTTGTGGGGAAAGATTGATATGGCAGTCTCCGCATCCATATGTGTAATTCTACGCACCTGAGGAAACCCATTAGGTTGGAGGTGTCTTGAAAGGACTCTTTAAGAACCTACCTGTCATTCAACACTATTGAGGATTTATAAAACCGACTCTTAATGTTGAAAATGTAGAGTCCAAATGTGAAAGTTCAATTAATGTATCAGACAAAACGAGGCACACTTTGATGGCTCTCTCCATCCAAACATGCACTACTTGACATCAGATTTCATATATAGAGTTATTTGGCATGAAAAAAGATAGCAAAATCTAATTTATTTTTTCATAATAGAATTTAATTTGTTTTTTCATTTTGAATATTTTACTATAAATTTATTATTCATTGTATAATGTCATTAATAATAATTGATGATTCTAATTTAATTATATGATTCCATTAAAATTAAAATTTCACCCATTAGCAAATAAATATTTTTTATATTCTTGTAGCACTACTATATATGGGGCAATATTCAATACGTATGCTAAAAAGAACATATAAAAGGGATCCATTTTTCTTTTATTTTTTATAAATTTTTTCAATTTCTTACAATTATGAGAACTTTTTCTTTACAAATTCTAAATGAAACATTAAATAAGTTAATATATATACATATATACATTCTTATATATTTTTGAGTAATATTAATATTTCTACAATTATATATATTTATATATATTGTCTCTATAAATATAATATATATCATTTAATAATATTTGTATATCCATTCATATATGTATGTCTATATGAGTTTTTTTATGTATGTGTTGTTTTTATATGCATCTATTCTACTATGTTGTTTGTCTGGTTGTGCGTTTATCTTCATTTATGGTTTGTATGTATATGTGCATAGGCATGTATGTAATGTTATGTGTATGTTATACATATGTGTATGTGGACATGAATAAGAACTTATATATTCATAAATATAAATATATATATATGTGTCTCTGTATGAGTAAGTGTATTTGTATTTATTTAAAAAATTATATTGTAGGTATATGTATGCGAACATATGTACGTATGTATGTATGTTAATGTGTATGTATTTTTTTATGTGCATGCTAATGTGTTTGTTCGTATATAGTCATATTTATAGAAGAGTATTAATTCACATACACATGTATGTTATTTAATGGATGTATACATATATTTGAAAATTCATGTGTATGTGTATGCATATATATATTTGTATGATTATGTACATGTGTATGTGTATTTGTATTTGTATGTGTATATTTATTTGTATATGTTTAATGTGTATGTATATATGCTTATGTACAGAATTATACGAATGTTCATGCATGGCTATGTAACTGAATGTATGTTTATATGCCTATGCCTATGTGCATGTGTATGTGGATGTGTTTTCCAATATGTGTATTTGAATATTGTGTATGAATGTGTACATGTTTTTCTCTATATATGTATATTGGTAAATTTATGTATGTTTCATTATTTAATGGTATTTATTGTTTTTAATATCTCTCTATTTTTTCACTCTTGAATAATTATTACATTTCTATTTTGTAATCATTTAACATTTTAATAATATATTTAAATTTTGATATTTTTATATATATGATTAAATATGTATATATTTATTTAAATATATTCAAATTTACAATTAATAAAAATTAAAATTTTAATATCATATTATATTCTTGATATACAATTAATACAGTGCATAATTCAACAATTAGCTGTAATAATATTATTTTCATATATAATTTTATTCAATTATTTACGTTAGCAATTCATGATATTAATGTTATGAATACACTTTCTAAATTTTTCTTGTAATTTATTTCATTTAATTTATTCATTTATAATATTGTTTAATTATTTTTTCATATTCATTATTTACTAATTTTAAATATATTTCAAATATAAAAAATTTTATAAAGGTAATAGATATTTATTTAATAGCATAAAATTTTTAATATGTTTTTTATTTATTTATTAATATTTAATCATTTTTATTTATTATTTTTTTTATATTTTTAATATTTCTAAAATATGTAATTGATTCATATACGACTATCTCTAACCCACACAATATTTCCCTGAAATTGAAACCCAATGTATGCCATGCCTAACAAGATTTAGGTGTTTATTTTAAAAAATGGAATTGATAGGGATGTGCTTCACCATGTATTGTAATGATAGATGGTGTCTTTGAATGTCATGCTTTATAGTATCGACAGTGCGTACCATCGAGAGATGGTGAGAGTTGGATGGTGGTGTTCACATAGGGATCCCAACAGATCTTTTACAGCATGTTTCACGGGAGGTGGTGAATGTGTGGGATGGAATGATTTTTCATGTAGGAGGGGAAAAACTCATCATTGCTAATATTTTGGGCATAACTAGACAATGGACCCAATATCAGACGATCTACCACAATGCCCAGTCTTCAACGCCTACCGGAACCCCAACCCTTTATTAGACGTTCTGCCACGATGCCCCCATCGACAACGCCTACCATGCCTAGTGGGGGAAGATGTATATGACGTTTTCCTCATCCATATGTGTAATTCTCCGCACCAGTGGAAACCCAGAAGGTTGGAGGTATCCCAAATTGATACTTTTAGTCCCAAACAGTCATTCAACGCTATTGAGGATAACAAAAATTGACGCCTAATGTTAAAAATGATGAGTCCAGATGTGAAATGTCAATGGATGTTTCAGAAAAAATGAGGCACACTGCAATGGCTCTCTCTATCCAGACACACACAATCGAACATTAGATTTCAGATGTAGAGTTATTTGACATGAACAATTAACTGCAGAAACTAAGGTATTTTTTCCCATAAGAATTTAAAAAAAAAAAATTTTCATTTGTTATATTTAGCTGTATTGTTATTATTCATTGTACTATCAATTTAATAATAATTTATAATTCAAATTTAATTATATGAATCCATTAAATTTAAAATTTCACCAATTAGAAAATCCATATTTTTTATATTCATGAAACACTACTCTATATGGGGAAATATTCAATACATGTGTTAAAATGAAGTTATAAAAAGGTTCCCTTTTCAAATTATTTTTTCATACAAAGTTAGATGTCCTAGAATTATGTTCACTTTTTTATAGATTCTAAATGAATCATCGAATAAGTTAATATATACACATATATATATTCTTATATATTTTTTAATAATATTTATATTTTACCAAGTATATATATTTACATATATTTTATATATAAATATTTTATATAAAATTTAATAATTTATGTATATGTATTCGTATATGTATGTCTGTATGAGTTTTTTATGTATGTGTTGTTTTTGAATGAAACAGTTCTATTGTGTTGTGTGTCTGGGTGTGAGTTTATCTACATTTATAGTTTATATATCTGAATGTATATGGGCATAGGCATGTGTTTAATTTTATGTGAATGGTATACATATGCTTGTGTGGACATGAATAATAACTTATATATGCATAAATATACATATATATTTGTGTCTGTGTGTGTGTATGTGTATTGGTGTGTATTTAAAATTTTGTATTGTATGTATATATATGTGCACATATGCATGTATGTTTGTATGCAAATGTGTATGTTTTTTATGTGCATGCTAATGTGTTTGTGTATATGTATGAGTATGTGAAATTATATATGAGTATGTTCATGTATTAGTTAATGTTTGTATATGTGTATATGTGTCATTATGTTTATGTACATGTGTATGTGCAAGCGTATGGGAATATGTGTGTATAGAGTCATATGTATAGATGTGTATAAATGTACATGCACATGTATGCTATTTTATGGATGTGTATATATATATGAAAATTCATTTGTATATGTATGCATGTACAATTGTATTTTTATGTAAATGTGTACGCGTATTTGAATTTGTATGTGTATATGTATTTTTATATGTTTTATGTGTCTGTATATATCTGTATGAATAGAAATATATGAATGTGCATGCATCGGTTTTTAACTGTATGTTAGATTATATGCCTATGCCTATGTGCACATGTATGTGGATGTGTTTTCCAATATGTGTATGTGATAATTGTGTATGTATGTGTACATGTCTTTCTATTTATTTGTTTGTGTGTACATGTTTGTATGTTTATTAATTTAATTTTAATTATTATTTTTTAATATCTCTATATTTTTAGTATTTTCAATCTTTTATTCAATTTTATTATATAATCATTTATCATTTTCTTAATATATTTAGTTATTATACTTATTTATATATATATAATATTTATATAATTAATAAAAAAGTAACAATTTTACAATTAATAAAAATTATAATATGTAATATCATATTATATTTTCAATATACAATTAATATAGTGCATACTTGAACAATTAGCTGTAATAATATTATTTACATATATAATTTTATTCCATTATTTAACTAATAAATTCATGTAATTAATTTTATGAACACAATTTTTTTATTTTTTTATTTTATTTATTTCATTTTGTTTATTCAGTTTAAATATTATTTAACTTTTTTTTAATTTTCGATATAAACAAATTTCAAATATATTTGGAATTTAATATCATTTTTTAAAATTACTACACATTTATTTATTTTGAAGAATTTTTTTATATGTTTTTACTTTATATGATTAATATTTATTCATTTTTATTTGTTATTTTTTAATATTTTTAATATGTCTTAAAAACATGTAATTGATTCATATATGACTGTCTTTAACCCACACCATATTTCCCTGAAATTGAATCCCATTGTAAGCCATGCCTAACAATATTTATGTGTTTATTGTAAAAAAAAATTAAAATGATGGGGGTGTGATTCACAATGTCTTCTAGTGACAGATGGGGTCTTTGAATGTCGTGCATTGATGTCTCGACAGTACATACCATCAAGAGACGGTGAGAGATGGATGATGATGTTAGCATAGGGATCCCAACTGATCATGAGAGACATGTTTTAGGTGAGGTGGTGAATGTCTGTGATGGCATGATTGTGGTTGTAGGAGGCGAAAATACTCATCATTGCTAATGTTTTGGGCATATATTGACAATTGACCCAAGAGAAATTATGGAAGTGTCCCATCGCTGGTGGCGGCCTCACGCAGTGGAAGTGTCAATGTTGTAGAGGTCATGTGATAGCTTTGGAAGTAGGTTCGATGTGTCTGTGAAGCTCAGAGAGCTGATTTGCTGGATGACCTTGTTGATCAGTGATTCTGGTCGGCAAACAAGCAATTAACTGTGGGGGTTATGGTTATTTGGTCATCTACGAAAATCCTTGATGACGTTTAGTGAGATAATGGATGTGTGAGTCGTGGTCGGGGATTTTACATCATCGGGTTTTATGTGAGTTTCAATTGGTTGTGAGAATTGTAATAGTGGTGAAAAAAATTGTATCGACATTTGGGCCATGGTGGTATGCACAAAATATGTAAGGGTCATATGTCCAATATCAATAAAAAAGATGGTTGATGATAATGTTGATATAGGTGGGATATCCCTTGGGTGGGGGGGGGGGCTATGGGATGCCCATTGGCCGATGGGTGTGGTGTTTCTGTGTGTTTTGTTGTATTTTCATATGTGAGTACCTTATATAAATATATATTATCTATTTAATAATTTTTATTCGTTTATTATTTGTATTTTTTCTTCTTTTTTGTGAAAGCGATGGCCTCTTTCAATCTAGGTAGAGGAAGATCCCTTACATAGCCTATATTCTATTGTCCAGGTGGCCCATGAAATTTCCTGAAGGCTCGGTGTAGCGTCATGCTTGCATTATCTATTCTATAAAACTAGGCCTTTGTTATGCTTGCATCACTGTCTGCCTGCATCATGACCACATAACTGCCTTCCTGATTCACCTCATGCGTTATAAATCCCCCAAGGGGCATTGAATGATTCAATCACTTGTTTTTATGTGTATGTAATTAATCTTACTGATTATCTTAATAACATTTTTAACTTATTTAATTTTATGTAATAATTTTTAAAATAATTTCATTTAATTTTTATTATTTAATTTTAATATTTAAAACATTTGTTTTTTTTTATTTTTTTCATTTCTAATATTTATTTATACATAATTATTTACTATGTTTTAATTTTATCAAAATATTTTTTATTAATATGATTAATATTTATTTGATTTAATTTATTATTTTTTAATTCCTTTTAAATGCTTGAAATTGTTATAATTTATTTATTTAAATGTATTTTTTTATGATTGTCAACATTTTTTATGAGTTTACAATAATTCAATTTATGATTAATATATTCCATTATTATTTTATATGATTTAATATTATTAACATATTTTTAATTTATATGATTAATACTCATTCAATTTTATTTATTGAGTTGTAATATATTTGAAATGTTTTAAATCAATAATATTAATTTATTTAAATGATTTTTTTAATATTTTCATTAAATTGTTTTTACACGTTCAAATTTCCTATAATTATTCATCGAATTGTTTATACATTATAAATATGTTTTAAAAAATTCTATTTTTTAACTTCATATTAAAATATATTCATTTTTTATTTTTTAATTAATATATATAATTAAAAAAACATAAAAAATTTATTAGAATATTTAGATTCTATTAATTTATAATTATTCAATTTCACTCATTTTTTATAATCATGCATTTATGATTATTTATCCACTAATAAGGTTATTTTTTTAATAATTCATTCATTTTTAATATATATTCCATTTTTATTTCTTTTTTATAATAAATATTGTTTATCAGATATAAAATGAAAATGATCTCATAATATATATATATATATATATATCTGCACTATAATATTATTGTTGATAAATATTTATTATATCTACTATAATTTTATTAATCATTATGATTTGATTTATTAGAGAAAAATTTTGCAGTAATAAAACCAATCTTTTTTAGTGGTTATTAATTTCAAACTTATAATATTTATATTTTTCAAAACATTTTGGAAAGCATTGATAAAACCTTCATGGTTATATAAATTTAATACTTTTGAAAAATGTTTTTATTCCCAATTCATGTTCTTTCATGGATGTAAACTACTTTTTCCAATCCACTAGAAATTCTTGGACTAATAAAACCTCTAAAAACATAAGGTGTGTGAGTTAATCTTTTCAAACTTCTTGTACTTGTTTTTTAATAAAATCACAAAAAATGTATTAGTGTGTTGTTTAGGATTATGAAATTCTTTTCTCGATGATTCATACATGGTTTATAAAGGTAAATTTTAATGCATCCAATTTGGAAAATGATTTACTCTTCCACAAGTATTGTTGAATGTTTACTTAAGAAAGACTTGATGAATCACTATTATGGAATAATAAGGTGTAATCAATAACAACCTACTATACAAAACTGTATCAATAATTCAAAATATAAGACATTCAACTAAAATTTATAATTCCTAATTAGTAATAATTTTTAGAAATGGAAAGTTCTTAATTTTGATTCCATAAATTATTATTCAAATAAATAGATCCTTATAATATTATTATTCGACTTATGGTACATCTAGTAACATTATTGAGTTTACTAAAATATCAATATCAATGGTACCCTATCTCAATACTTCACCCATACTGGGGTGTTCAGATATAGAATCCCATTTTCCCATTTGCATCGTGTCTTGATGGATGATTTTTTTCTAATTTTATTACATTGGAAGATAAAGAAAACATATTTCAAGGGGGGTGGTTTATTGAAGATGTCCACCTATTTCTCATATCTTCTTTTCTAATGTTATATTTGTTTTTCTCAAGGATAACTCTTTAATAATTCAAATCTATTTTTCAGTTTGTCCAAATATATGAGAAATCATCCATTCAATTTGTTAATTAATGAAACTCAGATATTTACATTATCGTGTGTGTGCCCTCTTAAAGAATCCATGATATTGTCTCATCCTTAGTTATTCTAGTGGTTAAAATATTAATAAATATATTTGGATCCCTGTGATTTTTGGTCAAAAAAAATAGTGGTTCTTTCAAGAATCATTGACATGATAGACAAAAATATTCAGGGATGATATTTTAAGAGGGTATCTATAGTAGGGAAGGAAGAACATATAAATGATGTATCTCAATCGATTAAAATTAATAATATGTATTTATTAAAGCTACCATGATTTTTGATGGACATAATTCAATCTTACATTAACATGTTCTTGTGGGTTTTGATAGATGGTATTAAGGTCATTTGTCGCCTTTCGATTATCAATGTATCCCTAAAACTAGTGGTGATATGGGCTATCAATACATGATTAATATCAAGATAAGTATTTTAGAAAATAATGGATGGATCCTGATTCATAATCATGGTTCCCAATGCACTCAGATCATTGAAATGAAATATTACACCCATATAGGTTTTGGCGAGGAAACCATTACCCCCAAACCTAGGTCTTTATTTAAGATGCCTCTGTGGATTGAGTTTTCATATTCAAAATAGATAAATTTTGAAGATTAGAGATGTATTTAAATTACATTTTTATTTAAAACATAAATATGGTGACTTTTTTTGAATAATTTAATAATTAATTATTTTTATAGTTTAGAAATTTTATTTAAAACAAAATATATCTAATATAGTAAAAATATAGATAATCTTAATAATAATTTATATTTTCTATAATAACATCTTAACGTTAATTAATATTATAATAAAAATTATATTTTACAAAAACTATTAAATAAATTTATTTATTTTAAATTATTTTTCTAAAACAATGTTGAACCATATTTTCCCTTAGAATGTTATTTTCAAGAAAACTAAAAAATAGGTATATTTATAATAACTATCGTAATTAAATAATAGTATATTTAGTTAAAAAACTTAATTTTATTTATTATTTTCTATGAAACCCGTTTTAAAAATATTATCAGAATTTTTTAGTTATATGTAAATCCATTTAATAAAATATTTTTTCTATAAAATTATATTTATATTTTCTAGGTTGTTACATTATTCCTCCTTAAAAATTATTGTTTCCTCGTAATTAGTTCGTTCACAAATGGAAAAAAATTCTATACATGAGGAAGAATTGAAATTATTAATTTCTTTCAAATTTGACAAAATTGACTACACTGTTTCTCTAATACCATTTATAACGACTCAAACCAACAACTTAGGTTCATCACATATAAATGATGTGTATGTTATTTTTATAAAAATATAACTAAAAATAATCACATCATTTATTAAATAACATGAACATTTATCAGTATTGGTCCTATAAATAATATTTAAAACAATATAAAGACTTTACTTATATACATAGAATATTAAAATTTATAATTGTGTCTATGTGTATAGACACACATACACACGCACACGCACACATATATATAAAAAATATATTTATTTATGTATATAACTATTACTAAAAAAATTATTTGATGTAATGATATGTACCCTTACATATTTATGGGCCAGTTGAGGGATTTGGGACTATTGGAATTTGGGAAGAACAATGTGAGGGAACATTTGGATATGAAGGTTGGATTTTATGATGTAAAAAGAGATGGTTTAAATAAAAAGTGTTTATATATTTTTATAAGTCATGTTTCAAAAATCCATGACAATGATGGAAGGTAAATTTGATGAATGTTAAAAAAAATTATTTTTTGAAAAATCATATAAAATATTCAGGTATCTTGAATCCCCGTTGAAAGGGATTGATGGGATCATGATTAACATTAGGCATTTTTCTTGTATATTTTCACGAGGGTAATGGAATAAAACCTCACTATTTTTAATAGCTTTAGTATTAACTTTATTATTAATTTCTATTCTAATTATTAAAAAAGTTATTCTTTTTATCTAATTCATTACTCCATTTTTATTATCCAATCACGTTTCTTTTAATTTTTATCTTACTATTTGTTTGGAAAATACATTATTGTGTTTTTACTATATTGTTAAAATTCATTTTTTCATTTTCATTTTTTTATCAAAACACGCCCACATAATTTTCTTTAAACATTCAGGATTTTATACATATAAAAGGTTGAACATTTTTTACCCTTTATATAAATTCTTTTTTATATATATATAATTTTAGGGGATTTAAATAAATATATAATTCAATTTATGATATAAATAATTCAAATTCATTTTTTTAAAATATAATGTGTGTCATTTTTTATTATAATAATTATCTATGTTTATAATTTATAAATTTCATAAAACAAAAAAAAAATCTGTTATATTTATAAAATATATTATCTTAATAATAATAATAATCTTCTAAAAAATTACAATTATTTAATGTTATAATAAAATATTCTATATTAAAGAAAAATGGCATTTTAAGATAATATTTCAAACAGTGAAAAATCTTATTTTCCTTCTGAAAATCAATTTAAAAATAATAATTAAAAGGTACAATTAATTATAAGTATTATAATTAACTTATAATCAAATAAATTAACAAAAAAAATTTCATTTATCCTAATAAAAGTCAATCATCTTAAAAATATTATAATTTTATTTTAAAAATACATAATTCTTTTTATAAAAATAATATTATAATAAATCTATGTTTATAATTTAGGGTAATTTACAATGACAACACATTTTCATTAATGTGGTCAAAACATAATAAACCATAAAATGAAAATTAAATTTATGAAAATAATGGGGAGGAGAAATTATAGAGAAATTAATTACAGAATTGAAATTAGTCAAATCATGTATTCTGACTCGTTAGGGGTATATAAACACACACACAAACGGTCTGTGGTTTAGGAAAAACCATACATTCGGTGAATTTCTGTGTCTACGGAGAATAGGAGTTTTGGTTGAAGAATAAGTGATGCCTTGGTCGAGTGTGAAGAAGAAGATATGGTCAGTGAAGAAGGCATTATTTAAGGTTTTCAAACCCCTTACAACATGTTGTGTCACCATTCCACATACGCCGGACCAGGTGCAAGATATTCCCCTCTGTCCCCATGGTTTTCCCCGAACTCTCTCAGATGATCTTCCATGACGCCCCATCAACAACACGTACCAGACCAGACGGAGGTAAGAAAGACATGACTATCACCACAATTTCATGAACAACCATCGACGAGGACCCATCAACAATGCCTACCTGGCCATAGTGGGGGATGTTGGATATGACTGTCACAAACCATTTGCAAACAACTTTCCACAACACCCCATCGATAAAGCCAGCCACTGTCACTTCATATTTTACCAATCACGGCGCCACACTCAGACAACCTACCAGGCCAGACAGGGGGAAGATGGATATTCAAGTGACCTCCCAATCCCAGGTGATCTTCCACAACACCCAATCGACAACTCATACCAACGTCACCTCCCTTTCTTAGATGATATTCCACCACACCCAATCAATGATGCCTTCCATGGTTACTGCCCTCCCTCTCTGCCTGTTCTCAGATGATCTTCCACGACACCCCGTCATCAATGCCTAATAGTGCCCCAACCCTTTATTAGACGGTCTGTCACGATAACCCGTCGACAAAACCAACCATGCCCAGTGTGGGTAAATTAATATAACGTTATCCACATCCATATGTGTAATTCTCTGAACAAGATGAAAACTAGTAGGTTGGAGGTGTCCGGAAATAATTCTATTAGACTCAACCTCTCATTCACCCCTAGTGAGAATGAAGAAGGCTGACGCCTGATGTTAAAAATTCTGAGTCCAGATGTGATACTTCAATTAAAGTATCGGAAAAATGAGTCAAGTTGTGATGGATCTCTCCATCCAAACACACACCACCAGACATCAGATTTCAATTGTATAGTTATTTGACACGAACTACTAACCGCAGAAACTAATGTATTTTTTCACATAAAAATTAATAAAATTAATGTATTTTCATTTTTTATATTTATCTATAATTTTATTATTCATTGTACTATGAATTTAATAATAATTGAAAATTATCAATTAATTATATGAATTCATTAAATTTAAAATTTCACACATTAGAAAATCAATATTTTTTACGATGTTAGATGTCCTACAATTATGTGCACATTTTGTTTAAATATTCAAAAAGAATCATTGAATAAATTAATATATATACATATATACATTCTTATATATTTTTGAATAATTTTTATATTTCACAAAGTATATTTATTTATATATATTGTATCTATAAATTTTTTATATAAATTTTTTTAATATATTTATATCCATTCGTATATGTATGTCTGCAGGAGTTTTTTTATGTATTTGTTGTTTGTGAATGTATTTGTTCTATTGTGTTGTCTGTCAGGGTGTGTGTTTATCTAAGTTTATGGTTTTTATATCTTTATGTATATGTGCATAGGCATGTATGTAATTTTATGTGAATGTTATGCATATGTGTCTGTGGACTTGAATAAGAACTTATATATGCGTAAATATACATTTATATATATATATATGTGTGTGTGTGTTTATGTGTTTGTGTAAGTGTATTGGTATGTATTTAAAATTTTCTATTGTATGTATATGTATGTTCACATATGTATGTATGTGTGCATGTGAATGTGTATGAATTTTGTTATGTGCATTCTAATATTTATTTATACATAATTATTTACTATATTTGAAATTTATCAAAATATTTTTTATTTATATGAATAATATTTATTTAATTTCATTAATTATGGTGTAATGCCTTTAAAATGTTTTAAATTATTTGAATTAATTAATGTAAATTCATTTTTTAGGATTCTCAAGATTTTTTATGAGTATACAAATAATTCAATTAATGATTAAAATTTTCTATAATTACTTTTATATAATTTAAAATCCATAACAAGTATTTAATTTATATGATTAATACTCTGTCAATTTTATTTATTGAGTTTTTATAATTTCAAAATGTTTTAAATCTTTAAAATTAAATAATTTAAATGATTTTTTCTTAATATTTTCAATAATTTTTCTGCAGGCGTTTTAATTTCCTCTAATTATTTGTAGAATATTTTTTGTACATATTTAGTATGTTAAAAAAAATTTCTATGTTTTCATCTTCATATTAATATATATTCATTTTTTTAATTAATATATATAATTAAAAAAACATAACCTAATTATTAGATTATTTTCAGTCTATTTATTTATAATTATAAAAATTTTCACATTATTTATAATCATGCATTTATGATTAATTATTCACTAATAATGTTATTTTTTAGAATTAATTAATTTTTAATATATATTTATTTTGTATTTCTTTTGTTATATTAAATATTTTTTATAAGTATTATAATGAAAATGATATCATAATAAATAAATATATATATATATATTAGCACAATAATATTATTGCTGATAAATATTGATTTTGTCTTCTATAATTTTAGTAATCATAAAATTTTGTTTTATTAGAGATTAATTTAGCACTAATAAAAGCAATATTTTTTAGTGGTTATTAATTTCAAACTTATAAAACTCATATTTTTAAATACTTTATGTAAATAATTGATAAACTCTTCGTGGTTATATAAATTCAACACTTCAGAAACATGTTTATCTTCCCAATGCATGTTCTCGCATGGATGTAAACCACTTTTTCCTATCCACAGAACATATTCGATGAATAAAACCTCTCAAAACATATGTTGTGTATGGGAATCTCTTGAAACATCTTGTTCTTGTTCTTTTTTTCAAATATTAAAAACAAAGTCACATTGATCCATTTAGGAGTAGGAAATGTTTTTATCGATGATTCATACATGGTTTATAAATGTAATTTCTTATGCTTCCAATTAGTAAAATGATTTATTCTTCATTGAGTATTGTTGAATTTTAACTAAATCAAGACCTGCTGAATCACGTGCATAGTATAATAATGTATAATCAATAACAACCTACTTTAAAAAACAATATCAATAATTCAAAATAAAACACCTTCAACTAAAATTTATAATTCCCAATTAGTTATAATTTTTAGAAATGGAAAATTCCAATTTTTGATTCAATATATTATTATTTAAATAAATATAAAATTATAATATTATTATTTGACTAATGGTAGTTCTAGAAAAATTATTGAGTTTCCTAATAGATCAAACTCAATGGTACCCAATCTCAATTCTTCACCAATACTGGGGTGTTCAGATAGGGCGTCCCATTTTCCCCTTTTCAGCGTTTCTTGATGGATATTGTTTTTTTCTAATTTAATTGCATTGGAAGATAAATACAAAATATTTCAATGGGGATGGTGTATTTAAGAAGTCCACGAATTTCCCTTATCTTCTTAGCTGATGTTATATTTTTTTCTCAAGTATTTCTCTTTAATAATTCAAATCTATTTTCATTTTATCCAAATATATGAGAAATCATCCTTACAATTGGTTAATTTATCAAACTCAAATATTTCCATCAGATCATGTGTGACCTCTTATAGAAAGCATGATATTTTATGATCCTCAGTTATTCTAGTGGTGGACAATCATATTAAAAATATTTAGATCTCCGGGGTTTTCGGTCAAAAAATTGTGGTTCTTTCAAGAATCATTGACATGAAAGACAAAAATATTCAGGGATGATATTTTATGAGAGTATCTATAGTACGGAAGGATGAATATATAAAATATGTAGCTAAAATGTTTTAAGTTGATAATATAAATTTATTAAATCTACCATGATTTTTGATGGACCTAATTCACTCTCACATTGACATATTCTTGTGGGTTTTGAAATATGGTAAAAAGTACATTTTTCAGCTTAAGATAATCTATGAATCCCAAAAAATTTGGTGATATGGGATATCAATAGATGTTCAGGATCAAGATATATATTTTAGAAAAAAATGGAAGGAGCCTGATTCATAATCATGGTTCCCAAAGCACTCAGATCATTGAAATGAAATATTACCCCCATATAAGGTTTTGCAAGGTAACCACTACCACCAACCCTAGGTTTTTATTGAAGATGACTATATAGATCGACTGTACTTAAAAATAGATTAATTTTGAAGAGAAGAGATAAATTAAAATTATAATTTTATTTAAAACATAAATATGATGAGTGTTTTTTAATAATATAATAATAAATTATATTTATAATTTATAAATTTTATATAAAACACAATATATCTAATATATTTAAAAATATTTATATAATCTTAATACAAAAAATTTCCTAAAAAATATTTTTACAGTTAATTATTATTATATTAAAATTTTAATTTTACAAAAACAATTAAATAAATTTAGTTATTTAAAAATATTCTTCTAAAGCATAGAAAAACCATATTTTCCTTTAGAATATTATTTTCAAGAAAACTAAATAATATGTATAATTAATAATAACTATTGTAAGTAAATAATAATAAAATTAATTAAAATACTTAATTTTATATATTATTTTCTATGAACCACAAATTAAAAATATTATCAGATTTTTTCACATATATGTAAATAAATTTAATAAAATATTTTTTCAATAAAAATATATTAATAATTTCTAGGCTGTTACATTATACCTCCCTCAAAATAATTGTATCCTAGTAATTAGTTTGGGCACACATGGAAAACATTTCTACACATGAAGACAAATTGAAATTATTAATTTTGATAAATTTAACAAAATTTACTCGACTATTTATAAAATACCATGTATAACGACTCAAACCCACAACTCTGGTTGATCAGTTATAAATGATGTGTATATTCATTTTACAAAAAGCGAACTAAAACTAGACACAACATTTATTACATACCATGAACACATATCAGTATAGGTTCTAGAAATAAAATATAAAACAATATAAACACTTCTCATATATACACTAAAATTCAAAGTTATAAATGTGTCTGTGTATAAATACACACACACACACAAACACACACACACACAGATATATATATATATACATATATATATATATATATATATATCTTTGTAAAACAAATAATTTGATGCAATGATATGAACCCTTACATATTTTTGGGCCAGTTGAGGGATGTAGGGCTATTGGAAATTGGGCAGAACAATGTGAGGGAACATTTGGATATGAGGGTCGGATTTTATGATGTAAAAAGAGATGGTTTAAATAAATAGTGATTATGTATTTTTATAAGTCAAGTTTCAAAAATCCATGACAATGATGGAAAATAAATTAGATCAATGTTAAAAAAATAATTATGGAAAAGTTATTAAAAATTTTCAAGTATGATGATACCCCATTGAAATGGATTGATGGTTTCAGGATAGAAAGTAGGCATTTTTTGGATGATTATCATGATGGAAGGCTGAATAAAACCTCACAATTTTTAATAGCTTTATGTTTAACATTATTATTAATTTATGTTGTAATTATTAAAATATATCTTCTTTTTATCCATGTCATTACTCCATTTTTTTTATCCAGTCACATTTCTTTGATTTTTTATTATACTTTTTATTTTCCAAATACTTGATTATGTTTTTATTATATTATTAAAATTCATACTTTTGTCTTTATCATTTTTTTTTATCAAAACATGGCAACATAGTATTTTTTAAATGCATGTTTTTATACATATAAATGGTTGAACAATTATTTACACTTTATATCAATTATTTTTTATATTTATTAAATTTTAGCCGATTTAAATATATATATATAATTCCATTTTTTATATAAATTATTTATATTTCATCTTTTTAAAATATAATGTCTGTATTTTATTATTATAATAATTATATATATTTATAATTAATAAACTTCATAAAACAAAAAATAAATATATCTGTTATATTTATAAAATATATTATCTTAATAATATTAATAATCATCTAAAAATTAAACTTATTTAATGTTATAATAAAAAATTCTATATTACAAAAAAAATTATTTTTATTTATTATTCTAATCAATGAAAATTCATATTTTTATTTTGAAAATTAATTTGAAAATTATAAATAAAATGTACAAATAATTATATGTTTTATAATTATCTTATAATCAAATAAATTAACAACAAAATTTCATTTATAATTTTAAAAGAAAATAATCTTAAAAATATTATTAATTTATTTTAATAATACATAAATATATTTATTAAAATAGTTTTATAATAAAACTATGTTCATAATTTAAGGGCATTTCCAAAGACGACACATTTTCGTTAATGTGGTCAAAACAAATTAAACCATAAAATGAAAAAAAATATTGGGAGAGGAAATTATAATGAATGTAATAATAGAATTCAAATTAGTAAACTCATGTATTAGGACTCATTCGTTGTATATAAACACACACAAAAACGATCTGCGGTTTAGGAAAAACCATCCTTTTGGTGAATTACTATGTCTATGGAGAACTTGAATTTTGGTTGAAATAAACAATGATTCATTGGTCGAGTGTGAATATTAAGATAGGATCAGTGAAGAAGGATTTATTTGAGGTTTTCAAACCCCTTACAACATGTTGTGTCACCTTTCAACATACACAGGACCAGGTGCGTGATATACCCCTCCGTCCTGGTGGGTTTCCCATAACTCTCTCAGATGATCTTCCACGATGCCCCATCGACAACACGTACCAAGCCAGACGATGGGAAGATGGACATGACCATTACCACAATTTCTCAAACAACCCTCAATGGGGCCCCATCAACAATGCCTACTAGGCTGGAGAGGGGGATGGTGGATATGACTGTCCCCACCTATTCTCAAACGACATTCCACAACACCCCACCAATAAAGCCTACCACTGTGACCGCCCATTTTACCTTTCACTGCACCACACCCAGACTACCTACCAGGCCGGACAAGGTGAAGATGGATATTCATGTCACCTCCCAATCATTGGTGACCTTCCACATCACTAATCGACAACTTCTACCAATGTCACCACCCTTTCTCAGACGATCTTCCACCACGCCCAATCAATAATGCCTAACATTGTTACCGCCCTCCCTCTCCACCCTTTCTCAGACGATCTACCACGATGCCCAGTCATGAACACCTACCGGCACCCCAACCCTTTATTAGACGTTCTTTCACGATGCCCCATCAACATCACCTTCCATGCCTAGTGGGGGATGATTTTTATGACGATATCCTCATCTATATGTGTAATTATATGCACCAGTGGAAACCCAGAAGGTTGGAGGTGTCCAAAAATGATTCTTTTATTCCCAAACAGTCATTCAACGCTAGTGAAGATGAAGAAAATCGACCACTGATGTTAAAAATGTTGAGTCCAGATGTGACATGTCAGTCGATGTTTTGAACAAAATGAGGCACACTAAAATGGCTATCTCCATCCAGACACACACAACTGAACATTAGATTTCAGATGTAGTGTTATTTGACACGAACAATTAACTGCAGAAACTAATGTAGTTTCTCAAATAAGAATTTAAAAAAATTAATTTATTTTTATTTTTTATATTTAGCAATAATGTTATTATTCATTGTACTATCAATTTAATAATAATTGATAATTATAATTTAATTATATGAATCCATTAAATTTTAAATTTCACCCATTATAAAATCCATATTTTTTAATATTTCTGAAAAACATGTAATTGATTCCTATATGAATGTCTTCAGCCCACAACATATTTCCCTGAAATCGAATCCCATTGTAATCCATGCCTAACATGATTTATGTCTTCATTTTAAAAAAAATAAAAATGATGGGGATAGGCTTCACGATGTCTTGTAGTGACAGATGGTGTCTTTGAACGTCGTGCATTGAAGTCTCGGCAGTGCGTACCATCGAGAGATGGTGAGAGATAGATTATGGTATTAGCATAGGGATCCCAACGGATCATGAGCGACAGGTATTAGGGGATTGGGTGAGTGTGTGGGATGGATTTATTGTTTTTTTAGTAGGGGGAAATACTCATCATTTCTATTGTTTTGGGAATAGAATGATAGTTAAATCAAGAGCAATTATGGAAGTTCCCCAACACTGATGACAGCCTCATGCAGTGGCAGTGTCAATGTTGTAGAGGCCATGTAATTGCTTTGGAAGCAAGGTCGATGTGTCTGTGAAGCTCTGATATATGATTTGCTGGATGGAATTGTTGATCATTGATTGTAGTAGGAAAACAAGCAATTAACCATGAGGGTATGGTTCTTCGGTCACCTACGACAATCCATGATGACATTCAGTGAGATAATGCATGTGTGAGGTGTGGTCAGGGATTTTTCATCATTGGGTTTTAGGTGAGGATCAATTGGTTGTGAGAATTTCCATAGAGGTTCACAATAATGTATCAACATTTGGGCCATGGTGGTATGCACATAATATTTAAGGTTCATCGGTCCAATATCAATTAAAAAAATAAGGTCGATGAGAATATTGAATATAGGTGGGATATCCCATTGGTGGGTGGGGGGGCTATGTCCTGCCCATTGGCCGATGGGTGTGGTGTTTTTGTGTGTTTTGTTGTATTTTTATCTTTTAGTACCTTATATAAATATATATTATCTATTTTATAATTTTTATTCGTTTATTATTTGTATTTTTTCTTGTTTTTGTGAAAGTAATGGCCTCTTTAAATCTGGGTAGAGGAATATCCATTAAATAGCCTATATTCAATTATCTAGGGGGCACAAGAAATTTCATGAAGGCTTGGTGTAGCGTCATGCTTACAATATCTAGTCTATATAACTAGGCCTCTATCATGGTTGCATCACTGTCTACTTGCATTATACATAATTATTTACAATGTTTTAATTTTATCAATTTTTTTTATTTATATGATGAATATTTATTTATATTAATTTATTATGGTTTAATTTCATTAAAATGTCTGTAATTATTATAATTAATTTATTTAAATGCATTTTTTTGGATTCTCATCATTTTTTATGAGTTTACAAATAATTCAATTTATTTTTAATATTTTCCATAACTATTTTATATGATTTAATATTATTAACATATTTTTAATTTTTATGATTAATACTCTTTCAATTTTATTAATTGAGTTGTAATATTTTTGAAATGTTTGAAATCATTAAAATAAATTTATTAAAATGATTATTTTAATATTTTCATTAATTTTTTGTACACGTTCAAAATTACTATAATTATTTGTAGAATTTTATTGTACATATTATGTTTGTTTTAAAAAAAATCTAATTTTTTATCTTCATATTAATATATATTCATTTTTTATTTTTTAATTAATATATATAATTAAAAAAACATATCCAATTTATTAGAATATTTAGATTCTATTTATTTATAATTATTCAATTTCACTCATTTTTAATAATCATTCATTTATGATTATTTATTAACTAATAAGGTTATATTTTTAAGAATTGATTCATTTTTAAAATGTATTCATTTTTTATTTCTTCTTTTATAATAAATATTGTTTATCAGCTATAAAATGAAAATGATCTCATATTACATATATATATATATAGATCTGCAATATAATATTATTGTTGATAAATATTTATTTTATCTAGTACAATTTTATTAATCATAATGATTTGTTTTATTAGAGAAAAATTTAGCACTAATAAAACCAATCTTTCTTAGTGGTTATTAATTTCAAACTTATAATATTTATATTTTTCATAACATTTTGGAAAGAATTGATAAACCCTTCATGGTTATATTAATTTAATACTTTTGAAAGATGGTTCTCTTCCCAATTCATGTTCTGGAATAGATGTAATCTTCTTTTGCCAATCCACTAGAAATTCATGGATGAATATAACCTCTCAAAACCTAAGGTGTGTGAGTGAATCTCGTGAAACTTCTTGTACTTATTCTTTAATACAAATCACAAAAAAAAAATTCTTAGTGTGCTGTTTAGGATTATGAAATTCTTTTCTCGAGGATTCATACATGGTTTATAAAGGTAATTTTTAATGCATCGAATTTGTAAATTTATTTACTCTTCCACAAGGTATAATCAATAAAAACCTACACTACAAAACTATTTCAATAATTCAATATATAACACTTTCAACTAAAATTTATAATTATTAATTAGTAATAATTTTTAGAAAAGGAAAATTTTTAATTTTGATTCCATACATTATTATTCAAATAAAAGTACCATTATAATATTATTATTCGACTTATGGTATATCCAGAAACATTATTGACTTTCCTAAAAGATCCATATAAATGGTACAATATCTCAATGCTTCAACCATACTATGGTGTTCAGATAGGGTATCCCATTTTCCCCATTGCATCGTGTCTTTATGGCTGGTGTTTTTTCTAATTTAATTACATTGGAAGCTAAAGACAACATATTTCATGCAAGGTGATTTATTGAAGAATTACACCTATTTCCCATATGTATGTGTACTTTTCTAATGTTATTTTTGTTTTTCTCAAGGATAGCTCTTTAATAATTCAAATCTATTTTACAGTTTGTCCAAATATATGAGAAATCATCCATTCTATTAGTTAATGAATGATGCTCGGGTGTTTCAATAAACTTGTCTGTGACCTCTTATTGAAAGCATGATATTTTATGATCCTCAGTTATTCTAGTGGTTTAAAAACATAATAAATATATTTGGATCCCTGTGATTTTTTGTCAAAAAAACAGCGGTTCTTTCAAGAATCATTGACATGATAGAAAAAAATATTCAGGGCTGATATTTTAAGAGGGTATCTATAGTTGGGAAGTATGAACATATAAATGATGTATCTACATTTATTAAAATTAATAATATGTATTTATTAAAGCTACCTTGATTTTTGATTGACATAATTCACTATCACATTGACATGTTATTGTGGGTTTTGAAAGATGGTAGTAAGGTCATTTGTCGCCTTGGGATTATATATGTATCCATAAAACTAGTGGGGATATGGGATATCGATATATGATTAAGATCAAGATATCTATTTTATAAAATAATGGATGGAGCCTGATTCATAATCATGGTTCCCAATGCACTCAGGTCATTGAAATGAAATATTACACCCATACAGGGTTTTGTGAGGTAACCATTACCCCCAACACTAGTTTTTTATTGAAAACTCCTCTGTGGATCGAGTGTTCTTATTCAAAATAGATAAATTTTAAATATCAAAGATGAATTCAAATTAAATTCTTAATTAAAACAAAAATATGATGACTGTTTTTCAATAATTTAATAACTAATTATATTTATTGATTAGAAATTTTATGTAAAACACAATATATCTAATAAATTAAAAAATTATATAATCTTAATAATAATTTTAATTTTCTATAATAACATCTTAAAGTTAATTAATCTTATAATTAAAATTATAATTTACAAAAAAAATTAAATAAATATGGTTATTTTATATTATTCTTCTTAAACAATGTTGAACAATATTTTCCTTTAGAATATTATTTTAAAGAAAACTATATAATAGTAATAATTAATACTAAATATTGAATTAAATAATAATATATTTAATTAAAACGCATAATTTTATTTATTATTTTCTACGAAACCCATCTTTAAAATATTATCATAATTTTTTAGTTATATGTAAATCGATTTAATAAAATATTTTTTCAATAAAATTATATTTATAGTTTCTAGGCTATTACATTATTCCTCCCTCAAAATAATTTTTCCCTTGTAATTAGTTCAGGTACAAATGGAAACAATTTCTATACATTAGGATGAATTTAAATTATTAATTTCGTTCAAATTTGACAAAATTGACTACACTGTTCCTCTAATACCATTTATAACGACTCAAACACACAACTTAGGTTCATCACTTATAAATTATGTGTATATTAATTTTATTAAAATATAACTAAAAATAAACAAAAAATTATTCCATGCCATAAAATTTTATCGGTATAGGTTCTAGAAATAATATTTAAAACAATATAATCATTTTACCTATATACAGAGAATATTGAAATTTATAAATTTTTCTATGTGTATAGACATACACACACACACACACACACACATATATATACAAATATATATTTATGTATGTATATAACTATTTTTATAACAGATATTTTAATGCAATGATATGTACCCTTACATATTTATGGGCAGTTGAGGGACTTTGGGTTATTAGATATTGGGAAGAACAATGTGAGGGAACATTTGGAGATGAGGGTCAGATTTTATGATGTAAAAATAGATGGTTTAAATAAATACAGTTTATATATTTTTATATGTCATGTTTCAAAAATCCATGACAATGATGGAAAATAAATTTGATCAAAGTTAGAAAAATTATTGATGAAAAATCATAAAAAATATTCAGGTATGCTGAAACCCCGTTGAAAGGGATTGATGGGTTCAGGATTAACATTGGGCATTTTGATGGTACAATTTCACTTGGGTAGGTGGAATAAAACCTGACAATTTTAATAGCTTAAGGTTTACCTTTATTATTAATTTAGGTTCTAATCATTAAAATATTTCTTCTTTCTATCCAATTCATTACTACCTTTTTATAATCCAATCACGTTTCATTTATTTTTTATCTTACAAATTTTTTAGAAAATACATTATTGTGTTTTTAATATATTATTAATATTCATATTATTTTCATTATCATTTTGTTTTATCAAAACACGCCAACATAATTTTTTTTAAACATGCAGGTTTTTATACATATAAAAGGTTGAACAATTTTTTACCCTTTATATAAATTGTTATATATATATATAATTTTAGGGGATTTTAATATATATATAATTCAATTTTTGATATAAATAATAAAAATTTCATTTTTTTAAAATATAATATGTGTCATTTATTATTATAATAACTATCTATATTTATAATTTATAAATTTTATAAAACAAAAAAAAATATGTTATATTTATAAAATATATTATCTTAATAATTATAATAATCGTCTAAAGAAATACCAATTATTTAATTTTTAAAAAAAAATTCTATATTACAGAAAAATGTTATTTTAAGATGATATTTCAAACCATGAAAAATCTTATTTGTCTTCTGAAAATAAATTAAATATAATAAATAAAAGGTACAATTTATTATAAGTACTATAATTAAATTATAATCTAATAAATTAAGAAAAAAACTTCATTTAACATAATAAAAGACAATCATCTTATATATATTATTAGTTTATTTTAATAATAAATAAATCTTTTAATTAAACTAAATTTATAATAAAACTATGATTATAATTTAGGGTCATTTACAAGGACAACACATTTTCATTAATGTGGTCAAAACACAATAAAAAGTAAAATGAAAAAGAAATTAATGAAAATAATGTGGAGGAGAAATAATAGAGAAATTAATAAAAGAATTGAAATTAGTCAAATCATGTATTTTAACTCATTATGTGTATATTAACACACACACAAATGGTATTTGGTTTAGGAAAAACCATCCTTTCGGTGAATTTATGTGTCTACGGAGAACTGGAGTTTTGGTTGAAGAAAGAATGATGCATTGGTCGAGTGTGAAGAAGAAGATAGGGTTAGAGAAGAAGGTTATATTTAAGGTTTTCAAACCCCTTACAACATGTTGTGTCACCATTCCACATTAGCTGGACCAGGTACGAGCTATACCCCTCTGTCCCTATGGGTTTCCCCAAACTCTCTCAGATGATCTGCCACGATGCCCCATCAACAACACGTACCAGGCCAGACGGAGGGAAGACATACCTGAAAGTCACCACAATTTCATGAATAACCTTCGACGGGGACCCATCAACAATGCCTACCAGGACAGAGAGGGGGATTGTGGATCTGACCGTCACCAACCATTCTCAAAAGACATTCCACAACACCCCATCGGTAAAGCCAACCACCGTCACCTCCCATTTTACCATTCACAACGCCACACCAAGACATCCTTCTAGGACGGACAAGGGGAAGATGGATATTCATGTCACCTCTCAATCTCAGGTGACCTTCCACAGCACCCAATCTACAAATCATACCACTGTCACCGCAATTTCTCAGATGATCATCCACCACACCCAATCAATGATGCCTACCATGGTTACCGCCCTCCCTCTCCACCTGTTCTCAGACGATCTGCCAAGACGCCCGGTCATCAACACCTACCAGTGCCACAACCCTTTATTAGACGTTCTATAGAGATGCCCATCGACAACGACTACCATTCCATGTGGGGGACAATTTATATGACGTTTTCCACATCCATATGTGTAATTCTCCTCACCAGAGGAATCCCAGTTGGTTAGAGGTGTCCGAAAATGATACTTCTATACCCAACCTGTCATTCACCCCTACTAAGGATAAAGAAGACCGACCCCTGATGTTAAAAATCATGAGTCCAGATGTGATACTTAAATTGAAGTATCGGACAAAACGAGGCACACTGCGATGGCTCTCTCTATCCAAACATGGACCACTGAACATCAGATTTAAGATGTAGAGTTATTTGACATGAACTACTGACTACAGAAACTATTGTATTTTTTTTCCAAACGAATTACAAAAATTTAATGTATTTTCATTTGTTATATTTAGATATAAAGTTATTATTCAATTTATTATGAATTTAATAATAATTGAAAATTATCAATTAATTATATGAATTTATTAAATTTAAAATTTTAGTCATTAGAAAATCCATATATTTTATATTCATGTAACACTACTCTATATGGGGAAATATTCAAATCATTTGTTAAAAAGAACGTACACAAGGTTTCACTTTTCCTATTATTTTTTCTTACGTTGATAGATGTACTAGAATTATGCGCACTTTTTGTTTAAATATTCAAAAAGATACATTGAATAAATTAATATATATAAATATATAAATTCTTATATATTTTCGAATAAAATTTATATTTCACCAAGTATATTTATTTATATATACTGTATATATAAATATTTTATATAACTTATTATAATATATTTATATCTATTCGTATATGTATGTCTGTATGAGTTTTCGTACGTATGTGTTTTTTTGTGGTTGCATTTGTTCTATTGTGTAGTGTGTCTCGGTGTGTGTCTATCTACGTTTATGGTTTTTATATCTACATTTATATGTGCATAGTCATGTTTGTAATTTTTTTTTTGAATTTTATAAATATCTTTATGTGGACATGAATAAGAACTTATATATGCATAAATATACATTAATATATATGTGTGTTTGTGTATGTGTACGTGTATTGGTATGTATTTAAAATTTTCTATTGTATGTATATTTATGTTCACATATGTTTGTATCTGTCTATGTGAATGGGTATTTATTTTGTTATGTGCATTCTAATATTTATTTGTAAATAATTATTTACTATGTTTTAATTTTATCAAAATTATTTTTATTTATATGAATAATTTTTATTTAATTTCATTTAATATCGTGTAATTCCATTAAAATGTTTGAAATTATTAGAATTAATTAATTTAAATGCATTTTTTAGGATTCTCATCATTTTTTATGAGTTTAAAAGTAATTCAATTAATGATTAATATTTTTATAATTATATTATATGATTTAAAATTATTAAGATGTTTTTAATTTAAATGATTAATACTCTTTCAATTTTATTTATTGAGTTGTTATATTTTTGAAATGTTTTAAATAATGAAAATTAATTTATTTAAATTATTCATTTAATATTTTCATTAATTTTTCTGTACACGTTCAAAATTCCTGTAATTATTTGTAGATATTTGTTTGTAGATAATTAGTATGTTTTAAAAAAATTCTTTATTTTAATCTTCATATTAATATATATTCATTTTTTTATTAATATATATAATTAAAAAACATGACATATTTATTTGAATATTTGTAGTATATTTATTTATTATTATAAATTTTTTCTCATTATTTATAATCATTCATTTATGATTAATTATTCACTAATAATGTTATTTTTTATATAATTCATTCAATTTTAATATATATTCATTTCGAAATTTATTTTATATTAAATATTTTTATCACCTTTAAAATGAAAATGATATCATAATACATAAATATATATCAGAAAAATAATATTATTGGTGATAAATATTGATTTTATCTTCTATAACATTATTAGTCATAAAAAACAATTATTAGAGAAAAATTTAGCACAAATAAAAGAAATATTGTTTAGTGGTTATTTATTTCAAACATATAATACTCATATTTGTAAAAACCTTTTTGAAATCATTGATAAAATAAAAATTAAATTAATGAAAATAATGGGGAGGAGAAATTATAGGGAAAGTAATAACATAATTGAAATTAGTCAAATAATGTATTTGGTCTCGTTAGGTGTATATATACACACACACAACCGGTCAATGGTTTAGAAAAAACCATCCTTTATGTGAATTTAGGTGTCTACATAGAACTAGATTTTTGGTTGAAAAAAGACTGATTCCTTGGTCGAGTGTGAAGAAGAAGATAGGGTCAGTGAGGAAGGTTTTATATGAGGTTTTCAAACCCCTTACAACATGTTCTGTCACCATTCCACATACACAGGACCAGGTGCAGGCTATGCCCATCTCTCCTAGTGGGGTTCCCTAGATACTCTTAGATGATCTTACACGATGCCCCATCGACATCACGTAACAAGCCAATCATGGGAAGATGGACATGACCATCGCCACAATATCTCGGACAACATTTTCTAGGGTCTCATCAACAACGCCTACCAGTCCATAGAGGCAGATGGTGGATATGACATTCACCGCCCATTCTCAAACGACATGCCACGATATCCCATTGATAAATCCTACCACAATCACCACCCATTTTACCTTTCACGACACCACACCTAGACTGCCTACTAGGCTGGACGATGGGAAGATTGATATGAATGTCACCTCGCTTTCATGGATGACCTTCCACAACACCCAATCAACAACTCCTACATACCACACCACCATTTCTCAAACGATCTGCAACCACACAAAATCTATAAGGCCTACCATGGTTATCAACCTCCCTCTCTGCCCTTTCCCAAATGATATGCCATGACGCCCCTTCATCAACGCCTTCCAGTGCCCCATCCAAATATTAGACGTTCTTCCATGATGCCCCATCAACAATGCCTACCATTCCTTGTGGGGAAAGATTGATATGGCGGTCTCCACATCCATAAGTGTAATTATATGCACCTGAGGAAACCCAGTAGGTTGGAGGTGTCTTGAAAGGAAACTTTTAGAGCCTATCTGTCATTCAACACTATTGATGATTTATAAAACTGACTCTTAATGTTAAAAATGTAGAGTCCGAATGTGAAAGGTCAATTGATGTATCAGACAAAACGAGGCACACTGTGATGGCTCCCTCCATCCAAACATGCACTACTGGACATCCGATTTTATATATAGAGTTATTTGACATGAAAAAAAGATAGCAAAAACTAATTTATTTTTTCATAATAGAATTTAAAAAAAAATTCATTATGAAAATTTTACAATAAATTTATTATTATTTATATAATGTCTTTAATAATAATTGATGATTCTCATTTAATTATATGATTCCATTAAAATTAAAATTTCACCAATTATCAGATAAATATTTTTTAAATTCTTGTAGCACTACTATATATGGGGTAATATTCAATACATATGCTAAAAAGAACATATAAAAGGGATCCCTTTTTCTATTATTTTTTATAAATTTTTTCAATTTCATACAATTATGATATCTTTTTGTTTACAAATTCTAAATGAAACATTAAATAAGATAATATATATACATATATACATTCTTATATATTTTTGAGTAATATTAATATTTCTCCAATTATATATATTTATATAAATTTTCTCTATAAATATATTATATATGATTTAATAATATATATATATCCATTCGTATATGTATGTCTGTATGGGTTTTTTATGTATGATTTGTTTTCGTATGCATCTATTCTACTATGTTGTTTGTCTGGTTGTGTGTTTATCTTCATTTATGGTTTGTATGTATATGTGCATAGGCATGTATGTAATGTTATGTGTATGTCGTACATATGTGTATGTGGACATGAATAAGAACTTATATATTCATAAATATACAAATATATATATGTGTCTCTGTATGAGTAAGTTTATTTGTTTGTATTTAAAAATTGTATTGTAGGTATATGTATGTGAACATATGTACGTATGTATGTATGTGAATGTGTATGTATTTTTTTATGTGCATGCTAATGTGTTTGTTCATGTATATTCATATGTATAGAAGAGTATGAATGCACATACAAAAGTATGTTATTTTTTGGATGTGTACATATATTTAAAAATTCATGTGTATGTGTATGCATATATATATTTGTATGATTATGTAAATGTGTATGTGTTTTTGTATTTGTATGTGTATATTTATTTGTATATGTTTCATGTGTATGTATATATGCATATGTACAGAATTATACGAATGTTCATGCATGGCTATGTAACTGAATGTATGTTTATATGCCTATGCCTATGTGTATGTGTATGTGGATGTGTTTTCCAATATGTGTATTTAAATATTGTGTATGAATGTGTAAATGTTTTTCTCTATATATGTATATTGGTAAATGTCTGTATGATTCATTATTTAATGGTATTTATTGTTTTTCATATCTCTCTATTTTTTCTCTCTTGAATAATTATTTCATTTCTATTTTGTAATCATTTAACATTTTAAAAATATATTTAAATTTTTATATTTTTATATATATGATTAAATATGTATATATTTATTTATATATAATCAAATTTACAATTAATCAAAAATTAAAATTTTAATATCATATTATATTCTCGATATACAATTAATACAATGCATAATTCAACAATTAGTTGTAATAATATTATTTTCATATATAATTTTATTCAATTATTTACGTTAGCAATTCATGTAATTAATGTTATGAATACACTTTCTAAATTTTTCTTGTAATTTATTTCATTTAATTTATTCATTTATAATATTGTTTAATTATTTTTTCATTTTTATTATTTATTAATTTTAAATATATTTCCAATATAATAAATTTTATAATGTTAATAGATATTTATTTAATGGCATAACATTTTTAATAAGTTTTTTATTTATTAATTAATATTTATTGATATTTATTTATTATTTTTTTATATTTTTAATATTTCTAAAATATGTAATTGATTCATATACGACTATCTCTAACCCACACCATATTTCATTGAAATTGAACCCCAATGTATGCCATGACTTACAAGAGTTAGGTGTTTATTTAAAAAAATGAAATTGATGGGGATGTGCTTCACGATGTCTTGTAATGACAGATGGTGTCTTTAAACGTCATGCTTTATAGTCTCGATAGTGCGTACCATCGAGAGATTGTGAGAGTTGGATGGTGGTGTTCACATAGGGATCCCAACAGATCTTTTACAACATGTTTCAGGGGAGGTGGTGAATGTGTGGGATGGAAAGATTTTTCATGTAGGAGGGGAAAATCTCATCATTGCTAATATTTTGGGCATAACTGGACAATGGACCCAATATCAGATGATCTACCATGACGCCCAGTCTTCAACGCCTACCGGCACCCCAACCCTTTATTAGACGTTCTTCCATGATGCCCCCATTGACAACGCCTACCATGCATAGTGGGGGAAGATGTATATGACGTTCACCTCATCCATATGTGTAATTTTCCGCACCAGTGGAAACCCAGAAGGTTGGAGGTATCCAAAATTGATACTTGTAGTCCCAAACAGTCATTCAACGCTATTGAGGATAATGAAAACTGACGCCTGATGTTAAAAATGATGAGTCCAGATGTGAAATGTTATTTGATGTTTCAGAAAAAATGAGGCACACTGCAGTGGCTCTCTCTATCCAGACACAAACCATCGAACATTTGATTTCAGATGTAGAGTTATTTGACATGAACAATTAACTAAAGAAACTAAGGTATTTTTTCCCATAAGAATTTTATAAAATAAATTTAGTTTCATTTGTTATATTTAGCTATATTGTTATTATTCATTGTACTATCAATTTAATAATAATTTATAATTCAAATTTAATTATATGAATCCAATAAATTTAAAATTTCACCAATTATAAAATCCATATTTTTTATATTCATGATACACTACTCTATATGGGGCAATATTCAATAAATGTGTTAAAAAGAATGTATAAAAGGGTTCCCTTTTCAAATTATTTTTTCTTACAATGTTAGATGTCCTAGAATTATGTGAACTTTTTTTATAGATTCTAAATGAATCATCGAATAAGTTAATATATACACATATATACATTCTTATATATTTTTTAATAATATTTATATTTTACCAAATATATATATTTATATATATTTTTTATATAAATATTTTATATAACATTTAATAATATATCTATATCTATTCTTATATGTATGTCTGTATGAGTTTTTTATGTATGTGTTATTTGTGTATGAAACAATTCTATTGTGTTGTGTGTCTGGGATTGAGTTTATCTACATTTATAGTTTATATATCTGAATGTATATGGGCGTAGGAATGTATGTAATTTTATGTGTATGTTATACATATGTGTGTGTGGACATGAATAAGAAGTTAAATATTCGTAAACATACATATATATTTTTGTGTGTGTCTGTGTATGTGTATTGGTGTGTATTTAAAAATTTGTATTGTATGTATATATATGTGCACATATGTATGTATTTTTGTATGTGAATGTGAATGTTTTTTATGTGCATGCTAATTTGTATGTGTATATGTTTGAGTATGTGAATGTATATATGAGTATGTTCATGTATTAGTTAATGTCTGTATAACTGTATATGTGTCATTATGTTTATGTACATATGTATGTGCATGCGTATGGGCATATGTGTGTATAGATTCATATGTAAAGATGTGTATAAATGTACATGCACATGTATTCTATTTTATGGATGTGTATATATATATGAAAATTCATTTTTTATATGTATGCATGTACAATTGTATTTTTATGTAAATGTGTATGCGTATTTTAATTTTTATGTGTATATGTATTTTTATATGTTTTATGTGTATGTATATATGTGTATGTATAGAAATATATGAATGTGCTTGCATGGGTTTTTAAGTGTATGTTAGATTATATGCCTATGCCTATTTGCACGTGTATGTGGATGTGTTTTCCAATATGTGTATGTGATAATTGTGTATGTATGTGTATATGTCTTTCTATGTATATGTTTGTGTGTACATGTCTGTATGTTTATTAATTTAAGGTAATTTATTGTTTTTTAATATCTCTATATTTTTAGTTTTTTCAATAATTTATTCAATTTTAATATATAATCATTTAACATTTTCATAATATATTTAGTTTTTATATTTAATTATATATTTTTAAATATGTATATATTTAATCAAATAATAACAATTTTACAATTAATAAAAATTATAATATGTAACATCCTATTATATTTTCGATATACAATTAATATAGTGCATACTTGAACAATTAGTTGTAACACAATTATTTTCATATATAATTTTATTCCATTATTTACGTTATAAATTCATGTAATTAATTTTATGAATACAATTTCTTAATTGTTTTTATTTAAATTATTTCATTTTATTTATTCAGTATAAATATTTTTTTTTTTTTTAATTTTCGATATAAACAAATATTAAATATATTTCAAATTTAATAGCTTTTTTTAAAATTAATACACATTTATTTATTTTAATGAATTTTTTATATGTTTTTAATTTATATGATTAATATTTATTCATTTTTATTTGTTATTTTTTAAAAAATTTAATATGTCTGAAAAACATGTAATTGATTCATATATGACTGTCTTCAACCCACACCATATTTCCCTGAAATTGAATCCCATTGTAAGCCATGCCTAACATTAATTATGTGTTAATTTAAAAAAAAATGAAAATGATGGGGATGTGCTTCACGATGTCATGTACTGACAGATGGGTTTTTGAAAGTCGTGCATTGAAGTCTCGGCAGTACGTACCATGGAGAGACGGTGACAGATAGATGATGGTGTTAGTATAGGGATCCCAACGGATCATGAGAGCCATGTTTTAGGTGAGGTGGTGAATGTGTGTGATGGCATGATTGTGGATGTAGGTGGGGAAAATACTCATCATTGCTAATTTTTGGGTCATAACTTGACAGTTGACCCCAGATAGATTATGGAAGTGTCCCATCACTGATGACGGCCTCACGCAGTGGCAATGTCGATGTTGTAGAGGTCATGTAATAGCTATGGAAGTTGGGTCGATGTGTCTGTGAAGCTCAGAAAGATGATTTGCTGGATGGCCTTGTTGATCAGTGATTCTGGTCATCAAACAAGCAATTAACCCTGGGGGTTATGGTTCTTCGGTCATCTATGAAAATCCTTGATGACATTTAGTGAGATAATGGATGTGCGAGTCGTGGTCAGGGATTTTCCATCATTGGGTTTTAGGTGAGTTTCAATTGGATGTGATAATTTCAATAGAGGTGCAAAAAATTGTATCGACATTGGGTCCATGGTGGTATGCACATAATTTGTAAGGATCATATGTCCAATATCAATAAAAAAGGTTGATGAGAAGGTTGATATAGGTGGTATATCCCTTGGGGGGGGGGGATATAGCCTGCCCATTGGCCGATGGGTATGGTGTTACTATGTGTTTTGTTGTATTTTTATCTGTGATTACCTTATATAAATATATATTATCTATTTAATAATTTTTATTAGTTTATTATTTGTATTGTTTCTTCTTTTTTGTGAAAGAAATCACCTCATTCAACCTGGGTAGAGGAAGATCCCCTACATAGCCTATATTCTATTGTCCAGGTGGCCCAAGAAATTTCCTGAAGGCTCGGTGTAGCGTCATGCTTGCATTATCTAGTCTATATAACTAGGACTCTGTTATGCTTACATCACGGTCTGCCTGCATCATGCCCACATAACTACCTTCCTGAGTCACTTCATGCGTTATAAATCCCCCAAGGGGCATGGTATGATTCAATCACTTGTTTTTATGTGTATGTAATTAATCTTACTGATTAACTTAATAAAATTTTTAACTTATTTAATTTTATGTAATCATTTTTAAAATGATTTCATTTAATTTTTATTATTTATTTTTAATATTTAAAACTTGTGATTTTTTTTTATTTTATTCATTTCTAATATTTATTTATACATAATTATTTACTATGTTTTAATTTTATCAAAATATTAATTATTTATATGATTAATATTAATTTAATTTAATTTATTATTTTGTAATGCCTTTTAAATGAGTGAAATTATTATAATTAATTTATTTAACTGCATTTTTTTAGGATTCGCAACATTTTTTATGATTTTAAAATAATTCAATTTGTGATTAATATATTCCATTATTATTTTATATGATTTAATATTATTAACATATTGTTAATTTATATTATTAATACTCATTCAGTTTTATTTATTGAGTTGTAATATTATCGAAATGTTTGAAATCATTAAAATTAATTTATTTAAATGATTTTTTTTAATTTTTTCATTAATTTTTTTTACACTTTAATATTTCCTATAATTATTCATAGAATTGTTTTTACATATTAACTATGTTTTAAAAAAATTCTATTTGTTATCTTCATATTAATATGTATTCATTTTTTATTTTTTAATTAATATTTATAATTAAAAAAACATAACCAATTTATTAGAATATTTAAATTATATTTATTTATAATTATTCAATTTCACTTATTTTTTATAATCATGCATTTATGATTATTTATCCACTAATAAGGATATTTTTTTTAAGAATTCGTTCATTTTTAATATATATTCATTTTTTATTTCTTTTTTATAATAAATATTGTTTATCAACTATAAAATGAAAATGATATCATAATAAATATAAATATATTTATATTTATATATATATATGTATATATCATCACTATAATATTATTGTTGATAAATATTTATTTTATCTACTATAATTTTATTAATCATAATGATTTGTTTTATTAGAGAAAAATTTAGCACTAATAAAACCAATCTTTTTTAGTGGTTATTAATTTCAAACTTATAATATTTATATTTGTCAAAACATTTTGGAATGAATTGATAAAACCTTCGTGGTTATAAAAATTTAATACTTTATAAAAATGTGTATCTTCCCAATTCATGTTCTTTCATGGATGTAAACTACTTTTTCCAATCCACTAGAAATTCATGGACGAATAAAACCTCTCAAAAGATAAGGTGTGTGAGTTAATCTCTTCAAACATCTTGTACTTGTTTTTTAATAAAATAAAATAAAAGTATTAGTGTGTTGTTTAGGATTATGAAATTCTTTTCTCGATGATTCATACATGGTTTATAAAGGTAAATTTTAATGCATCCAATTTGAAAAATGATTTACTCTTCCACATTTATTTTTGAATGATTACTTATGAAAGACCGGATGAATCACTTTCATTGTATAATAAGGTATAATTAATAACAACCTACTACAAAAAAGAATATTAATAATTAAAAATATAACACATTCAACTAAAATTTATTATTCCTAATTAGTAATAATTTTTAGAAATGGAATTTTATTAATTTTGATTCCATACATTATTATTCAAATAAATACAGAGTTATAATATTATTATTAGACATATGGTACATCTAGAAACATTATAGAGTTTACTAAAAGATCAATATCAATGGTACCCTATCTCAATGCTTCACCCATGCTGGGGTGTTCAAATAGGGAATCCCATTTCCCCCTTTGCATCGTGTCTTGATGGATGATTTTTTTTTTCTATTTTAATTTCATTGGAAGATAAAGACAACATATTTCAAGGGGGATGTTTTATTGAAGAAGTCCACCTATTTCTCATATCATCTTTTCTAATGTTGTTTTTTTTCTCAAGGATAGCTCTTTAATAATTCAAATCCATTTTTCAGTTTGTCAAAATATAAGAGAAATCATCCATTCAATTGGTTAATTAATGAAACTCAGATATTTACATCATCTTTTGTGTGACCTCTTATAGAATTCATGATATTTTCCGAGCCTCATTTATTCTAGTGGTTAAAAACATAATAAATATATTTGGATCCCTGTGATTTTTGGTCAAAAAATATTGGTTCTTTCAAGAATCATTGAAATGATAGACAAAAATATTCATGGATGATATTTTAAGAGAGTATCTATATTAGGGAAGGAATCACATATAAATGATGTATCTCAATCGATTAAAATTAATAATATTTATTTATTAAAGCTACCATGATTTTTGATGGACATAAATCACTCATACATTGACATGTTCTTGTGGGTTTTGATAGATGTTATTAAGGTCATTTTTTTCCTTTGGATAATCTATGTATCCCTAAAACTAGTGCTGATATGGGATATCAATACATGATTAAGATCAAGATAAGTATTTTAAAAAATAATGGATGGATCCTGATTCATAATCATGGTTCCCAATGCACTCAGATCATTGAAACGAAATATTACACCCATATAGGGTTTGGTTAGGTAACCATTACCCCCATCCCTAGGTTTTTAGTGAAGACACCTTTGTGGATTGAGTGTTCTTATTCAAAATAGATAAATTTTGAAGATCAGAGATGAATTCAAATTACATTTTTATTTAAAACATAAATATGGTTATTTTTTTTTCAATAATTAAATAATTAATTATATTTATAGTTTATAAATTTTACGTAAAACATAATATATCTAATATATTAAAAAAAATATAATCATAATAGTAATTTTTCTTTTCTGTAATAACATCTTAATGTTAATTATTATTATAATTATATTTATATTTTACAAAAAATATTAAATAAATATTATTATTTTAAATTATTCTTATAAAACAATGTTGAACCATATTTTCCTTTAGAATGTTATTTTCAAGAAAACTAAAAAATAGGTACATTTATAATAACTATTGTAATTATATAATAGTATATTTAATTAAAACACTTAATTTTATTTATTATTTTCTACGAAACCCATCTTAAAAATATTATCAGAATTTTTTAGTTATATGTAAATCCTTTTGATAAAATATTTTTTCTATAAACGTATATTTATAGTTTCTAGGCTGTTACATTATTCCTCCCTAATAATAATTGTTTACTCATAATTCGTTCGAGCACAAATTGAAAAAAATTCTATACATGAGGATGAATTGAAATTATTAATTTCGTTCAAATTTCACAAAATTGACTACACTGTTTCTCTAATACCATTTATAACGACTCAAACCCACAACTCAGGTTCATCACTTATAAATGATGTGTATGTTGTTTTTATAAAAATTTAACTAAAAATAAACACAACATTTATTAAATAATATGAATATTTATTGGTATAGGTTCTAGAAATAATATTTAAAACAACATAAACACTTTACATATATACAGAGAATATTGAAATTTAAAATTGTGTCTATGTGTATAGACACACAAACACACACACACACACACAGATATATATAAAAATATATATTTATTTATGTATATAACTATTACTAAAAAAATTATTTGATGCAATGATATGTACCGTTACATATTTATCGGCCAGTTGAGGGATTTCGGACTATTGGAAGTTGGGAAGAACAATGTGAGGGAACATTTGGATATAATGAGTTGATTTTATGATGTAAAAAGAGATGGTTTAAATAAATAGTGTTTATGTATTTTTATAAGTCATGTTTCAAAAATCCATGACAATGATGGAAAATAACTTTGATCAATTTTAAAACAAAATTACTTTTGAAAAATCATTAAAAATATTCATTTATGTGGAATATCTATTGAAAGGGATTGATTGGATCCGGATTAATATTGGGCATTTTTCTTGTATATTTTCACGAGGGTAAGTGGAATAAAACATGACAATTTTTAATATCTTTGTGATAAACAATATTATTAATTTCTGTTCTAATCATTAAAATATTTATTCTTTTTATCCCATTCATTATTACCTTTTTATTATCCAATCACGTTTCTTTTAATTTTTATCTTACTATTAGTTTGTAAAATACATTATTGTGTTTTTACTATATTATTAAAATTCATTTTTTTCATTATCATTTTGTTTTATCAAAATACACCCACTTAATTTTTTTTAAACATGCAGGTTTTTATACATATAAATGGTTGAGCATTTTTTACCCTTTATATAAATTATTTTTTATATATATAAAATTTTAGAGGATTTAAATAAATATATAATTCCATTTTTGATATAAATAATTCAAATTTCATTTTTTTTAAAATATAATGTGTGTCATTTATTATTATAATAATTTTCAATGTTTATAATTTATAAATTTCATAAAAAAAATATCTGTTATATTTACAAAATATTTTATCTTAATAATAATAATAATCTTCTAAAAAAATTACAATTATTTAATGTTATAATAAAATATTATATATTACAGAAAAATTTCATTTTATGATAGAATTTTAAACAATGAAAAATATTATTTGCCTTCTGAAAATTAATTTGAAAATAATAATTAAAAGGTGAAATTAATTATAAGTATTATAATTAACTTATAATCAAATAAATAAACAACAAAATTTCATTTATCATAATAATAGTCAATCATCTTAAAAATATTATTATTTAATTTTAAAAATACATAAATCTTTTTATTAAAATAATTTTATAATAAATCTATGTTTATAATTTAGGGTAATTTACAATGAAAACACATTTTCATTAATGTGGTCAAAACAGAATAAACAATAAAATGAAAAAGAAATTAATGAAAATAATGGGGAGGAGAAATTATAGAGAAATTAATAACAGAATTGAAATTAGTCAAATCATGTATTCTGACTCGTTAGGTGTATATAAACACACACACAAATGTTCTGTGGTTGAGGAAAATCCATACGTTCGGTGAATTTCTGTGTCTACAGAGAATTGGAGTTTTGGTTAAAGAAAGAATGATGCCTTGGTCGATTGTGAAGAAGAAGATAGGGTCAGTGAAGAAGGCTTTATTTAAGGTTTTCAAACCCCTTACAACATGTTGTGTCACCATTCCACAAACTCCAGACCAGGTGCAAGCTATACCCCTCTATCCCCATGGTTTGCTCCGAACTCTCTTAGATGATCTTCCACGACGCCCCATCGTCAACACGTACCAGACCAGACGGAGGGAAGACATACATGACTATCACCACAATTTCATGAACAACCATCAACGGGGTCCCATCAACAATGCCTACCAGGCCAGAGAGGGGGATGTTAGATATGACAGTCACCAACCATTTTCAAATGACTTGCCACAACACCCCATCGATAAAGCCAACCGCTGTCACCGCCCATTTAACCGTTCACGGTGCCACACCCAGACAACCTGCCAGGCCAGAAAGGGGGAAGATGGATATTCAAGTCACCTCCCAATCCCAGGTGATCTTCCACAACACCCAATAGACAACTCATTCCAACGTAACCTCCCTTTCTCAGATGATCTTCCACCACACCCAATCAATGATGCCTACCATGGTTACCGCCCTCCCTCTCCGCCCGTTCTCAGACGATCTGCCACGATGCCCCTTCATCAACGCCTACCGGTGCCCCAACCCTTTATTAGACGGTCTTCCACGATGCCCCATCGACAAAACCTACCATTCCCAATGGGGGAAGATTTATATGACATTCTCCACATCCATATGAGTAATTATCTGCAGCAGAGGAAACCTAGTAGGTTGGAGGTGTCCAGAAATAATGCTATTAGACCGAACCTCTCATTCACCCCTATTGAGAATGAAGAAGACTGACGCCTGATGTTAAAAATGCTGAGTCCAGATGTGATAGTTCAAATAAAGTATCGGACAAAACGAGGCACGCTGCGATGGCTCTCTCCATCCAAACATGCACCACCAGACATCAGATTTCAGATGTAGAGTTATTTGACATGAACTACTGACTGCAGAAACTAATGTATTTTTTCCCATAAATATTAATAATATTAATGTATGTTCATTTTTTATATTTATCTATAATGTTATTATTCAATGTACTATGAATTTAATAATAATTTAAATTATCATTTAATTATATGAATTCATTAAATTTAAAATTTTAGTCATTATAAAATCAATATTTTTTTCGATGTTAGATATCCTACAATTATGTGCACTTGTTGTTTAAATATTCAAAAAGAATCATTGAATAAATTAATATATATACATATATACATTCTTATATATTTTTTAATAATGTTTAAATTTGACCAAGTATACTTATTTATTTATATTGTATATATAAATATTTTATATAACATTTATTAATATATTTATATCCATTCATATATGTATGTCTGCATGACTTTTTTAATGTATGTGTTGTTTGTGAATGTATTTGTTCTATTGTGTTCTGTGTCAGGGTGTGTGTTTATCTATGTTTGTGGTTTTTATATATGTATGTATTTGTGCATAATCATGTATGTAGTTTTATGTGAATGTTATACATACGTGTCTGTGGACTTGAATAAGAAATTATATATGCATAAATATACATATATATATATATATATATATGTGTGTGTTTGTTTATGTGTATGTGTAAGTGTATTGGTATGTATTTAAAAATTTCTATTGTATTTATATGGATGTTCGCATGTGTATGTATGTGTGTATGTGAATGTGTATGTATTTTGTTATGTGCATTCTAATATTTATTTATACATAATTATTTACTATGTTTTAAATTTATCAAAATATTTTTTATTTATATGAATAATATTTATTTAATTTCATTTATAATAGTCTAATGCTTTTAAAACGTTTGAAATTATTCTAATTAATTAATTTGAAATCGTTTTTTAGGATTGTCAGATTTTTTATGAGTTTACAAATAATTCAATTAATGATTAACATTTTCTATAATTATTTTATATAATTTAAAATACATAAAAAGTTTTTAATTTATATGATTAATACTCTTTCAATTTAATTTATTGAGTTGTTATAATTTCAAAATGTTTTAAATCTTTAATATTAACTAATTTAAATGAATTTTTTAATATTTTCATTAATTTTTCTGTACGCGTTCAAATTTCCTGTAATTATTTGTAGAATTTTTTTGTACATATTTAGTATGTTATAAAAAAATTTCTATGTTTTCATCTTCATATTAATATATATTCATTTTTTTAATTATTATATGTAATTTAAAAAACATAACCTATTTATTAGATTATTTTCAGTCTATTTATTTATAATTATAAAAATTTTCACATTATTTATAATCATGCATTCATGATTAATTATTCACTAATAAAGTTATTTTTTTTATAATTAATTCATTTTTAATATATATTTATATTGTATTTATTTTTTTATATTAAATATTTTTTATCATCATTATAATGAAAATGATATCATAATAAATATATATATATATATATCAGCACAATAATATTATTGTTGATAAATATTGATTTTATCTTCTATAATTTTAGTAATCATAAAATTTTGTTTTATTAGAGAAAATTTTATCACTAATAAAAGCAATCATTTTTAGTGGTTATTAATTTCAAACTTATAAAACTCATATTTTTAAAAACATTTTTTTGGTAATCATTGACAAACCCTTCATGGTTATATAAATTCAACACTTATGAAACATGTTTTTCTTCCCAATGCATGTTCTCGCATGGATGTAAACCTCTTTTTCATTTCCACTAGAAGTTCTTCGATGACTAAAACCTCTCAAAATATAAGTTGTGTATGTGAATCTATTGAAACATATTTTTCTTGTTCTTTATTACAAATAACAAAAACAAAGTCATAGTGTGCTATTTAGGATTAAGAAATTTTTGTATCGATGATTCATACATGGTTTATAAATGTAATTTCTTATACATCCAATTAGTAAAATGATTTATTCTTCCATGAGTATTGTTGAATTTTAACTAAATAAAGACCTGATGAATCACATGCATAGTATAATAAGGTATAATCAATAACAATCTACTGTACAAAACAACATCAATAATTCAAAATAAAACACCTTAAACTAAAATTTATAATTCCCAATTAGTTATAATTTTTAGAAATGGATAATTCCAATTTTTGATTTAATACATTATTATTTAAATAAATATAGCATTATAATATTATTATTTGACTAATGGTAGTTCTAGAAAAATTATTGAGTTTCCAAATAGATCAATATCAATGGTACCCAATCCCAATTCATCACCCATACTGGGGTGTTCAGATAGGGCGTCCCATTTTTACCTTTTCACCGTTTCATGATGGCTAGTGTTTTTTCTAATTTAATTGCGTTGGAAGATAATGAAAACATATTTCAATGGGGATGGTTTATTTAAGAATTCCACCAATTTCCCTTATCTTCTTAGCTGATGTTAATTTTTTTTTTCTCAAGTATTGCTCTTTAATAATTCAAATCTATTTTCAGTTAATCCAAATATATGAGAAATCATCCTTAAAAATTTGTTAATTTATCAAACTCAAATATTTCCATCGTGTGTGACCTCTTATAAAAAGCATGATATTTAATGATCCTCTGTTATTCTAGTGGTGGACAATCATAATAAAAATATTCAGGGATGATATTTTATGAGAGTATCTATAGTACGGAAGGATGAACATATAAACTATGTAGCTAAATTGATTTAAGCTGAAAATATAAATTTATTAAATCTACCATGATTTTTGATGCACATAATTCACTCTCACATTGACATATTCTTGTGGGTTTTGAAAGATGGTGAAAATGTCATTTGTCGGCTTCAGATAATCTATGAATCCAAAAAAAATTGGTTATATGGGCTATCAATAGATGTTCATGATCAAGATATCTATTTTAAAAAATAATGGAAGGAGACTAATTCATAATCATGGTTCCCAATGCACTTAGACCATTGAAACGAAATATTACCCACATATAAGGTTTTGCAAGGTAACCACTACCACCAACACTATGTTTTTATTGAAGATGCCTATATGTATCGATTTACCTTAAAAATAGATTAATTTTGAAGATTAGAGATGAATTCAAATTATAATATTATTTAAAACATAAATATGATGACTGTTTTTTAATAATATAATAATTAATTATATTTATAATTTATACATTTTATATAAAATATAATATATCAATATATTTATAAATATATATATAATCATACTAATTATTTTTTCCTATAAACAATTTTTACAGATAATTATTATTATATTAAAACTTTAATTTTACATAAACAATTAAATAAATATAGTTATTTAAAATTATTCTTGTAAATCATAGCAAAACCATATTTGCCTTTACAATATTATTTTCAAGAAAACTAAATAATAATTATAATTAATAATAACTATTGTAATTAAATAATAATAAAATTAGATAAAATACCTAATTTTATATATTATTTTCTATGAACCCCGTCTTAAAAATATTATCAAAAATTTTCACATATATGTAAATAAATTTAATAAAATATTTTTTCAATAAAAATATATTAATAATTTCTAGGCTGTTACATTATTCCTCCCTCAGAATAGTTGTATCCTAGTAATTAGTTTGGGGACACATGGAAAACATTTCTGCACATGATGAAAAATTGAAATTATTAATTTCGATTAAATTTGACAAAATTGACTAGACTATTTATAAAATACCATGTATAATGACTCAAACCCACAAGTTAGGTTGATCAGTTATAAATGATGTGTATATTCATTTTACAAAAAGGGAACTAAAATTACACACAACATTAATTACATACCATGAACATTTATCGATATAGGTTTTAGAAATAAAATATAAAACAATATAAACACTTCTCATATATACACTGAAAATTGAATGTTATAAATGTGTCTGTGTATAGATACACATACACACAAACATAGACACACATATATATATATACACACACATTTATATATATATATGTATATAACTCTTTGTAAAACAAATAATTTGATTCAATGATATCAACCCTTATATATTTTTGGGCCCGTTGAGGGATGTGGGGCTATTGGAAATTGGGCAGAACAATGTGATGGAACATTTGAAATGATGGTTGGATTTTATGATGTAAAAAAGTGATGTTTTAAATAAATAGTGATTATATATTTTTCTAAGTAAAGTTTCAAAAATCCATGACAATGAAGGAAAATAAATTAGATGAATGTTAATAAAAATAATTATTGAATAGTTATTAAAATTATTCAAGTATGCTGATACCCCATTGAAAGGGATTGATGGTTTCAGGATAGACAGTAGGCATTTTTTTGGTAGATTTTCACGATGGAAGGTCGAATAAAACTTCAAAATTTTTAATAGCTTTATGTTTAACATTATTATTAATTTATGTTATAATCATTAAAATATATCTTCTTTTTATCTAAGTCATTACTCCCTTTTTATTGTCCAATCACGTTTCAGTGATTTTTTATTATACTTTTTTTTCCAAATACTTTATTAAGTTTTTATTATATTATTAAAATTCATATTTTGGTCTTTATCATTTTTTTTCAAAACATGGCAACATAGTATTTTTTAAATGCAGGGTTTTATACATATAAATGGTTGAATAAATTTTTTCACTTTATGTAAATTATTTTTTATATATATTAAATTTTAGGCGATTTATATATATAAATATAATTCCATTTTTTATAAAAATAATTCAAATTTCATTTTTTTAAAATATAATGTCTGTATTTTATTATTATAATAATTATATATGTTTATAATTTATAAACTTCATAAAACAAAAACGAAATATATCTGTTATATTTATAAAATATATTATCTTAATAATATTAATAATCAAAAAAAAATTACACTTATATAATGTTATAATAAAAAATTCTATATTAAAAAAAACTTATTTTATGTTATTATTTTAAACAATGAAAAATCATATTTTTCTTTTGAAAATTAATATGAAAATTATAAATAAAAGGTACAATTAATTATATGTTTTATAATTATCTTATAATCAAATAAATTAACAACAAAATTTCATTTATAATTTTAAAAGAAAATAATCTTAAAAATATTATTAATTTATTTTAATAATACATATATCTATTTATTAAAATAATTTTATAATAAAACTATGTTTATAATTTAAGGGCATTTACGAAGACAACACATTTTCATTAATGTGGTCAAAACAAATTAAACCATAAAATAAAAAAAATGGGGAGAGGAAATTATAACGAATGTACTAATAGAATTGAAATTAGTCAACTCATGTATTTGGACTCATTAGGGGTATATAAACACACACACAAATGATCTGCGGTTTAGGTAAAACCATCCTTTTGGTGAATTTCTATGTCTACGGAGAACTTGATTTTTGGTTGAAATAATGAATGATGCCTTGGTCGAGTGTGAATAAGAAGATAGGATCAGTGAATAATGTTTTATTTGAGGTTTTCAGACCCCTTACAACATATTGTGTCATCATTCAACATACGCAGGACCAGGTGCAGGCTATTCCCTTCCATACCAGTGGGTTTCCCCTAACTCTCTCATATGATCTGCCACGATGCCCCATCGACAACACGTACCATGTCATACGAAGGGAAGATGGACATGACCATCACCACAATTTCTCGAAAAACCATCGATGGGGCCCCATCAACAACGCATACTGGGACGGAGAGGGGGATGGTGGATATGACTGTCACCACCCATTCTCAAACGACTTTCCACGACACCCCACCAATAAAGCCTACCACTTTCACCGCCCATTTTACTTTTCCCTGGACCACACCCAGACTTCCTACCAGGCAGGACAGGGTGAAGATGGATATTCATGTCACCTCCCAATCATTGGTGACCTTCCACATAACCTAATCGACAACTCCTACCAATGTCACCGCCCTTTCTCAAACGATCTGGCACCACACCCAATCAATAATGCCTATTATGGTTACCACCCTCCCTATCCACCCTTTCTCAGACTATCTGCCATTATGCCCAGTCTTCAATGCCTACCGGCACCCCAACCCTTTATTAGACGTTCTGCCACGATGTCCCATCAACAACACCTTCCATGCCTAGTTGGGGAAGATGTATATGACGTTCGCCTCATCCATATGTGTAATTCTCCGCACCAGTTGAAACCCAGAAGGTTGGAGGTGTCCAAAACTGATTCTTTTAGTCCCAAACAGTCAATCAACACTATTGAAGATGAAGAAAACTGACGCCTGATTTTAAAAATGTTGTGTCCAGATGTGACACGTCAGTTGATGTTTCGAAAAAAATGAGGCACACTGAAATGGCTCTCTCCATCCAGACACACACAACTAAACATTAGATTTGAGATGCAGTGTTATTTGACATGAACAATTAACTGCAGAAACTAATGTAGTTTTTCACATAAGAATTTAAAAAAATTAATTAATTTTCATTTTTTATATTTAGCTATAATGTTATTATTAATTGTACTATCAATTTAAAATAATTTATTATTCTTATTTAATTAAATGAATCCATTAAATTTTAAATTTCACCCATTTGAAAATCCATATTTTTTATATTCATGAAACAATACTCTATATCTGGAGATATTCAATACTTGTGTTAAAAAGAACATATAAAAGGGTTCCCTTTCCCAATTATTTTTTCATACACTGTTAGATGTCCTAGATTTATGTGCAATTTTTTAATAGATTTTAAATGAAACATATAATTACTTAATATATACACATATATACATTCTTATATATTTTTGAAAAATATATATATTTTACCAAGTATATATATTTATATATATATTGTATATATAAATATTTTATATAAAATTTATTAATATATGTATATCTATTCATATATGTATGTTTGTATGGGTTTTTTATGTATGAGTTGTTTGTGAATAAAACTTGTTATTGTGTTGTGTGTATGGGTTTGAGTTAATCTACGTTTATAGTTTATATATCTATATGTATATGGACATAGGCATGTATGTAATTTTAGGTGTATGTTATACATATGTGTGTGTACATGAATAAGAACTTATATATGCATAAATATACATATATGTGTGTGTGTATGTGTTTTTATTTGTGTGTATTTAAAATTTTTTATTGTTTGTATATATATGTGTACATAAGTTTGTATGTTTGTATGTTAATGTGTATGTATTTTATTATGTGCATGATAATGTGTTTATGTATATGTATGAGCATGTGGAACTATATATGAGTATGTTCACGTATTAGTTAATGTATGTATATGTGTATATGTGTCATTATGTTTATGTACATGTGTAGGTGCATGCGTATGGGTATATGTGTGTATATAGTAATATGTGTAGATGTGTATAAATGTACATGCACGTGTATGCAATTTTATGGATGTGTATATATATATGAAAATTTATTTGTATATGTATGCATGTACATTTGTATTTATATGTACATGTGTATGCATATTTGAATTTGCATGTGTATATGTATTTGTATATGTTTTATGTGTATGAATTTATGTGTATGTATAGAAATATATGAATGTGCATGCATGGGTTTGTAACTGTATGTTTGATTATATGCCAATGCCTATGTGCACGTGTATGTGGATGTGTTTTCCAATATTTGTATGTGAATATTGTGTATGTATGTGTACATGAGTTTCTATGTATATGTTTGTGTGTACATATTTGTATTTTTATTAATTTAATGTCATTTATTGTTTTTTAATATCTCTATATTTTTAGTATTTTCAATCATTTATTCAATTTTATTATATAATCATTTAACATTTTATTAATATATTCAATTTTGATGTTTATTTATATTTTTTTAAATATGTATATATTTAATCAAATAATAAAAAAATTTCAATTAATAAAAATAATAATTTGTAATATCATATTATATTTTTGATATATAATTAACATAGTGCATACTTCAACAATTAGTTGTAATACTATTATTTTCATATATAATTTTATTCCATTATTTACGTTATAAATTCATGGAATTAATTTTATGAACACAATTTTTTTTAGTTTATTTTATTGTTAAATTTTAAATATTATTTAATTATTTTTCAAATTTTCGATATAATTAAATTTTAAATTTATTTCCAATTTAATAACTTTTTTAAAAATTAATACACATTTATTTATTTGATTTAATTTTTTGATAAGTTTTTAATTTATATGATTAATATGTATTCATTTTTAATTGTTATTTTTTATTATTTTTAATATTTCTGAAAAACATGTAATTGATTCCTATATGACTTTCTTCAACCCACAACATATTTCCCTAAAATAGAATCCCATTGTAAGCCATGCCTAATAAGATTTATGTGTTTATTTTAAAAAAATGAAAATGATGGGGATGTGCTTCATGATGTCTTGTAGTGACAGATGGGGTCTTTGAACGTCATGCATTGAAGTCTCGAAGGTGCGTACCATCGAGAGACGGTGATAGATAGATGATGGTGTTAGATTAGGGATCCCAACGGATCATGAGCGACGGGTTTCAGGGGAGGTGGTGAATGTGTAGGATGGCATTATTGTGGATGTAGTAGGGGAAACTACTATTCATCGCTAATGTTTTGGGAATAACATGATAGTTGACCCAAGAGCGATTATGGAAGTGCCCCATCACTGATGACGACCTTATGCAGTGGCAGTGTGAATGTTGTAGTGGCCATGTAATAGGTTTGGAAGCAAGGTCAACTTGTCTGTGAAGCTCTGATAGCTGATTTGCTTGATGGCCTTGTTGATCATTGATTTTTGTTGGAAAACAAGCAATTAACCATGGGGGTTATGGTTCTTCGGTCATCTACGACAATCCTTGATGACATTAAGTGAGATAATGCATGTGTGAGGTGTGGTCGGGGATTTTCCATCACTGGGTTTTAGGTGAGGTTCAATTGGTTGTGAGAATTTCTATGGAGGTTCACAATAATGTATCGACATTTGGGCCATGGTGGTATGCAGATAATATGTAAGGGTCATAGGTCCAATATCAATAAAAAATAAGGTCGATGAGAATATTGAATAGAGATGGGATATCCCTTGGGTGGGGGGGGGGGCTATGGAATGCCTATTGGCCGATGGGTGTGGTGTTTTTGTGTGTTTTGTTGTATTATTATCTTTGAGTACCTTATATAAATATATATTATCTATTTTATAATTTTTATTCATTTATTATTTGTAATTTTTCTTCTTTTTTTGTGAAAGTAATGGCCTCTTTCAATTTTGTAGAGGAATATCCATTAAATAAAAAATATTCTATTATCCAGGTGGCCCATGAAATTTTTTGAAGTCTTGGTGTAGCGTCATGCTTGCATTATCTAGTCTATATAACTAGGCCTCTGTCATGCTTGCATCACCATCTACTTGCATTATACATAATTATTTACTATGTTTTAATTTTATCAAAATTTATTTTTATTTATATGATTAATATTTATTTAAAATAATTTATTATGGTGTAATGCCTTTAAAATGTTTGAAATTAATATAATTAATTTATTTAAATTCATTTGTTTTGGATTCTCAACATTTTTTATGAGTTTACAAATAATTCAATTTATGATTAATATTTTCCATAATTATTTTATGTGTTTTAAAACTATTATCATATTTCTAATTTATATCATTAATACACTTTCAATTTAATTAATTGAGTTGTAATATTTTTGAAATGTTTGAAATCTTTAAAATTAATTTATTTAAATGATTATTTTAATATTTTAATTAATTTTTTTTACACGTTAAAATTTCCGATAATTATTCGTAGAATTGTTTTGTACATATTATGTGTGTTTTTAAAAAAATCAAATTTTTTTTCTTCATATTAATATGTATTCATTTTTTATTTTTTAATTCATATGTATAATTACAAAAACATAACCAATTTATTAGAATATTTTGATTCTATTTAGTTATAATTATTCAATTTCACTCATTTTATATAATCATGCTTTTATGATTATTTATTAACTAATAAGGTTATATTTTTATGAACTGATTCATTTTTAAAATATATTCATTTTTTATTTCTTTTTTATAATAAATATTTTTTATCAACTATAAAATGAAAAGGATCTCATAATACACATATACATATATATATATATACATATATCAGAAATATAATATTATAGTTGATAAGTATTTATTTTATCTACTATAATTTTATTAATCATAATGATTTTTTTTATTAGAGAGAAATTTAGCACTAATAAAACCAATCTTTTTTACTGGTTATTAATTTCAAACATATAATATTTATATTTTTCAGAGCATTTTGGAATTCATTGATAAACCATTCATGGTTATAGTAATTTACTTCTTTTGAAACATGTTTCTCTTCCCAATTCATGTTCTGGAATGGATGTAAACTTCTTTTTCCAATCCACTAGAAATTCTTGGATGAATAAAACCTCTCAAAACCTAAGGTGTGTGAGTGAATCTCTTGAAACATCTTGTACTTGTTTTTTAATACAAATTAAAAAAAAATATTAGTGTGATGTTTAGGATTATGAAATTCTTCTCACGAGGATTCATACATGGTTTAAAAATGTAATTTTAAATGCATCTAATTTGTAAATTTATTTACTCTTCCACAAGGTATAATCAATAAAAACCTACTCTACAAAATTATATCAATAAGTCAAAATATAAAACATTCAACTAAAATTTATAATTATTAATTGGTCATAATTTTTAGAGAAGGAAAATTATTAATTTGGATTCCATACATTATTATTCAAATAAATAGACCATTATAATATTATTATTCGACTTATGGTACATCCAGAATCATTATTGAGTTTCCTAAAATTTCAATATCAATGGTACCATATCTCAATGCTTCACCCATACTATGGTGTTCAGATAGGGCATCCCAATTTCCCCTTTCCATTGTGTCTTTATGGATGGTGTTTTTTCTAATTTAATTACATTGGAAGCTAAAGACAACATATTTCATGCATGGTGGTTTATTGAAGAAGTCCACCTATTTCCCATATGTACGTGTACTTTTAGTTCTATGTATATGTTTGTGTGTACATGTCTGTATGAATATTAATTTAAAGTAATTTTTTTTAATATCTCTATATTTTCAGTACTTTCAATCATTTATTCAATTTTATTATATTATCATTTAACATTTTCTTAATATATTCAGTTTTGATATTTCTTTATATATGTTTAAATATGTATATATTTAATAAAATAGTAACAATTTTATAATTAATAAAATTTATAATTTTAAATTTCATATTATATTTTTGATATACAATTAATATAGTGCATAATTCAACAATTAGCTGTAATACTATTATTTGCATATATAATTTTATACCACTATTTACGTTATAAATTCATGAAATTAATTTTATGAATACATTTTTTTATTTTATTTATTTTATTTTTTTAATTCATTTTATATATTATTTTATTATTTGTTTAATTTTTGATATAAACAAATTTTAAATATATTTCGAATTTAATAAATTTTTTTAAAATTAATACACATTTATTTATTTGATGGATTTTTTTTATCTTTTAATTTATATGATTAATATTTATTCATTTTTATTTTTTATTTTTTAATATTTTTAATATGTCTTGAAAACATGTAATTGATTCCTATATGATTATCTTCAACCCACACCATATTTCCCTGAAATTGAATCCCATTGTAAGCCATGACTAACAAGATTTATGTGGTTATTTTAGAAAAATGCAAATGATGGGGATGTGCTTCATGATGTCTTGTAGTGACAGATGGGGTATTTGAACGTCATGCATTGAAGTCTCGACAGTGCGTACCATCGAGAGACAGTGAGATATGGAAGATGGTTTTAACATAGGGTTCCCAATAGATCATGAGTGACATGTTTTAGTGGAGGCGGTGAATGCGTAGGATGGAATGATTGTGGATGTATGAGGGGAAACTACTCAACATTTCTAATGTTTTGGGCATATCTTCACAGTTGACCCAAGTGCGTTTATGGAAGTGACCCATCTCTGATGACGGCCTCACGTAGTGGAAGTGTCAATGTTATAGAGGTCATGTAATAGCTTTGGAAGTATGGTCGACGTGTCTGTGAAGCATAGAGAGCTGATTTGTAAGATGGCCTTGTTGATCATTGATTCTAGTCGGAAAACAAGCAATTAACCGTGGGGGTTATGGTTCTTTGGTCATCTACGACAATCCTTGATGTCGTTCCGTGAGATAATGGATGCGTGAGGCGTGTTCGGGGATTTTACATCATTGGGTTTTAGGTGAGGTTCAATTGGTTGTGATAATTTTAAAAGAGGTGCTCAATAATGTATCGACATTTGGGCCATGGTGGTATGCACATAATATGTAAGGTTCATAGGTCTAATATCAATAAAAAAAGAGGATTTATGTGAATATTTAATATAAGTGGTATATCCCTTGGGTGGGGTGGGGGGCTATAGCCTTCCCATTGGTCGATGGGTGTGGTGTTTCTGTGTGTTTTTTTGTATTTTTATCTGTGAGTACCATATATAAATATATATTATATATTTATTAATTTTTATTCGTTTATTATTTAGATTTTTTTCTTTTTTTTTTGAAATCAATGGACTCTTTCAATCTGCGTAGTGGAAGACACATTACATACCCTATATTCCATTGTCCAGGCGGCCCAATAAATTTCCTGAAGGCTTGGTGTAGCATCATGCATTCATTATGTAGTCTATATAACTAGGCCTCTGTCATGCTTTCATCACAGCCTGCCTGCATCATGCCCACATAACTACCTTCCTGAATCACTTCATGCATTATAAATCCCCAAGGGGCATGGTATGATTTGATCACTTGTTAATATTTGTATGTAATTAATGATATTAATCTTACCAATTAACATAATAACATTTTTAACATATTTTATTTTATTTAATCATTTTTAAAATGATTTCATCTATTATTTATTATTTAATTTTAATATTTAAATGTTTTGTAATTTTATTTTGATTTTCTTCATTTCTAATATTTATTTGTACATATTTATTTACTATGTTTTAATTTTATCAAAATATTTTTTATATATGATTAATATTTATTTAATTTAATTTATTATGGAGTATATAACACCCCGAGATTTTATGAAAAATATAATTTTAATTTCATTGATGGCTTTTATTATACAGCACACCAAGTTTAGCTTGTACTATTCGTAACACCATATTAGCTTGTAGTATACGCAACGCTTTTCTTGGACCCGGTTACACACAATTTCATGTTCGTTTTATAATAGTCATTTTACGCAACATTGTGTGTGTTTAATATATATATATATACACACTCAATGTTGCTTAAAATGAATGTTATAAAACGAACATGAAATTGTGTGTAACACGATCAATGAATAGTGTTGCGTATACTGCAACCTAATACGGTATTGCGTATAGTACAAGCTAAACTTGGCGTGCTGTATTATAGAAGACATCAATGAAATTAAAAATATATTTTTCATAAAATCCCGCGGTGTTACAGTGTAATGCCATTAAAATGATTGAAATTATTATTATTAATTTATTTAAATGCATTTTTTATGAATTCTTAATATTTTTATGAGTTTTCAAATAATGCAATTTATGATCAATATTTTCCATAATTATTTTATATGATTTAATATGATTAACATAATTTTAATTAACATGATTAATAATCTTTCAATTTTATTCATTGAGTTGTAATATTTTCAAAATGTTTGAAATCATTTAAATTAATTTATATAAATGATTTTTTTAATATTTACATTAAATTTTTTGTACACGTTCAAATTTCCTATAATTATTCATTGAATTTTTTGGTTCATATTAAGTATGTTTTAAAAGAAATATATTTTTTTATCTTTATATTAATATTTATTAATTTTTTATTTTTTAATTAATATATATAAATAAAAAAACATAACCGATTTATTAGAAAATATAGATTGAATTTATATATAATTATTCAATTTCACTCATTTTTTATAATCATGCATTTATGATTATTTAATCACTAATAAGGTTATTTATTTATAATACATTCATTTTAAAATATATTCATTTTTTATTTAATTTTATATAATAAATATTGTTTATCAACTATTAAATGAAAATGATCTCATAATTCATATATATATATATATATCATAACTATAATATTATTGTTGATAAATATTTATTTGATCTACTATAATTTTATTAATCATAATGATTTGTTTTATTAGAGAAAAATTTAAAACTATTAAAACTAATCTTTTTTAGTTGTTATTAATTTAAAAATTATAATTTTTTTATTTTTCAGAACATTTTGGAATGAATTGATAAACCCTTCATGGATATATAAAATTAAAACTTTTGAAAAATGTTTCTCTTCCCAATTCATGTTCTTTCACGGATGTAAACTTCTTTTGCCAATCCACTAGAAATTCGTGGATGAATAAAACCTCTCAATACCTAAGTTGTGTGAGTGAATCTCTTGAAACATATTGTACTTGTTTTTTAATAAAAAACACAAAAAAGTATTAGTTTTATTTTTAGGATTATGAAATTATTTTCTCGATGATTCTTACATGTTTTATAAAGGTAACTTTTAATGCATCCAATTTGTAAAATGATTTACTCTTCCACAAGTAATTTTGAACGTTCACTAAAGCAAGACCGGATGAGTCACTCGCATAGTATAATAAGGTATAATCAATAAAACCCTACTCTACATAACAATATCAATAATTCAAAATATTACAATTTCAACTAAAATTTATAATTCCTAATTAGTAATAATTTTTAGAAATGGAAAATTATTAATTTTGATTCCATCAATATCAATGGTACCCTATCTCAATGTTTCATGCATACTGGGGTGTTCAGATAGGGCATCCCATTTTCCCCTTTTCATCGTGTCTTGATGGATTTTGTTTTTTTCTAATTTAATTACATTGGTAGCTAAAGAAAACATATTTCAAGGGGGTGGTTTATTGAATAAGTCCACCTATTTCCCATATCGTCTTTTCTAATGTTATATTTGTTTTTCTCAAGGATAAATCATTAATAACTCAAATATTTTTTTAGTTTGTTCATATAAATGAGATAACATCCAATCAATTGGTCAATTAATGAAACTCAGATTTCTCCATCAAATTGTGTGTGACCTCCTATAGAAAGCATTATATTTTCTGATCCTCAGTTATTATAGTGTTTTAAAAACATAATACATATATTTTCATCCCTGTAATTTTTGGTCAAAAAAATAGTGGTTCTTTCAAGAAACATTGACATGATAGACAAAAATATTCAGGGATGATATTTTAAGAGGGTATCTATACTAGGGAAGGAAGCACATATAAATTATTTAGCTCCATCGATTAAAATTAATAATATGTATTCATTAAATCTATCTTGATTTTTGATGGATATAATTCACTCTTACATTGACATGTTCTTGTGGGTTTTGAAAGATGGTGTTAAGGTCATTTGTCTCATTAGGATAATCTATGTATCCCTAAAACTAGTGGTGATATGGGCTATCAATACATGATTAAGATCAAGATATCTATTTTAGAAAATAATGGATGGAGCCTGATTCATAATCATGGTTCCCAATGCACTAAAATCATTGAAATGAAATATTACACCCATACAAGGTTTTGCGAGGTAACCATTACCACCAACCCTAGGTTTTTATTGAAGACACCTCTATGGATCAAGTGTTCTTATTCAAAATAGATAATTTTTTAAGATCAGAGATGAATTCAAATTACATTTTTAGTTAAACCATAAATATGATTAATGTTTTTCAATAATTAAATAATTAATTATGTTTGCGGTTTATAAATTTTATGTAATATATATTATTTCTAATATATTAAAAAAATATAATCTTAATAATAATTTTTATTTTCTATAATAACAACTTACAGTTAATTTATATTATAATTAAAATTATATTTTATAAAAATAATTTAATAAATATGGTTAATTTAAATTATTCCTTTAAAACAATGTTGAACCATATTTTCCTTTAGAATATTATTTTCAAGAAAACTAAATAATAGTTATAATTAATAATAACTATTTTTATTAAATAATAATATATTTAACTACAACACATAATTTTAGTTATTATTTTCTAAGAATCTCATCTTAAAAATATTATCAGAATTTTTTAGTTATATGTAAATCTATTTAATAAAATATTTTTTCAACAAAATTATATTTACATTTTCTAGGTTTTTACATTATTCCACCATAAAAATAATTGTTTCCTCATAATTAGTTTGTGCACAAATGGAAAAAATTCTATACATGAAGATGAATTGAAATTATTAATTTCATTCAAATTTGACAAAACTGACTACATTGTTTCTCTAATACCATTTATAACGACTCAAACCCACAACTGCCGTTCATCACTTATAAGTGATTTTTATATTATTTTTATAAAAATATATCAAAAAATAATCACAACATTTATTACATACCATGAACATTTATCGGTATAGGTTCTAGAAATAATATTTAAAACAATATAAACACTTTACATATATACATTGAATATTGAAATTTACAAATGTGTCTATGTGTATATTCACACACACACACACACACACAGAAAGACACACATATATATATATTTATGTATGTATATAACTATTTCAATAACAAATAATTTTATGCAATGATATGTACCCTTACATATTTGTGGGCCAGTTGGGGGATTTGGGGCTATTGGATATTAGGAAGAACAATGTGAGGGAACATTTGGAGATGAGGGTCAGATTTTATGATTTAAAAAGTCATGGATTAAAGAAATAGTGTTTATATATTTTTATAAGTCAAGTTTCAAAAATCCATGACAATGATGGAAAATAAATTTGATCAATGTTAAAAAAAAAAGTATTTTTGAAAAATCATTAAAAATATCCAGGTATGTTGAAACCCCGTTGAAATGGATTGATGGTTTGAAGATTAACATTGGGAATTTTTTTGGTATATTTTCATTAGGGTAGGTGGAATAAAACCTGACAATTTTTAATAGCTTTAGGTTTATCGTTATTATTAATTTATGTAAAAATCATTAAAATATTTATTCTTTTTATCCAATTCATTACTACATTTTTATTATGCAATCACGTTTCATTTATTTTTTATCTTATTATTATTTTTGGATAATACATGATTGTTTTTTTACTATATTATTAAAATAAATATTTTTTCCATTATCATTATGCTTTATCAAAACACGACAACATAAATTTTTTTAAACATGCAGTTTTTTATACATATGAAAGGTTGAACATTTTTTACACTTTATATAAATACTTTTTTATATATATATAATATTTGGGGATTTAAATATATATATAATTACATTTTTGATATAAATAATTCAAATTTCATTTTTTTGTAATTATAATGTGCTTCATTTATTATTATAATAATTATCTATATTTATAATTTATAAATTTCATAAAACAAAAAAAATATCTATTATATTTATAAAATATATTATTTTAATAATAATAATAATCTTCTAAAAAAATACTAATTATTTAATTTAATAATCAATAATTATATATTACAGAAAAATGTTATTTTAAGATAATATTTCAAACCATGAAAAATATTATTTTTCTATTGAAAATTATATTGAAAATAATAAATAAAATCTACAATTAAATATAAGTATTATATTTAACTTATAATCAAATAAATTAACAACAACATTTCATATATCATAATAAAAGTCAATCATCTTAAAAATATTATTAGTTTATTTTATTAATTCATAATTTTTTTTTTTAAATTATTTTATAATAAAACATTGTTTATAATTTAGGGTCATTTACAATGACAACAAATTTTCATTAATGTGGTGAAAACACAGTAAACAATAAAATGAAAAATAAATTAATGAAAATAATGGGGAGGAGAAATTATAGTTAAATTAATAACAGAATTGAAATTAGTCAAATCATTTATTTTTACTCATTAGTTGTATATAAACACAGGCACAAATGGTTTTTTTTAGGAAAAAAAATCATTTCGGTGAATTTCTATGTCGACGGAGAACTGGAGTTTTGGTGGAAGAAAGAATGATTCTTTGGTCGAGTGTGAAGAAGAAGACAGGGTCAGTGAAGAAGGTTTTATTTAAGGTTTTCAACCCCCTTACAGAATGTTGTGTCACCATTCCACATACGTCGGACCAAGTGTGGGCTATACCCCTCTGTACTGATGGGTTTCCCCAAACTCTCTCAGATGATCTTCCACGACGCCCCATCAACAACACGTACCAGGCCAGACAGAGGTAATATAGACATGACAATCACCACATTTTTGTGAAAACCCAATGATGGGGACCCATCAACAAGGTTTTATTTAATTTCTTGATGTTTTATTAATTTTAATAAATTTTAAACAATATAATATAATTAATTTAATATATGATTATTTTGTGCGAAAAGAGTCGTTTATTTTATTCCAAACAATTGAAACATTTTCATGATAAGCAGACAGCCAGTATTGAATGAATGCTCGTTTGGACTTTAAACACAATTCACATAATTTCAAATGTACTTCTAGTTTTAAAGATATATAATTTCTTCTTAACAAGGGTTTTGGGTTTTCTCGAGAAATTAATTTTTGCTTTAAAATTGGTGAGGGCCCGTTTCGCACATTGATAAAATAAATTATTTTGGAAAACCCACTCAGGGGTGATCTGTGGTGTGCATTGATTGCGTGAGTTGTATGTGTTGTTAGAGAATTGTGACTGCTTGATTTACATTTTGGAAACACCCCTCTTTTATTATATGTGTTGACATGAGAACCTGACATAGTGAGTGAATCTTCTGAGAACGATTGTTTCACTAGTTTAGACAACGCACTGGCTAGTGGCCCCATAGCTGGGGAATACTAATTTATTACTTCTATTTGGATTCGGCCGCTCGGTTAGGCCATGCAGGGCAATATCGTGTAGTAGTATGGGCGTTATGATGTCATCGAGTTAGGGCATGCCTTCATGATGAGTCATATGTATAGTATGTTCTGGATTGTTCACGATCTCCAAGGTTCAACCCAAGTTTCTTTTTGTGTTTATTTTTATGTGGTGGACAGTTGAGAGGTCTAGTTCAGTTGTTGACCCATGTCTGCCACTTTTTCCATCGCCCTTGGTGTGTGTTTTGTGTTATGTGTAGTTTTTCTTTTTGGATAACAACTGATGCTCAGTTTTATACTTGTTCTCAACAACATTTTAGAATTCAATGCATATGTTCCTTTCAAACATTATAAATAGCTTTTAAATTAAAAATTGCAATGTATTTATAATTTTTTTAAAAGTGAAAGAGTGTGTGGAAAATAGTATTTTATACAAATTAGTTCAAACCTGAAACTGATAAATTCTTTATTTAATGGTATGTTCATTGGTAATAGAATTAGGCGGGCATACCTAGTTAGTTTTACTACTCACAAAAATAGTGTTTTCTTATTTTTTAGTTCTGTTGCAGGTTCCATCATCAGTTGTTCTCCTTGAGCGAGGTTGGTTGTGGTATTGGAGAGTAACCCACGGGGTCACATGGGGTTTTGGTCGTGGTCAGGATAGTAGTGTTACTGGTTGTTCTTTCTTTATTTTCTTTTCTTCTATATATTTTTCCGCTGCTTAATTTATTTTATTTTAGGAAAAATCATTCCCACTGGGTTAATTTTGATGCCCGACACTAGTTACCAGACCATGGGGATCGGGAACACCCCTCGAGCCATGCCACAGGCTGGCTCGGGAGACTGGTTCAGGGTCGACCCGGGTTGGTTCGTGACAAAATGGTTTCCTAGGGAAGTTCTTTTTATTTGAGAAGTCCGTTAGATAGATATTTGGATTTTCGGGACTCAAGAGGTAGGTACGAGAATGACGTCATGAACCCTCGCCCGTTTCGCACGTCGAGTCGCCATGGGTAGTCCGAGAATTGAGTCTTTGTTTCTTTTTGGTTTGTTTCGGATTTATGGATGACAACGGAGGTAAACCAATGTTACATCATGATCTCACATGGAGTAGTGACCCATGTGGAGTCCTAGTACACGGTTTGAATTCCTTCTATTTGTTGACGCTTACTTCAAGCATGACCCACTACCATGTCGCCAGGTTATGTGTGACCGCTAGTCCCTCTGGTGGTTTGATGCAAGTTTAGTGTCATTTTTGTTCTGGTGGGTGTATGTGCCTTTTTGAAAAAAAAAACGATTTTTTGAAAATGGGAGATATTTACTTTAAATAACATTAAATTAATGAAATGAGTTTTAAAAATAAAAGCCTTTGGTTTGAGAAGCTGTTGTTTTCTTTGACATTGGGCGAGAATGGTTCGGTGTGAAACCTCAAGTACTCCTTATGAACATTTTCACATGTGAGAGGATGTGTGGAAAGTGCATGTTTGTGTGTATGAAGGAATGTGGATGAAGACATGTGCAATAGTTCACGGGATTGCCTGGGTGTGTTTAAAATTAAGTCTTGACCTTGTTTTCTAAATTGTCTTTTGAAGAGGAAAATGGTTTTGGAAAGTGATATTGGTTTGAAAAGTGGATTTGGTATTTGGAATGTGGTCTCGAACGAAAGGGGTTTTGAATAATAAAAATGTAGGTGGTTTTGGAATCGAAAATGAAACAAGAATTTTGAATAGGGAATTTTGGGTTATTTATGTGGTTGTTTGGTTTTTTTGAGCTTGTTGGTTGTATATGAGAGTGCTTTGTTGATGTTGATTAGATTGATATTGGTTTCATCTTGGTGTTATATATGTTGTTCAGAAATGCCGCCTATAAAGGACCCTAGAGTTTTTATGAGTCATGCCCAGTTTTTGGCCTTTCTCGGACGACGTCTGTCCTTCACAGTGATAGGAGTCTGCTAGAGATAGTGGAGTGTTTTGAACAGGTTGAGTGCATCTTAAGGGTATTGGGAACTCCTGAAGCTGTTAGGATGCATGCTGTTTTGGGTCTCTTCAAAGGTCCAGCTCTGGATAAGTAGGAGTTGTTCGCCCCGCCATTATTGTAAGGTGGGATGATGCGGTATGTCTATAATGTCGTCTTTGTTCAATGGTTAATACTTGAGGAGGTGAAGATGATGAAAATGGAAGAGCTCATGTGTGTTCAACATGGCTAGTAGAGGGTGAAAGCGTATGTTGAACATTTCATGGATCTTGTGTCTCTTTTTCTGGGGGTAGTGTCACATGACTATATAAAGACTTCTCTCTTCATCAAGGGGGTGTTCGTTTAGAGATCAAGGAGCGAGTCCTCCCTTTTGGAGAGCATCATTTTTTAGAAGTTGGTGCATGATGTGTTCTTAGCTGAGTTGGTCTCCAGAGCACAAACAGTTGGCAATCCATTGTATCTGGTTTCTTGTGAAGGTCCCCCATCTGACGAGCAGAGTGTGTCAGGTGAATATGTTTATAACGAGATCTATGTAGTCGCTCTAACATCCAGTTCGTCATACCGTCTAATGGTGTACCAAAAGGATGGACGTTTAGGGCATAAAAGATGTCATGTCACACCCCTCTGAAGATGTTCCATCATGGTTGGTGTCTAAGTCATCTAGAGAAGTTTTGCTGGAAGCATTGCTTGGAAAAATATGTTTCAACTAAAAAATTCCAGTGCCTGACTGTGAGGCGGAGATGCTTCAGCCATCAGAGCCCCAACCATAGGTCTTGTGGAGTATATTATTGGGATTCATCACTTTAACGATGAGAGAGAAAATTATTAATGGAGAGATTTATCTCAACATTAATTGGCTATTTTCTACCATCATTATGAAGATTTAATTTGCAATATTAATGGATGGAATAGCAGTTCTTGACCACATGTGGGTGTTTCTAGATTTGAGAGAAGATATGTTTTTTGGACATGACATATCTTTTAGATTTGGTTGTATGAGTCTCTACTAGGATGTGATAAAAGAGATCTTGTGATATCTTTTTTCTTTGAGATAAATTTTCAGATTTCCATTTCAATCAAGATATGCAGCATATGAGAGCCTATAAAAGGTGAAGCAATTGGTGGAGAAAAAGGTGAGAGAGCTGCTCAAGATGTAGTCCATCGAGAACAAGAGGAAAGTGTCTGCTGCATTTGTGGTAGTCCGTGTGGGTCTTCATCCATGACGAATGTGACATCGACAGTGGATCTACGTTGTGACCTGATACCTTTTAGGATTGTGAAGCTCTCCTCGCAATCTTCAGCACAATGTAGTTCAGATTTTACCCAGCGGTTTTATGTTATACAACCTTCGGAACTACTCTGATTTGATCTGCTTTCTTCTGCGGTGGTTTTTGATCCGATCCTGGTGGTTTTTCATCTGCACAATCTGTTCGGGCATCAATATGTAATTAATGTAATTAATCTTACATATTAACATAATAACATTTTTAACGTATTTAATTTTATTTAATCATTTTTAAAATGATTTCATTTAATATTAAATATTCATTTTGAATATTTAAAACTTTATAATTTTTTTTTTGAATTTATTCATTTCAAATATTTATTTATATATTATTATTTAATATGATTTAATTTTATGAAAATATTTTTTAAATATATGATTAATATTTATTTAATTTTATTTATTATGGTGTAATGCATTTAAAATTTTTGAAATTATTATAATTAATTTATTTAAATTCATTTTTTACGATTCTCAACATTTTTTATGAGTTTAAAAATAATTCAATAAATGAATAAAATTTTCCTTAATTATTTTATATGATTTAATATTCATAACATGTTTTTAATTTATATGATTAATACTATTTCAATTAAATTAATTTTGTTGTAATATTTTCAAAATGTTTGAAATCTTTAAAAATAATTTATTTAAATTATTTCTTTTAATATTTTTATAACATTTTTTGTACACGTTCAAATTTCATGTAATTAATCAATGATTTTTTTTTCGTACATATATTGTATGTTTTAAAAAAAATCTATGTTATCATCTTGATATTAATATATATTCATTTTTTATTTTTTATAAATATATATATATATAAATAAATAAACATATACAATTTATTAAAAAATTTGAATTCTATTTATTTAAAATTATTCAATTTCACTCAATTTTTATAATCATGCAATTATGATTATTTATTCACTAGTAAGGTTATTTTTTAATAATTATTACATTTTTAATATATATTCATTTTTTATTTCATTATTTTATATTAAAAAATTTTTATCAGCTGTAACATGAAAATGATCTCATAATACACATATATATATCCACACTATAATATTAGTGTTGATAATAATTTATTTTATCTACAATATTTTTATTAATCATAATGATTTGGTTTTTTAGAGAAAAATTTAGCACTAATAAACCAATGTTTTATAGAGGTTATTAATTTCAAACTTATAAAACTCATATATGTCACAACTTTTTTGAAAGCATTGATAATCCCTTAATGGTTATATAAATTCCACAGTTTTGAAACCAGTTTCTCTTCCCAATTCATGTTCATGCATGGAAGTAATCCTTTTTTTCCAATCCACTAGAACTTCTTGGATGAATAAAACCTCTCAAAACCTAAGTTGTGTGAGTGAATTTATTGAAACTAGTTGTACTTGTATTTATATAACTAATAACAAAAAAATAGTCTTAGTGAGCTGTTTAGGATTATGAAATTATTTTCTCAATGATTCAAACATGGATTATAATGTTAATTTTATATGCATCCAATTTCTAAAATGATTGAATCATCCATGATTATTATTGAATGTTCACTTGAGCACGACCTGATGAATCACTTGCATAGTGTAATAAGGTATAATAAAAAAACATAATATATGAAACTATTTATATAATTCAAAATAAAACTCTTTCAAATAAAGTCTATAATTCACATTTAGTTATAATTTCATGAAATGGAAAATTACTAATTTTGATTCTATAAGTTAATATTTAAATAAATAGAGAATTATAATATTATTATTTGACTAATGGTACTTCCAGAAACATTATTTACTTTCCTAAGAAATCAATATTAATGGTACCCTCTCTAAATGCTTCACCCATACTATGGTGTTCAGATAGGGCCACCCATTTTCTCATTTGCATCGTGTCATGATGGCTGGTGTTTTTTATAATTTATTTGCATTGGAATATAAAGTCATCATATTTCAAGGGGGACGGTTTATAGAAGAATTTCACCTATTTCTCATATATTATTTGCTGATGTTATATTAGTTTTTGTAATAGCCCGGACCTCTTCGGCCCATTCATTTGCAAAAAAGAAGGTCACAAAGTGTTTTGGAGGGTAGAATGGAATTTTCCCACACATTCCTGAATTTTGTAAGTACATGTCGTGTAGTGTGAATACACACTGTGTACCACCTTGCTGGGTATACCCCGTGTTAAAGGTCATTTCCTTGTCGTGTGAAATAAATGAGTACATGATGTGTAGTGTGAGAACACGTCGTGTACCACCGTGCTAGGTATAACCCGTGTTGAAGGTTGTGTTCTTGCCGTGTGAAATAAATGAGTACAGGCCATGTATCAAATACGACACGCTGTGTAGTCCCACCCCGCATACATGTTACCGTGTGTTGACCAGTCAATGGCCTTGTAGTATGTTGGATCCATGTCCTTGCTGTGTGAAATAAATGGGTACACACTGTGTGTCCAGTACTACACGTCATGTAGTCCCTCCCCGCATATGCGTTACCATCAAACCATGTGTTGACCAGTCAATGGCCGCGAAGTCATGTTGGAAGCCGCGTGGTGACCGTGCGAAATGGACGAGTACACGTCATGTACCACAAACTACACTGCATGTACATTTTCTTTTCTTAGCTATAAAAGGAGTGGTCCCCTCCCCCTTTTCAACACACCCATCCCCTCCCCATTCCTCTGATCAGAGCTCTCCCAAGAGACTCGAAGGCTCATTTCCTTCCATTAATTCCTCGTCTAAGCTCCGATTTACGATCCGTCAGTGACCACATGATTGTAATGACGAGGCAGAACTTCTGAGCTTGGATTCATTGTCTTTCCTTTGGCAATTCCTTTCAAAATTCAACCCGAGTAGGTTTTTCTAGGACTCGACAGAAGTGACGGATGTCGACAGACATCTTCTAAAGTTGATTCGGGGGGGGGGCATTGTGATCAGAACCTGTTGAGGTAGTTATCTTACCTTTGTCTCTCTATATTTTTGCATCATGCGGGGTGGAAATTTTGTTAATCACATAATGGTGGATGTTTTAAAATCTGGAACCCTTGTGTGATCACCTCGATTAATGAAAATGGATTAATGAGCATGTGGGTGTTGTCTTCGATACATGCCATGTGATGGGGGTGTTTTGTGGGTTGTTGTCTATTGGGTGAGCAGTGGGGCTACAGTTGGCTTGGTTTTGGGTTGGTGTGGATGTTATGTTGGTGACGTCCAGTGGGGTTGCTATAAATGGTATTAAAGGGATAATGATTTACGGGTTTCGGTGTGATTTTGGTTATCGTGTTTGACAGTGGGGCTACAGGGATGGGCTTGAATGTGAACAAACTATGGGTTGTGAATAATAAATAAATGTGGAAGAGTTAATAAATGGTGGGGCGTGGTAAGGAAACGAGATTAATAATCTATGGGGATTTTTGGTTAATAATAAGGACTTGGTTGTGTTGCTTCTGTTTTCCTAACTTGATTTGGAAATGGTAGGGATATGTTTTACGAATGATCGATGTGGTTGGATGTGGATGGATTCCCTGTAGTTAAGGAACTAATAAACTAATTCTTCTGAAATGAGAAAACCTAAATGGGGTTGGGGTTGTTTATTGTATGCATCCTTCGTAGTAGCAGTGCCGAGGCACGTGCTCAGTTTCTCTGTATAGAAGCCATAGGTTGGGCTATGTGTTTGGTATACATATATATATCTGTATCCTTTGTGTTTTATCGCACCCCACCCATGTTGAGCACTTAGTTCTGATCACTCCCATTTCATGGGAGAGGGTGTTTTTCCCATAGTTACTAGCTCCTTCATGCTCCATCTTCACTAGGCTGTGATGGCTTGAGGTGAACTTACACCTATGACCCTTTAGGTAGGTTTTGATTATGGTGGTTTTAGCCAAGGACTCTTTGGGCAGGTAATAATGTTTCCCAAGAATCATCGGGATGAGGCCCAGGTGTGTGTGGGTGGGATACATGGTTGTGAAGCCCGGGTGTGTGCGGGCGAGATGTGTGGTTCTTAAGGCCCAGGTGTGTGCGGGCGAGAAGAGTGTGGCAGAATCAGGACATTTTACGTTAGGAAGAGCAGCTAACTAATTGGAAATAGTGTGGGGTACCCAATACACTACTACCTATTGTGATTGTGTTTTTGGTGAGTGTGGTTGGTGAGGCTGGGTGGATAGAATTCCTTGCTAGATTTCTTCTATTGTTCTCACGGGACATTAGGATGTCTCCCCACTTTTTCACGAGAGATTTAGGGTTCCCTACTGAGTATACTTGTATGCTCACCCTACGTTTATTGTCAGGTTTCTAGGAGGACTACCAGGGCCATGCATGACCCTACTAGTCGGGGCAGCTGGAGTTATTGCAGTTGATGTACCCTTGTTTCTTTTGCTATAGTATTTTGATCTTTCTTTCACTTATACCTTGTTTCAGAAATATTTAAACATGCATGTGGGATTTGTTTGGTTTTATTTCTATAAAATTGTTCTTTTAATTTTTGGTTTGTTGACTTGTCTTATTTCCCGATCTTAAATAATAAAAATATTAATGCCTCCCATATTTTTGAAAACTCAGACCCTTGGTGTTAGTCTCCACCTCGGGGCCTACTGGAGGCCGGACTCGGGGGTCAATATCTCCCTTTCACCATTTCCAGCTCATGAGGGGCATCTTTGGTGGGAGGGGGTCATGAGAAAATGGTATTAGAGGAGATGGTTGAGAGATAGGATAGATTCTAGAGTTAAGAACAGTGAGGATTGCATGGGATGATAGGGAAACAATGGTGGTTAAACATGGTACGTTACATAGGCCAGGGAGGACCTGCTAGGACACGAGATTTTAGGGCCCCTCATGATTTAATGCAAGGACTCTGAGACTACCGAATGACAAATTCAGACCACATTTATTGCCATGTAGAGACCCTAGGGAAGGCACATGTATCATCATGATTGTTTTTTACTTGATATGGGTGTTCTGGGAGAGAAATTGAAATAAAATGATAAAATAAAACCCTGAGAAATTCCTTAATACTTGGGCTTAGGAGATCTTTGTTTACCATAATGATATGGCACCTGGACGTCATCCCCATGTGGTTTAGACGGCCACGGCCCAGCAGATTCAGGAGGTAGATCAGTTGAGGATTGACCGAGAGGAGGAAGATAGCTAGTGACAGAAGAGTCTCTGTTCTTTCCAGCAGAAAACCCTCATGAATTATGAGGGTAGTAATTAGGACACAGAGATGAAAGGGTTCCTTATGTAGCATGGGATCACTTTTACATTGATTTGTGCTCTGAGGGAGTGCTGGGTTCCTCTAGCAGTCTGTTAGCTGAAGGTGCGACACGTGAGTGGTGGACGCTCTACCTCAGAGAGAGGACAAAGACATAGGTACCATGGGCAGAAATTGAGAAGGAATTCTGAGAGGAATTCCTTTCTTCCATGAACCAGGAAGAGAAGCGGCAGGAGTTACTCACCCATTAGTAGGGGAGTATGTCAGTTCAATAGTTGGGGATCATGTTCTAGTATCTCCCGCACTTTTCTTCGGATCACTATCCGGATGAGGAGTCTCGGGTGAGACGTTTGGAGGAGATGCTTCGTCCTTCACTCAAGTATGATGTATCCCCCTTCACCATTCCTACATACATAGCAGTACATAAGAAGTCAGAGGTTGTAAAGAGGATGCACACGCAGGGAGGTCCACCACGTGAGGGGATACAACTAGGTTCGTCAAAGGGGAAGGCAGTTAGCAGTTGGTCTCCTGCGATGGGACCTTCTAGGATCAGGCCAGTTGGGAGTAGGACCCAGTAGTTCCAGTTAATATCATCAGGTCCCCATCCCTTTTTTCATGAGCACATGACTGAATTGTATTTCTTGTGGAGGTTTCATGAACGTTCAGAATCAGTGCTTGACCCGAGCACAGTACGGTGGAGGTGGGAATGTTCAGCTCCCACCTCTGTAGAACCAGTTACTTGTGAGGCCCTTCAAGCAGTAGCAGGACCATGCTCCTCCGAGGGCAGACATTGCAGGAGGAGTCCTAATTTAGGGTGCTCCTCAGGGACCTTGACCAGGGCATGGTCGGGGAGGTGGACTACATCAGAGAGGCAGAGGACATGGGCAGGGAAAGTTACACGGAGCGGAGTTGAAAGCTCTGCCAGGACCAGATGTGGTGCAAGGTATGATTTTTTTGTTCAGCACTCTCATTTCTTCATTGTTCGATTCAGGAGATTCACACTTCTTTGTTGCACCTTTTCTATCCCATGCTTTGGGACTAGACGTATAGAGAATTTCCTTACCACTGGTGCTGAGTACACCAGTTGGAGGCCAGACCATCATATTTTGTGCTTCCAGGGATGTGGGATGATGTTGGGACCACATAAATCTAGTGGGGACCTTCTTCTGTTACAGATGCAGCCATGCGATGTCATCCTAGGCATCGGCTGGTTGTTTTCTGTTAGTGTCGTTATCAACTACTTCTAGAGAAGTGTTGTATTCTCCGACATGGACGGGTAGCGTGTAGGTTTTCTTATTTAGAGGATCTATTGGGGGGGAAGCCGGCGTGTGGAGTCTCTCCATTCTTTGTTAGGCAGGTTACCAGTGGTTCCAGTTGATACATAGATGATGGATGTTCTGGAGGTTGCTGGGGAGTTCTTCGATGATAATACTTATGAGGTTGTAACTCCACCCCCCGACGTGGCGTTGAGTTTAGGATAGACCTACAGCCTAGTGCCCGTCCGATTTCGATGGCCCCTTATCGGATAGCACCTTAAGAGTTGCAGGAGTTGCAGATTCATAATGACGATCTCATGGAGAAGGGTTTTTTTCGGCCCAGCGTATCACCATGTGGTGCTATAGTTTTGTTCTTGAAGAAGGAATATGGTGGTCTCATGCTATGCATAGACTACCGAAGGTTGAACCAGGTAACAGTCATGAACTGTTACCCCCTTCCAAAGATAGATGATCACTTCGACCAACTAAGGGGAGCAGGTTGGTTTTCTATGATTGATCTACGATCTGGATATCATCAACTGAGGGTAAAATATAGTGACATATCTAAGACAACTTTTAGGTGCAGGTATGAGCACATTGAGTTTGTATTGGTGCCGTTTGGAGTTACGAATCCACCGGTTGTGTTCATGGGACTTATGAACATTGTCTTCTGAGAGTTTCTGGACTGGTTCGTCGTTGTGTTTATCAACAACATCTTGATCAACTCAATATCAGAGGAAGAGCATGTTGAGAATCTCAGGGCAGTCTTGGATGTCCTCTGACACCACTAGCATTATGGGAAATTATAAAAATGTATGTTCATGATGCAATAAGTACACATACTTGGTAACGTGGTGTCTCAGCATGGAGTGTTTGTGGTCCCATTAAAGGTGGAGGCAATTGTTTATTGGGAGGCACCCAAGAGCATGACAAATGTTTGTAGTTTCATGGGGTTGGCTGGTTACTATCAGAGGTTTGTTTTGGGCTTCTCTCGAGTTGTTGCTCCATTGAAAGCATTGACTAGGAAGAACCAGGTCTTCCTATGGGGAGAGCAGTGCCAGAAGGCTTTCTACTACCTGAAGGTGAAGTTGGTCATTTCTTCCGTACTCTGGTTCCTAGAGGAAGGGTTTTTGTATGAGGTGTTTTGTGATGCTTCTGGCCTTGGTCTGTGGTGTGTTCTGATGTAGAAGAAGGGAGTGATCTATTATGGGTCTACAAAACTATTACCTCACGAGTGTAACTATTCCACCCAGGACCCTGAACTTTCAGCAGTAGTGTTCGCACTGAAGTTGTGGCGACATTACCTCTTTGGGGAGCGCATTGTGGTCTTCTTAGATCACAATATCTTGCGTTATATCTTTTAGCAGTGTGACCTGAACCTGCAGCAACAGAGATGGGTTGAGTTTCTCCAAGACTATGACTTCGATATCTCTTACACTAAAGGTATGGGAAACATTGTGGCTGATGCCCTGAGCAGGAAGTCGCATCAGGAAGTTGTTTGGGAATCCACTGATGCTTCGAAGGCAATGGGAGAGTTGGATTCCTTGCTCTTGGATGCAAGGGTAGAGGGTGATAGAGGCTGTTTGTTTCTGAAGACGGTACAATCATGTTTGTTGTAGAATGTGGAGGAGTCTTAGTGGGGGGACTCTGAGGCAGAAGTGATGCAGTATCGTATCAATAATGGAAACGCTCCAGATTGATGGTAAGAGGAAAACCAACATCGTATTCTCTTCCATGGAAGGTTGTTTGTTCTGGAGGTGATGCGTGAGGGAGTTCTTCATGAGTTCCATAGATCAGCCTTGGCAGTACATCTAGGAGTTTCAAAAATGTACCGAGGCCAGAGGGAATAGTGTAACATCCCAAGTATGTAATGAATAATAGATATTATTTCAATGTCTATTAATGAATTAGATAGTGTTTTAGAGGCTTAAAATGAAAACAAATCCAATCTTATGCATAGAATACACTAATATTCTTAAAAGATTGCTTTACTGCCAAGGATTGCAAAACATTTTTGAATCTATCTTCTGAAAATTTTATAAACTATGTTTGTCAAAATAAACTTATTCTCTATGATTGGGACATAAAAATTTACTTTGTGTGAATTTTTGGTATTTTTCTGACAATGTTCATTTTTTAATGAATAGTGAAAAATACTGCATTTTACATCAAAACTGCTTTTTAATCTAATATATTTATATGATTATATTATCTTTTGAATTGGTTTTGAAGTGAAATTAGAATATATTTTTACAATTTAATCCAAAGGTGGTCATTGGAATCGATTTCAATTTGAAATTAGAGTTAAATTGGTGTCAATCTTTTGATACTTATTGTTTTTTAAAAACACGTTATTTGCCCTCACAATGGGAATTAATTATTAAATTAATTAATGTGACTTATATGTTTTGAATTTTGTAAAATAGACTTAATTTTTTAATTCTGAATATCAAATATAGCTTAGGGTGAATTTTTGGTAATTTTCTGAAAAACTCCAATTTTTGATGAATAGTGAAACCACTAAGTGGTAATCAAGCAAACTGATTTTTCAGTTAAATGAAGCTTACCACTAATGTGTATTGAATTTTGAAAATCCGACATACATGGTTGTCATTAATAAGTAAAATGTGGTTCAATGAGATTAAAATAATTTTTTTGGTGAATAGTAACTTATTAAGTTTTTAATCGCGATTAGAGGTAATTAGTGTAATTTAAGGTGAAAATGATAATATAAAAATGTGAAAACACCATGACACTTGTCTTACACCTATTGGGTGAGTCATGGACGACCAAGACAAGCCATGGGTCAACTTGGAGACCCCATGGAGCCACTTTAGTTGGAAAATGACATTAATATATTTTTATTTAATGTTAAAGTGAAAATGACACTAACATAAATTGTTTTACTAAAATAATTTTTAATTGGATTTATACAAGTCTAAATTTTAATTATAAATAATAATTGGAAAGATAAAATGATTTCCTACATCAAAGTATTTTTTTGTAATTTTTAGACACTAAATAAATTAAATTATTTATGACATAATAATGATGCAGCGATGGCATAATTATTTGACGATTTAAATAAAATGGAATGATAATGTGAAATCTATGAACTACACATGTCCAAAACTTATTGGATTAGTGGATTTCGAACCCTTATCACCTCATCCACGAATTATATCAATGTGGGACCTTTTAAAACCGAAACACATTTTCAAATAAAGTAATATTTCTTTACTTTCCAAAAGTGCCCCTCCTCTCCTCTTATAAAAGGCCCCCACCTCTACCTCATTTCACACACTCCTAAAGCCTTTGGCTCGGCCAAACCCTGCCCATTTACTCTCTCCACATACCTCTCGTCATCCTAGAGGATTCCCTTTGGGTATAATCCTTTCAAAGGACGCCTTTAGGCTCAAATCAAAAAGAAGTTACACTTTTAAAGGTAATTCATTCTCTCATGTTCATTTGTATTATTTTGCTTATCCAACCCCCTAAACTCTTTTTATTTACTTCTTTTGTAACAACAACAGTATCTTCAATATACTAGGATGTTGTTATAAGATTTATTTTAGCTACACTCTCACACAACTACATCAAATGGTTAAAGAACATACGGTTTCCGTGGATGGCGAAATTCTGCCTCCCGAAACGATGATTGTTCAATACTCATCTAACACCTTCAATGGTGGCCATTATGATGTCACTATTTTTTATATGATATATAATATGTTTATTCTTTCCTTAAGCTTCTGTTTTTTCATTTTGGGCATACCTTTATGGTTTCCATTATGGGTAAACACGATATCTTCATTTTAGGAAGTGCGGACTACGACCCCCTGAAAGTTATTTGATTCGTTAATACCATATGTGGGATGTGTAAAGGATAAAATTAATGATATTATATGTGTTATTATAATGGAATTATAATATACTCTTATATCATTATGATTCCATTCCAGAAAATACGAAATAAAAATGGAAGTAGCATTCATGCGTACGTACGGCTTACCGTCTCCATGAACGGTGCATTTCTTTTCTTACCTCTGATTGTGATGTAATATCATAAATACATGTATATGATGAATATATATGATATATATGTTATCCAAATCATTAATATCATTCTGGATATAACGAACCTTTGACCAAATTAACAACATGTATGTGTAAGAGGTCTATTTTTGACTTAAGAACCAAATACCGACAAAATGTACATTATTAACATAAATGATTACATGATGTTCATAACATGGTATAAAAGGAATAATGAACTTGAAAAGGTTCTTAAGCAAGTAGATATTAACTCAAGTTTATTATTCAGGAGATTAAAGAACGGTCAGGTCAAGTCGGATACGAGGTATGGGACTTCGTCTCAATCTCCTTTCATTGAGGCATATTTTATTTTATACACAACATTCTTTTATACAGTGTATAAACCCCTTTGACATTTATGTATATTCAAAATGAATCTTTTTTATACGAAGGATTTACTAAATGACAAAATGGAATGTTTTTGTCGTACGTATGCGGTGACAATGACTTCTCCTCCGTCGTGACCGTTATTTGAGTTTCAGCTTTCACTACAAACCATACCTTCTTTTTAAAAGAAAAATAAATACCATGTCTTACATTTATTTTATTTTGGTAATGAAAATGGTTTTCATAATTTTTTTATATCAATGTGTTGTATTGATATCTTGTGATTGAAATGTGGAAATTTTATGTTTCCTTTATGCATGTTTTATGTGATATGATTATGTTATGGTTTGTGGGCATTATTATGAAGAAGGGTTGTTCCATGATAGACTAAGGGCAGGTGAGCCCGATATAGCTCTCCAATGCATTGGGTAACGCGAAGGAGTAAAACGTTAAGGTTTCTCTGAAGAGATTGTAGGGAATATACTCTAATGGGTATTCCAAACGTAACCAAGAGGGTTACTCCCTACGTAAGAATGTTATGAATGCCTCAAGATACCTTTATGTCTTATGATTTATATGATTTTTTCATGATTTTATGAGGTATGTTAAAGTGACTATGTTTTATGGGTAAAGTATGATTTCATTCTTATGTATATATGAACTCATGTTTCCTTTCCATGTTTTTATAACCCATACTGAGCTTTTTATGCTCATCCCAAGTTTTTTTGAAATAATTTTCACAGGTCAAGGGAAAGGTACATGATATGATGATAGTGTCAAGGAAGTGTAAAGAAGAAATCCATGTTTTATTTTAAAAATGTTTCCATTTATGGGAATGAAGAATACTATCTTTATGTAACCACTTTGTTTATATGTGGAATGTAATGAAAGTTTTATGATCTAATTCTCTAAAAATCTAAATCCGAAAAGATCCTCAATGAGTAATCTTGTAATAACTCAAGATTAAGTAGGGTTTAAGGCTGGGGCCTTATAGTTGGTATCAGAGGTCGGTTTAGATAACTTTAGGAGTTAGAATTATTTTAAATGATTATCCAAAAATATTTTTTTATGGTAAAATTGAAGTGATATAGCATTTGGAGATTACCATGTTGCTTCATCTAAGACATGTTTGTTCAGAATGGTTTTCCGCAGAGGAAACAGGGAAGCAGTGCTTGGAAGACACACAAAAGGAAATAACCTTCCGAATCAGCATCCCGAGATGGTCAGAATTTTAACTGAATAGTTTGTTGCAATGATGGCACAGTTGACTCAGGCTATAAATGGTGGTGGTATCCATGCATGAGATCAGCCAGATCAACCGCAGAGGAACATGTCAGTGGTGGAACATTTCATGAGGCAACATCCACCATCATTCAGAGGATCATATGACTCTGTGTTAGCTGAAGGGTGGATTAAAGCACTGGAGAAGATTTTCGATGTCATGGGGTGTTCAGACAATCAAAAGGTTAGTCTTGCTATTTACCGTTTGGAGGGTGAAGCAGATCAGTGGTGGTTGATGGTTAAAAATATCAGGGACGCTGATGAGATTGATGCTCTCGACTGGGATGAATTCAAAGGTATGTTTCTTGAGAAGTATTTTCCTAAGGCTGTTCGACTTAGGATGGAAAATGAATTCTTGGAATTGAGGCAAGAGGAAGACTCAGTGTCTACCTATGAAGAATAGTTCACTCGATTGTCAAGGTATGCTCCAAATTTTATCTGAGACCTTGATAGTAAAATCAATCATTTTTACTCAGAATTAAAGCCAAAATATTGAAGGGAATTAGCTTCTCGTTAGTTTAAAAGTTATGAAAAGCTTGTTCGATGTGCTGAGAAGGTGGAAATGGAGTTTGCCGATGACCAAGTGTTCTATAACAACCAACAGAAGAAGAGACCGAGGTGGCATGAGAAAGGTATGAATTCTTCAAAAAAGTCTGATGGTAAGAAAATGAAGTTTCCATTTTGTGATAAATGTGGCAAAAGGCATGCTGGGGAATGTCTTCTGAATACTGGAAAGTGCTACCGATGTGGTAAGATGGGACATAAGGCTCGTGATTGCACTAAAAAGGATCAAGGTGAAGGTAAGACCAAATTTGATTTACAGTTAGTGAAATGTTATAAGTGTAATGAGATGGGTCACTATGAAAACGAGTGTCCGACAAAGAGCTTGAGTGATGGGAAGTAGTTGGACTACATGCAGAAAGGGGTGGTGAAATCTTTTGCAACTACTTTGGCAGACGTCGGGCCATCAAATGAAGTTGTATCAGGTACTTTGTTTGTTTTTTCAGATTATGCCAGTGTGTTGTTTGATTCGGGCTCTACACATTCATTCATCTCTGAAATCTTTTCTACTAAAATGGGAATACCATCTCAAGAAATGACTCCTGAACTTGTGGTAAAAACACCTGGGGGAAATGTTGAGGCAAAAAGAATTTATAAGAATCTTCCTATCCTTATCTGTGGAAAGAACCTACTTGAAAACCTTATTGTTCTACCTCTAGTAGAGTTTGATGTTATCCTGGTTATGGATTGGATCTCTATTTACAATGCTAAGAATGACTGTAGAGATAAAGAAGTTTCTTTTCAGAAAGACTTTCAGTTTGATTACAAGAATGAAACCTTACTTTTGATAACATATTAAGAGGCCGATAAACTTGTAAAAGATGGAAATGAATGTTACCTTGCACACGTCGTTGAAAATAAAGGAATTGTTCTGATTAATGATGTGCTAGTGGTAAATGAGTATCCTGATGTTTTTCTTCATGAGTTTACTGGAGTAATACCAGATTGAGAAGTTGAGTTTATAGTTGACTTAGATCCTGACGCTAAGCCAATTTCAAAACCCCCTTATCGAATGGCTCAAATTGAACTTCTATAGTTGAAGAAGCAATTGAAAAATTTATTATAGAAAGGTTTCATTCGACCTAGAACATCACCATGGGGTGCTCATGTCGTATTTGTTAAAAAGAAAGATGGTTCTATGAGACTTTTCATAGATTATAGAGCCTTGAATATCAATGTTAAGAACAAATATCCTTTTCCTCATATCGATGATTTGGTTGATCAGCTCCAGGAAGCTCAGTAATTTTAAAAGATTGACTTGAGATCGGGGTACCATCAGCTAAAGGTAAAGGAGGCATATATTCTGAAGACCGCATTCCGTACGAGATATGGCCATTATGAATTTGTAGTAATGCCTTTTGGGCTAACCAATTCACCTGCTTTATTCATGGACTTAATGAATAGAATTTTACATGAGTTCTTGGATAAGTTTGTGGTGGTTTTTATTGATGATATTCTGGTGTTTTCTAAAAGTAATGAGGAGCATGAAAGACATTTAAGGGTTATCTTGAAAACCTTAAAAGAAAAGAAACTGTATGGAAAATTCAGCAGGTGTGAGTTTTGGATGAAAAAAATTTCTTTCCTTGGACATATTGTCTCTAAGGATGGAATAATTGTTGATCCTGTAAAAATAAAGGTTTTGGATGAATGGCCAAGACCAACAACTGTAACTGAGATTCGTAGCTTCCTTGGTTTGGCGGGCTATTACCGAAGGTTTGTTAGAAATTTTTCACGATTATCTAGTCCAATGACTAAGCTAACTTGGAAGGGTGTTAAGTTTATCAGGACAAAAGAATGTGATGATTGCTTTTAGGAATTGAAAAGAAGATTGGTGAATGTTCCAGTTTTGGCACTACCTTCCAGGAATGGTGAGTTTTTTATATACATGGATGCTTCATTGAAAGGACTTGGTTGCGTCCTAATGCAGAATGATCAGGTAATTGCTTATGCTTCACGATAGTTGAAAACTCATGATGTAAATTACCCGACACATGATTTGGAATTATCTGGTGTTGTTTTTGCATTAAAAATTTGGAGGCATCATTTTTATGGAGTAAAGTGTGAAATATATACCGATCACAAAAGTTTAAAGTATATATTCACTTAGAAAGAGTTAAACATGAGACAGAGGACATGGCTAGAATTAATTAAGGATTATGATTGTACAATCCATTGCCATCCGGGAAAAGCAAATAAAGTGACTGATGCTTTGAGTCGAAAAAGTAATGCTTCATTAACAATGTTGCGTTTGGAACGTGATCCTTTGGGTAAGGATTTGATAAACTTTGGCATAGAAGTTGTTGGTGCAGGAAGTCATTCTATTTTGTTTCAGGTATCAGTGAGATCTCCTCCTTCAGATAGAATCATGCAAGCACAGAAGCAAGACAGTGAGTTGCAGAAAAAGGTAGAGCTGGTTCAGAAAGGTATGTTGCCGGAATTCAACATTGATAATGATTGTGTTTTGAGATTTGGGAAGAGATTGTGTGTGCCTTGTGATTCGCAGTTGAAGATAGATTTGTTATGTGAAGCTCATAGTTCTCCGTTTTCAGTTCATCCGGGCAGTACTATGATGTATAGAGATCTGCGGGAGTATTACTGGTGGGATGGAATGAAAAGAGATATTGCTGATTTTACCGTGAAGTGTTCGACATGTCAACAGGTTAAAGCAGAGCGGCAGTTACCGAAAGGGATGCTTCAGCCTTTACCAGTGCCAGAGTGGAAATGGGATAATATATCCATGGAATTTTTTGTTGTATTACCGAAGACATCTCAAGGTAATAACCCAATCTGGGTTATTGTTGATCGCTTGACCAAATCTGCTTATTTCCTTTCTATACGAGATACTTTCTCTCTTGATCAACTTTCCCATTTGCATTTTAAAGAGATAGTCATGTTACTTGGAGTTCGCCTCTCCATTGTATCAGATCGTGATCCCAGGATTACTTCTAACTTTTGGAAGGGCCTTCAGAAGTCGTTGAGTACTGAATTAAATTTTAATACAGGTTTTCATCCTCAATCAGATGGGCAGTCAGAATGAAAAATTCAGACCTTGGAGGATATTCTACGAGCTTGTTCGATGGATTATTAGGGAAGTTGGGACCAACATCTTTCTTTGGTTGAATTTTCATATAATAACAGTTTTCATTCTAGTATACAGATGGCACCATTTCAGGAATTATATGGGAAGTGGTGTCGAACTCCAGCTTTCTGGGATGAAGTGGGTGAAAGGAAGTTGATGGGACCAGAATTGGTAGAAGAGATGGCAGAAAAAGTTCAGCTGATTCAGAAACACATGATAACAGCTCAGAGCAGGCAGAATAGTTATGCGGATAACCGGAGGAAGGATCTATCTATCGAGGTGGGTGATCATGTTTTTCTCAAGGTTTCTCCTTGGAAAAGTGTGATGTGATTTGGTAAGAAAGGAATGTTGATTCCAAGGTTCATTGGACCATACGAAGTTCTGGAGAGAGTTTGATCAGTTGCTTACCGAGTGGCTTTACCTCCGAGTTTATCTCATGTACACAATGTTTTTCATGTTTCGATGTTGAGAAAGTACATGCCAGATCCATCTCATGTTTTGAGTCCAGAGGTAGTTCAGCTGGAAGAGAACCTATCTTATGAAGAACAACCAGTCCAGATTCTTGACCACAGGGAGCAGGTATTACGGAGTAAGGTGATTCATCAGGTAAAGTTTTTGTGGAAAAACCATGTGATTGAAGAGGCAACATGGGAATCTGAAAATGCAATGAGGGATAAGTACCCCCATTTATTTGATAAGTAAATAAATTGCGGGGACGCAATTTTCAAAAGGGGGGAAGTATGTAACATCCCAAGTAAGTAATGAATGATATATATTTTTATCAATGTCTATTAATAAATTATATAGTGTTTTAGAGGCTTAAAATGAAAACAAATCCAATCTTAAGCATAGAATACACTAATATTCTTAAAGGATTGTTTTACGTCCTTGGATGGCAAAACATTTTTGAATCTATCTTTTGACAATTTTTTAAACTATGTTTGTCAAAATAAACTTATTCTCTATGATTATGACATCAAAATTTACTTTGTGTGAATTTTTGGTATTTTTCTGACAATGTTCATTTTTTAATGAATAGTGAAAAATACTGCATTTTACATCAAAACTGCTTCTTAATCTAATTTATTTATATGATTATATTACCTTTTGAATTGGTTTTGAAGTGAAATTTGAATATATTTTTACCATTTAATCAAATGGTGGTCATCGGAATCAATTTCACTTTGAAATTAGAGTTAAACTGGTGTCAATCTTTTGATACTTATTGTTTTATAAAAACACGCTATTTTCTCTAACAGTGGGAATTAATTATTAAATTAATTATTGTGACTTATATGTTTTTAATTTTGTAAAATAGACTTCATTTTTGAATTCGGAATATCAAATATAGCTTAGGGTGATTTTTTGGTAATTTTTTGAAAAACTCTAATTTTTGATGAATAGTGAAACCACTAAGTGGTAATCAAGCAAACAGATTTTTCAGTTAAATGAAAGTATACCACTATTGTGTATTGAATTTTGAAAATCCGACATACATGGTTGACATTAGGAAGTAAAATGTGGTTCAATGAGATTAAAATAATTTTTTCGTGAATAATAACTTATTAAGTTTTTAATCGCCGTTAGAGGTAATTAGTGTAATTTAAGGTAAAAATGATAATATAAAAATGTAAAAACACCATGACACTTGTCCTACGCCGATTGGGTGAGTCATGGCCGACCAATACAAGCCAAGGGTCAACTTGGGGACCCCATGGAGCCACATTAATTGGAAAATGACATTAATATATTTTTATTTATTGTTAAAGTGAAAATGACACTAACATAAATTGTTTTACTAAAATAATTTTTAGTGGAGTTATACAAGTCAAAATTTTGATTATAAATATTAATTGGAAAGCTAAAAAGATTTCCTACATCATAGTATTTTTTTTATAATTTTTAGACACTATATAAATTAAATTATTTATGACATAATAATGATGCAGCGATGACATCATTATTTGACGATATAAATAAAATGGAAAGATAATGTGAAATCTATGAACTAAACATGTCCAAAACATATTGTATGGGTGGATTTAGAACCCTTATCACCTTATCCACGAATAATATCAATGTGGGACCTTTTAAAACCGAAACACATTTTCAAATAAAGTAATATTTCTTTACTTTCCAAAAGTGCCCCTCCTCTCCTCTTATAAAAGGCCCCCACCTCTACCTCATTTAACACACTCCTCAAGCCTTTGGCTCGGCCAACCCCTGCCCATTTACTCTCTACACATACCTCTCCTCATCCTAGAGGATTACCATTGGGCAAAATCCTTTCAATGGTAGCCTTTAGGATCAAATCAAAAGGAGTTACACTTTTAAAGGTAATTCATTCTCTCATGTTCATTTGTTTTATTTTGCTTCTCCAACCCCCTAAAATATTTTTATTTAATTCTTTTGTTACAAAAAAATATCTTCAATATACTAGGATGTTGTTATAATATTTATTTGAGCTACACTCTCATAAAAATACATCAAATGGTTAAAGAACATACAGTTTCCTTGGATGGCGAAACTGTGCCTCCCAAAACGATGATTGTTCAATACTCATCTAACACCTTAAAAGGTGTCCATTATGATGTCACTATTTTTATATATGATATATAATATGTTTATTATTTTCTTAAGATTCTGTTTTTTTTTCATTTTGGGAATACCTTTATGGTTTCCATTATGGGTAAACACGATATCTTCATTTTTGGAAAGTGCGGACTACCGCCCCTGAAAGTGATTTGATTCGTTAATACCATATGTGGGATGTGTAAAGGATAAACTTAATGATATTATATGTGTTATTATACTGGAATTATAATATACTCTTATATCATTATGATTCCATTCCAGAAAATACGAAATAGAAATGGAAGTAGCGTTCATGCGTACGTACGACTTACCGTCTCCATGAACGGTGCATTTCATTTCTTACCTCTGAATGTGATGTAATATCATAAATACATGTATATGCTGAATATATATGATATATATGTTATCCAAATCATTAATATCATTTTGGATATAACAAACCTTTGACCAAATTAACAACATGTAACTGTAAGAGGTCTATTTTTGACTTAAGAACCAAATACCGACAAAATGGACATTATTAACATAAATGATTACATGATGTTCATAACATGGTATAAAAGGAATAGTGAACGGGAAAAGGATATTAAGCAAGTAGATATTAACTCAAGTTTATTATTCAGGAGATTAATGAACGGTCGGGTCAAGTCGGATACGAGGTATGGGACTTCGTCTCAATCTCCTTTCATTGAGGAATATTTTATTTTATACACAACTTTATTTTATACAGTGTATAAACCCCTTTGACTTTTATGTATATTCAAAATGAATATTTTTTATACGAAGCATTTACTAAATGACAATATGGAATGTTTTTGCCGTACGTATGCGGCGACAATGACTTCTCCTCCGTCGTGACCGTTATTTGAGTTTCAGCTTTCTCTACAAGCCATACCTTCTTTTTAAAAGAAAAATAAATACCATGTCTTACATTTCTTTTATTTTGGTATTGAAAATGGTTTTCATAATGTTTTTATATCAATGTGTTGTATTGATATCTCGTGATTGAAATGTGGAAATTTTATTTTTCCTTTATGCATGTTTTATGTGATATGATTATGTTATGGTTCTTGGGAATTATTATGAAGATGGGTGGTTCCATGATAGACTAAGGGCAGGTGAGCCCGATATAGCTCTCTAATGCATTGGGTAACACGAAGGAGTGAAACGTTAAGGTTTCTCCGAAGAGATTTTAGGGAATATACTGTGATGGGTATTCCAAACGTAACCAAGAGGGTTACTCCCTACGTAATAATGTTATGAATGCCTCAAGATACCTTTATGTCTTATGATTTCTATGATTTATTCATGATTTTATGAGGTATGTTAAAGTGCCTATGTTTTATGGGTAAATTATGATTTCATTCTTATATATATATGAACTCATGTTTCCTTTCCATGTTTTTATAACCCATACTGTGCTTTTTATGTTCACCCCAAGTGTTTTTTAAATGATTTTCACAGGTCAAGGGAAAGGTAGATGATATGATGATAGTGTCAAGGATGTGTAAAGAAGGAATCCATGTTTTATTTTAAAAATGTTTCCATTGATGGAAATGAAGAATACTATCTTTATGTAACCACTTTGTTTATACGTGGAATGTAATGAAAGTTTTATGATCTAATTCTCTAAAACTATAAACCTGAAAATATCTTCAATGTGTAATCTTGTAATAACTCAAGATTAAGTAAGGTTTAAGGCTGGGGCCTTATAGTTGGTATCAGAGGTCGGTGTAGATAACTTTAGGAGTTAGAATTATATTAAATGATTATCCAAAATTTTTTTATGGTAAAATTGAAGTGATATTTCATTTGAAGATTACCTTGTTGCTTCATCTAAGGCATGTTTGTTCAGAATGGTTTTCCGCAGAGGAAATAGGGAAGCAGTGCTCGGAAGACACAGAGAAGGAAATAACCTTCCAAATCCGCATCCCGAGATGGTTGGAATTGGAACTGAACAGTTTGTTGCAGTGATGGTGCAGTTGACTCAGGCTATAAATGGTGGTGGTATCCATGCATGAGATCAGCCAGATCAACCGCAGGGGAACATGTCAGTGGTGGAACATTTCATGAGGCAACATACACCATCATTCAGAGTATCATCTGACCCTGTGTTAGCATAAGGGTGGATTAAAGCACTGGAGAAGATTTTCGATTTCATGGCGTGTTTAGACAATCAAAAGGTTAGTCTTTCTATTTACCGTTTGGAGGGTGAAGCAGATCAGTGGTGGTCGATGGTTAAAAATATCAGGGACGCTTATGAGATTGATGCCCTCGACTGGGATTAATTCAAAGGTATGTTTCTTTAGAAGTATTTTCCTAATGTTGTTCGACTTAGGATGGAAAATGAATTCTTAGAATTGAGGCAAGAGGAAGACTCAGTGGCTACCTATGAAGAAAGATTCACTCGATTGTCAAGGTATGCTCCAAATTTTATCCGAGACCTTGATAGTAAAATCAATTGTTTTTACTCAGAATTAAAGCCAAAATATCGAAGGGAATTAGCTTCTTGTTAGTTTAAAAGTTATTAAAAGCTTGTTCGATGTGCTGAGAAGGTGGAAATGGAGTTTTCCGATGACCAACTGTAATATAACAACCAACAGAAGAAGAAACCGAGGTGGCAGGAGAAAGGTAAGAATTTTTCAAAAAAGTATGATGGTAAGAAAACTAGGTTTCCATTTTGTGATAAATGTGGAAAAAGGCATGCTGGAGAATGTCTTCTGAATTCTGGAAAGTGCTACCGATGTGGTAAGATGGGACATAAGGCTCGTGATTGCACTGAAAAGGATCAAGGTGAAGGTAAGACCAAATTTGATTTACAGTTAGTGAAATTTTATAAGTGTAATGAGATGGGTCACTATGAAAACGAGTGTCCGACAAAGAGCTTGAGTGATGGGAAGCAGTTGGACAACATGCAGAAAGGGGTGGTGAAATCTTTTGCAACAACTTTGGCAGACGTCGGGCCATCAAATGAAGTTGTATCAGGTACTTTGTTTGTTTTTTCAGATTATGCCAGTGTGTTGTTTGATTCGGGGTCTACACATTCTTTCATCTCTGAAAACGTTTCTAGTAAAATGGGAATACCATCTCAAGAAATGACCCCTGGACTTGTGGTAAAAATACCTGGGGTAATTGTTGAGGCAAAAAGAATTTATAAGAATCTTCCCATCCTTATCTGTGGAAAGAACCTACTAGAAAACCTTATCGTTCTACCTCTAGTAGAGTTTGATGTTATCCTGGGTATGGATTGGCTCTATATTTACCATGTTAAGAATGACTGTAGAGCTAAAGAAGTTTCTTTTCAGAAAGGCTTTCATTTTGTTTACAAGAATGAACCCTTACTTTTGATAACATATCAAGAGGCCGAGAAACTTGTAAAAGATGGAAATGAATGTTACCTTGCACACGTCGTTGAAAATAAAGGAACTATTCAGATTAATGATGTGCCAGTGGTAAATGAGTATCCTGATGTTTTTCCTGATGAGTTTCCTGGAATAATACCTGATCGAGAAGTTGTGTTTACAGTTGACTTAGTTCCTGATGCTAAGCCAATTTCAAAACCCCCTTATCAAGTGGCTCAAATTGAACTTTTATAGTTGAAGGAGCAATTGCAAAAAAAATTAGAGAAAGGTTCCATTCGACCTAGCACATCACCATGGGGTGCTCCTGTCTTATTTGTTAAAAAGAAAGATGGTTCTATGAGACTTTACATTGATTATAGTGCCTTGAATAATATCACTGTTAAGAACAAATATCCTTTGCCTCATATCGATGATTTGGTTGATCAGTTCCAGGGAGCTCAGTTTTTTTCAAAGATTGACTTGAGATCGGGGTACCATCAGCTGAAGGTAAAGGAGGAAGATATTCCGAAGACCGCATTCCATACGAGATATGGCCATTATGAATTTGTAGTAATGCCTTTTGGGCTAACCAATGCACCTGCTGTATTCATGGACTTAATGAATAGAATTTTCCATGAGTTCTTAGATAAATTTGTGGTGGTTTTTATTGATGATATTATGGTGTTTTCTAAAAGTAAATAGGAGCATGAAAGACATTTAAGGGTTATCTTGCAATCCTTAAAAGAAAAGAAACTCTATGGAAAATTCAGCAAGTGTGAGTTTTGGTTGCAATAAATTTCCTTCCTTGGTCATATTGTTTCTAAGGATGGAATAACTGTTGATCCTGCAAAAACAAAGGTTGTGGAAGAATGGCCAAGACCCACAACTGTAACTGAGATTCGTAGCTTCCTTGGTTTGGCAGGCTATTACCGAAGGTTTGTTAGAAATTTTTCACGATTATCTAGTCCAATGACTAAGCTAACTCGGAAGGGTGTTAAGTTTATCTGGACAAAATAATGTGATGATTTCTTTTAGGAATTGAAAAGAAGATTGGTGAATGCTCCAGTTTTGGCACTACCTTCCAGGAATGGTGAGTTTGTTATATACAGGGATGCTTCATTGAATGGAATTGGTTGCGTCCTAATGCAGAATGATCAGGTAATTGCTTATGCTTCACGACAGTTGAAAACTCATGAGATAAATTACCCTCCACATGATTTGGAATTAGCTGCTGTTGTTTTTTCTTTAAAAATTTGGAGGCATCATTTGTATGGAGTAAAGTGTGAAATATATACCAATCACAAAAGATTAAAGTATATATTCACTCAGAAATAGTTAAACATGAGATAGAGGAGATGGCTATAATTAATCAAGGATTACGATTGTACAATCCATTACCATCCGAGAAAAGAAAATAAATTGGACGATGCTTTGAGTCGAAAAAGTAATGCTTCATTAACAATGTTGAGTTTGGAATGTGATCCTTTGGTTAAGGATTTGATAAACACTGGCATAGAATTTGTTGGTGAAGGAAGTCCTTCTGTTTTGTTTCAGGTATCAATGAGATCTCCTCTATCAGATAGAATGAAGCAAGCACAGAAGCAAGACAATGAGTTGTAGAAAAAGGTAGAGCTGGTTCAAAAAGGTATGTTGCATGAATTCAACATTGATAATGATTGTGTATTGAGAATTGGGAAGAGATTGTGTGTGCCTTGTGATTCACAGTTGAAGAGAGAGTTGTTATGCGAAGCTCATAGTTCTCTGTTTTCAGTTCATCCGGGCAGTACTTAGATGTATAGTGATCTGCGGGAGTATTACTGGTGGGATGGAATGAAAAGAGATATTTCTGATTTTACTGTGAAATGTTTGACATGTCAACAGGTTAAAGCAGAGCGGAAGTTACCGAAAGGGATGCTTCAGCCTTTACCAGTGCCAGAGTGGAAATGGGAGAATATATATCCATTGACTTTGTTGTTGGATTACCGAAGACATCTCGAGGTAATAATGCAATATGGGTTATTATTGATCGCTTGACCAAATCTGCTCATTTCCTTGCTATACAAGATACTTTCTCTCATGATGAACTTTCCCGTTTGTATTTTAAAGAGATAGTCAGGTTACATGGAGTTCCTCTCTCCATTGTATCAGATTGTGATCCCAGGTTTACTTCTAACTTTTGGAAAGGCCTTCAGAAGTCGTTGGGTACTGAATTAAATTTTAGTACAGTTTTTCATCCTCAATCAGATGGGCAGTCAGAACGAAAAATTCAGACCATGGAGGATATTCTACGAGCTTGTTTGATGGATTATCAGGGAAGTTGGGACCAACATCTTTCTTTGGTTGAATTTTCATATAATAACTGTTTTCATTCCATTATACAGATGGAACCATTTCAGGCATTATATGGGAAGCGGTGTCGAACTCCAGCTTTCTGGGTTGAAGTGGGTGAAAGGAAGTTGATGGGACCATAATTGGTAGAAGAGATGGCAGAAAAAGTTCAGCTGATTCAGAAACACATGATAACAGCTCAGAGAAGGCAGAAGAGTTATGCAGATAACCGGAGGAAGGATCTATCTTTTGAGGTGGGTGATCATGTTTTTCTCAAGGTTTCTCCTTGGAAAAGTGTGATGTGATTTGGTAAGAAGGAAAGTTTAGTCCAAGGTTCATTGGACCATACGATGTTCTGGAGAGAGTTTGATCAGTTTCTTACCGAGTGGCTTTACCTCTGAGTTTATCTCAGGTACACAATGTTTTTCATGTTTCGATGTTGATAAAGTACATGTCAGATCCATCTCATGTTTTGAGTCCAGAGGTAGTTCAGCTAGAAGAGAACCTATCTTATGAAGAACAACCAGTCCAGATTCTTGACAACAGGGAGCAGGTATTACGGAGTAAGGTGATTTATCAAGTAAAGGTTTTGTGGAAAAACCATGTGATTGAAGAGGCAACATGGGAATCTAAAAATGCAATGAGGGATAAGTACCCCCATTTATTTGATAAGTAAATAAATTATGGGGACACAATTTTCAAAAGGGGGGAAGGATGTAACATCCCAAGTAAGTAATGAATAATAGATATTTTTATCAATGTCTATTAATGAATTTGATAGTGTTTTGGAGGCTTAAAATGAAAACAAATCCAATCTTCAGCATAGAATACACTAATATTCTTAAAGGATTGTTTTACTGCCTTGGATGGAAAAACATTTTTGGATCTATATTTTGAAAATTATTTAAACTATGTTTGTCAAAATAAACTTATTCTCCATTATTAGGACATCAAAATTTACTTTGTGTGAATTTTTGGTATTTTTCTGACAATGTTCAATTTTTAATGAATAGTGAAAAATACTGCATTTTACATCAAAACTACTTTTTAATATAATTTATTTATATGATTAGATTATCTTTTGAATTGGGTTTGAAGTGAAATAAGAATATATTTTTACCATTTAATCCAATGGTGGTCATTGGAATCAATTTCACTTTTAAATTAGAGTTAAACTAGTGTCAATCTATTGATACTTATTGTTTTTTAAATACACGCTATTTGCTCTGATAGTGGGAATTAATTATTAAATTAATTAGTGTGACTTATATGTTTTTAATTTTTTAAAATAGACTTCATTTTTGAATTCGTAATATCAAATATAGCTTAGGGTGAATTTTTGGTAATTTTCTGAAAAACTCCAATTTTTGATGAATAGTGAAACCACTAAGTGGTAATCAAGCAAACTGATTTTTCAGTTAAATGAATTTTTACCACTAATGTGTATTGAATTTTGAAAATCCGACATACATGGTTGTCATTATGATGTAAAATGTGGTTCAATGAGATTAAAATAATTTTTTGGTGAATATTATCTTATTAAGTTTTTAATCGTGATTAGAGGTAATTAGTGTAATTTAAGGTAAAAATGATAATATAAAAATGTGAAAACACCATTACACTTGTCCTACACCTATTGGGTGAGTCATGGCCGACCAAGACAAGCCATGGGTCAACTTGGGGACCCCATGGAGCAACTTTAGTTGGAAAATGACATTAATATATTTTTATTTAATGTTAAAGTGAAAATGACACTAACATAAATTGTTTTACTAAAATAATTTTTAAGTAGAGTTATACAAGTAAAAATTTTGATTATAAATATTCATTGGAAAGATAAAAAGATTTCCTACATCATAGTATTTTTTTTATAATTTTTAGACACTAAATAAATTAAATTATTTATGACATAATAATGATGCAGCGATGACATCATTATTTCACTACGCCACACCCAGGCTACATACCAGGCCAGACAGGGGGGGGGAAATGGATATGAATGTCACCTCCCAATCATGGGTGACCATCCACAACACCCAATCAACAACTCATACCAACATCATCGCCCTTTATATGATGATCATCCACCACAACCCATCAATAATGCCAACCATGGTTACCACCCTCCCTCTCCGCCCATTCTCAGAAGATCTGCCACAACGCCCTATCTTCAATGCCTACCAGCACCCCAAACCTTAATTAGACATTCTTCCATGATTCCCAAACAAAAATTCATACCATGCCTAGTGGGGGAAGATGTATATGGTGTTCTCCACATCCATATGGGTAATTTTTCAAACCATAAGAAAACCTAGTCGGTCAGAGGTGTCCAAAAATGACACTTTTTTACCCTACCTGTCAATCACCACTACTAAGGATGATGAAAAAAGACGCCTGATGTTAAAAATGTTGACTCCAGATGTGAAACATTAATTGAAGTATTAGAAAAAATGAGGCAATGTGTGATGGCTCTCTCCATCCAATCACACACCAAAACAAAACATATTTCAGATGTAGAGTTATTTGACACGAACTACTGACTGTAAAAACTAATGTATTTTTCCCATAATTTTTTAAAAAAATTAATTTATTTTCATTTTGTATATTTAACTATACATTTAATATTTGATTATATTATGAATTTAATAATAATTTATAATTTTCAATTAGTTATATGAATCCATTAAATTTAAATTTTCACCCATTAAAAATTATATTTTTTTATTCATGTAACACTACTCTTTATAGGGGAATATACAATAATTGTGTTAAAAAGAACATATAAAAGGGTTCCTTTTACCTATTATTTTTTCTTACGAAGTAAAATTCCCTTCAATTATGTGCACTTTTTGTTTACAAATTCTAAATGATACATTGAATAAGTAATTATATATACATATACATTGATATATATTTTTGAAAAATATTTAAATTTCACCAAGTATATAGATTTATATATATTTCATATATAAATATATTATATAATATTTAATAATATATTAATATTCATTCGAATATGTATGTCTGTTTTTTTTATGTATGTGTTGTTTGTGAATGCATATGTTCTATTGTGTTGTGTGTCTGGGTGTGTGTTTACCTAATTTTATGGTTTATATATCTGTATGTATATATGCATAGGCATGTATGAAAATTTTATGTGTATGGTATACATATGTGTATGTGAACTTGGATAAAAACATATATATGCATAAATATACCTACATATATGTGTATGTGTATGAGTAAGTGTATTGGTATGTATTTAAAAAAGTGTATTGTATGTAAATGTATGTTCACATATGTATGTATGTGTGTATGTAAATGTGTATGTATTTTATATATGCATGATAATGTGTTTGCGTATATGTATGATTATGTGAAAGTATATATGAGTATGTTTATGTATTGGTGAATGTATGTATATGTGTATATGTGACTTTATGTTTACGTACTTCTGTATGTGCATGAGTATGCATATATGTGTTTAGATAGTCAAATGTATAGATGTGTATGAATGTACATGGACATATATGCTATTTTATGGATGTGTATATGTATATATGAAAATTCATGTGTATGTGTATGCATATACATTTGTATGTTTATGTACATGTGTGTGTGTATTTGTATTTTTATGAGTATATGTATTTGTAAATGTAGTATGTGTATGTATATTTGCATATGTATAGAAATATAAGAATGTGCATGCATGGGTATGTAACTATATGTATGTTTATATGCCTATGACTATGTGCACATGTATGTGGATGTGTTTTCCAATATTTGTATGTGAATATTGTGTATGTATGTTTACATGTTTTTCTATGTATATGTATTTGTGTACATGTCTGTATGTTTATTAATATAATGTTATTTATTGTTTTTTAACATCTCTCTATTTTTTGTCATTTCAATAATTTAATCATTTAAATTATAAATTCGATTAAAAATTTTGTAATATATTCAATTATGATATTTATTTATATATGTTTAAATATGTATATATTTAATTAAATATTAACAATTTGTCAACTAATAAAAATTAAAAAATTTAATATCATATTATATTTTCGATATACAAGTAATACAGTGCATACTTCAACCATTAGCTTTAATAGTATTATTTTCCTATATATTTTAATTACATTATTTCCATTAACTGTATATGTAATTAAAATTATGAATACACATTTGTAATTTTTTCTTGTAATTTATTTCATATTATTTATTCATTTTAAATTTTATTTATTATTATTTTTCATTATCTCTATTTAATAATTTTAAATATATTTCTAATTTAATAATTTTTTTACGTAATACATCTTTATTTAATAGCATCAATATTTTCAATATGTTTTTAATTTATATGATTAATATTTATTCATTTTGATTTGTAACATTTTAATTTTTTTAACATGTCTAAAAAACATGTAATTGATTCATATACGACTGTCTCCAACCCACACCATATTTCCATGAAATTGAACCCTAATGTAATCCATTCCTAGCATGATTTAGGTGTTTATTTTAAAAAATAAAAATGATGGGGATGTGCTTCACTATGACTTGTAATGACTGATGGGGCAAAAACACTTTTTCGCGTCGGTTTTTTTTAATTTTTAACGTCGGTTATAAACCGACGTCTTTATAGGCGACGTTAAAAATAGAGTTTTCGCGTCGGTTCATAGAAACCGACGCGAAAAATAATTCGCTTATGAGCTTCAGCGTCGGTTTTATAAAAAACCGACGCCGAAGCTACATTTAGACATTATTTTCCGCGTCGGTTCATTAATAAACCGACGCGGAAAATATAGTCGAATAGGTTTTCCGCGTCGGTTTTTCTAAAAACCGACGCCGTAAATAATTTTTTTTAAAATATATTCGGCGTCGGTTTTTAAAATAACCGACGCCGTAAATTTTTTTTTTAAATAAAATACATATATTTTCTCCTCCAAACAAATCGGAACCCTGAAAAAAAATAACGAAGTATACAAAAACAATTAAACAGCTTTAACAGAAGTACTTCAGAAAACTCAAAGTAAAGCAGAATTAAAATACACGTACCTACATGGTGCATTTTCTTAATCTAACCATACTCAGTATCAATCATTGTAAGTTTCCTCCCATAGATAGCACCAATCCTGTCAAAACAGTAATGAAACTAAGGAGATGTGAGTGAAAAAATCAATCCAAGTTATTAGTGCAATGAATAAACATTAAATGAAAATGTGTAATTTATTTGAATCATTCATTTTTTCACAATGTAAATTACCAAAATGAAATGTTACGACTCCTGATCAAAATTCCAGGAACACTCAGCCGATGCAACCTCTTCCTCACCTCCCCGACTGAAGATGTTGGGGGTGTCTTTTCACCATAGGATCCCCACCACCCCCAACCTCAGGTTTTTATATTTGCTCTGTATAGACGTGCATTACCCATTCACTATTGTTATTTGTTTAAGTTATGGAATAACAGAGAAATAAGTTTGAGTGAAAAAAATAGGTTAGAAAATTGAAATCAAATGCAGATTGAAGAGACATAAAGAAACATACCTTAAAAATTGACGGCTTCTATTTTATCTTTGTGCAAACCCACTAAGCGTTGTTTCAGGTATTATGTGATATGCTTCTCGGCAATCATTTTTCGATATTTATTTGCATAAAAAATAAAAAGTCCTAGAAGAAATTGTTGTTCATTCAAGGGAGACAATTTTTAGTGTTTGTGAATGTTATTTCGCTATACGAATCTCTATGTTCATGATCCAAGTACCACCCTACAGATTTGTCACTGTACAGACAAATGATTTTAAGAAATAACAATGAAAAGAAATATAATAACTAATTCTGAATTAAAATACACGTACCTGAAATATACGACATGCTTATTGTTGGTTATTGTTGAAGGATTCATTTGATTATTAGTAGATTCAATAAAACAGTTTTTGCAGAGGCACTTGAGAAAACTCAGTAAAGCAGAATTAAAATACACGTACCTGAAATATATGACATGCTCATTGTTTGTTATTGTTGAAGCATTCATTTGATTATTAGTAGGTTCAAACATCTAATATATCATAAGAGTTAGTTTTTTAAACCCATATATAATATTATTTATAAATATTAGTATACATACCTCAAATCTTAATCAGACTTAACAAATAGTCCGCAAAAGTAGATTGAATATGAATCATATCAGATTGAGAATATGACTGTGAATCATTGAATACCTACAATAATATTGAATGATATAAAATTAATAAATAGAAGAAATTGGATGAAAATATATAAAAAAGTTAATACAACTAACCTTATGAAAATCAGTAGTTTCCCCAGTTGTGATTATCTCGTACATAAATCGTAGAATATAATAACCACATTCAACGCTTCCTTTTTGACGATGACACTGCAGTTATAAAACATTTAACTAATAATGAAACCCAATATATAACAAAAATATAAAAACTAATTACCTGTACTTCCACATATTTGATTTTCGTTGGTTTCTTTTCATTTGTAAAATGTTTCCATGAACTGCATTTTTTTATATAAGAACTAATAAAACTTGTGTAAACAATTAAAATTAAACATAACAAACTTCTAAAAATAAAAAAACAACTTACCTGTTTAATAATTTGGAAAACGGTTTACGCACTTTTCCTAATAAAGAGCAAAACCAATATAAGGTGCATTCATTTGGGCAAAATACACCAAACATCCAATGCCCCCTATAATACAAAAAGTTCATAATTAATGACATTATAATGATCATGAGTTCAAAATTATGTTGATATTCTTACTTATCAACAAATGGAAAACACCAGCACTGAATCTCTGTTTGTGATAATCTCTCGGATATATATTGAACTCTTTCATCATTTTTCACATGTTGGACTTCCAAGGAAATGTACTCTGGATCTATAAAGCTATAAATGCTTGTAGTTTCATTTTGTAAAAGAATCCTGTATAGATACCTAATTTAAAAAGAAAACATAGTTAGTCAATGACATAACAATATTTTAGTAAAGAAATAGCAATTTAGACGTCAATTTACTTACATGGAAGACAACTGCACCACATTCAGCCCGATCTCTTCAAAATTAACTAAATTCATGATATCTTCTTTCAATATTCTCAATTTATAATTTCTTCCACATATATCAAACGTCATCCGAAACTCATAGATAAAATTCAAGGAAGAAGAGCACTGAGATAATCTTTTCAACCCAGAAGAAATATCAGAAGTATCTACAGCCGACTGTTTCTGAACATTTTGCTGCATTTGTACAGTTTCTTTTTCTTTCAGATATTCCTATATAAGTTAAATGTCAGAAAACATTATAAGTAATTTGGAATCATTTCTAATTACTAGTTAAAAAAACTCATACCTCATGTGAAATATAACGAAGAAGTGCAGTTGGCCAATGTAAAAAATGGCCCATGCATTCCCCAACACTGGTGATCTCCGCAGTAGGAAATGGTAGTATAGCAGTAGGATCTATAATAACAAGTACTGATACTCTAACCTGACCCATCTGCATAGGCTGATGATGTACCGAGTCCCCCAAAAAATACACTTGTCCTAACGCAACAATATGTACATGAGGATCTCCCGCAAACAACTCACAATATAAGGTTTGATCCGATGGAGGAGGTGGAGGCTCAAAGTTAGCAGGTGGGGCAGGGTAGTCAGGGTGAGCAGGCTGAGAAGTCAGAAAAATGAAAAGGGTATATTAGTGTTTAAAATTTATAACATAGAAAAATTGATTAAAAATTAAATAAAATAATATACCTCAAATGGTTGCGCAGACAGGGCAGGGTAAGCAGATGAGGCAGGGTAGTCCGGGTGAGTTGGCTGAGAATGTTGAAAAATGAAAAAGTTATATCAGTGTTTATAATTTATAAAATAGACAAATTGATGACATTAAATAATATACCTCAGAAGGATGCCCAGACGGTGTTGGGTAAGCATATGAGGCATGATAGTCTGAGTGAGTAGGCTGAGAATGTTGAAAAATGAAAAAGTTATATCAGTGTTTATAATTTATAGAAAAGAAAAATTGTTAACAGTAAATAATATACCTCGGAAGGATGAGCAGACTGTGACTGTCTTGCCAAGGGTTCTAATAAAGCCTTATGTACTACTGCTTGAATTTGATCACCCATAGACCGTTTCATATCCTGCAGCTCTTCTTTTAAGGATTCAATTTCCTGGTCTCTTGGTTGCTTACTCTTACCAAAAACCTTCCGAATACTAACACCTGCCTGATATCCTCTAACACGGCCGGGGTGTTCAGTCTTTCCCAAAGCAGTGGCTAGGATATCCATCCTACCCTCCGGGATAAAAGAGCCTTGTGTCTCTTTCTCCTGAAGTTCATCCTGAAATGAAAAATAAAAAATTTATATTAGTGTTTATAAATTATAAAAAAGGAAAATTGTTAACAAAGAATTAATATTTACTTACAATTCTATCAGCCACTTGATGAGCTTCGTCTGTAAGATATTGTTCATTTCTTCTTCTTCTTGCTCGTTTCCATTTCTCATGGCGAGTGGGAGGAGATGGAGGACCATATTGGACCTCTTCTGAACCACTACTTGATCGAGCTCTTAATGCTTCAAATTTTTCTTCAATAATTTTCTGCTCCAAATACGAGTATCCTCCACGTGATAAAGTGTGAGGGTATACATTTTTCAACTGGATCTCCTGATGAGATCTTCTGGAGGCTTGTTACATAAAAATAAACACATAAGTAATAAGGAAAATATAGCATAAATTTTAAAATATAAAACAATTACAATACCTGAAATTTCTCTTCCTGACGACTGTCAACAAATCGTTTCCATGTTTCTTCATCTATATATGGATACTTAAGACATGGGATTTCAAACCTTCTCTTTCCAAAAACATAATCTTTCGTCAGTTTGTTTTTAAAATCTCTCCATCGAACCGCCGCTAAAGAGAGATGTCTTTTCCTAATTTCTTTGGTTTCCTCAAAATTGAATGTCATCTGTAATTGAAAAAATAAAATATGTCATTTAAACTATATAATATTAAAAAAAATGAGATAAAATAAATAAATAAAGATATTTTACCGTCACGGCCTCCCAAAGCTGTTGCTTCGCCGTCCTGTCCACTGACTTCCAATCAGGATATAAAATACTAATCCTGCAACGGCTTTGCATCGCTATATAACTGACAAACTGAACTGCATTTGGGCCAACTGCATTATTATTATCATCAAAATGGATGTGTAATTTGTTATAATCACGAGCGAGTGATAGTTTTGGTAAACGTGTAATACCACGTTTACCAACTAGAGAACTTGATTTTTCAGTAGTAACTGGAGAAGTCTCCTCCGCCGAGGACGCATCAGTAGTCCTGCAATTTTTTTTAATAAATTAACAGTTTTATTTCATTAAATATGTATATTACTGAATATTTAATAATATGTCAAAATAGATATACCTCGGTAACTGCTCATCTCTATCTGTATTTGACATTGCTACTAGAAAGTGTAATGAAATTTTCGGTACCTGCATATCATTAGAAAACTGAATAATTAGAAACAAGGAAATGAAAAATAAATATGTAAAAATAGAGGCATGCATTTGTAAGTTTTAAAAATAGACACAAAATATAAATATTTACCAGAAAAATTAGGAGACTAATTAGTGTTTTCCCACGTCCCTTCATCATGATCGGTACGTACTGCATGCATTATGTCTGTCTTATATTCATTGTAATCCTCTGAAAATTGCATAATAGATGAATAACGCTCATGTAAATCACTAGCATCATCAGAATCATCATCATCACCCAAATGATATCTTTTCCCTTGCAAAACAACTGACCACTGATCATTCGACGGATCAATGACATAAAATACTTGTTTTGCATGTGTCGCCAAGATAAATGGTTCCTCATTGTGATTAAATCTTTTCAAATCAACCAGTTTAAACCCATATTCATCATGTTTCACGCCACTATTAATATCAACCCAATTGCACTTAAAAATAGTGACTCGAAATTTAATATAATCAATTTCCCATATGTCTTCAATAACTCCAAAATATGATGTTGATGCAGAAATTGGGTTTTTATCTTTGGCACTCGAAAAATGCATTGCTTCAGCGAATACCATCACACCACTATTCTGAACGGTACTCTTGTCATCCAGGTTTTTTGTGTAAAATGTGTAGCCATTGATATCAAAACCAGACCAAGTGATCACATTAAAAGATGGTCCCCCTGATAACCACTTCAATGTTTCTGATACAGATATATCTGAGGTGACTTTCTCTTTAAACCATGAAACAAATGTCTTCTTATGCTCAATCATCAACCACTTTTCATTTCTTTTCTGATATCGTAACTTTAATTCAGCAATATGTGAGGATATATATGGTTGAACCTCATCTGTGTTGTTCAAAATGTATAAATGTGCTTGCATCACTTCATCACGTGGAATGAACTTTACCTTTAAGCCTCGAACCCCTCTACCTTCTCTGTCAACTGTCATATGTCGAGATAGAGGGAGACCAATATGCTCCACTTCATTCAAAAAATCAGTACAGAACTCAATCACCTCTTCTGATACATATTTTTGAACAATAGAGGCCTCAGGTCGATAAGGATTTTTAACATATCCTTTCAAAATTTTCATATATCTTTCAAAAGGATACATCCATCTTAAATATACAGGCCCACACATTCTTATCTCACGCACCAAATGAACCAATAGATGAACCATTATATCAAAAAATGTGGGTGGGAAATACATTTCTAGTTGACAAAGAATAAGAGTTGCTTCATTCTCCAACAAATCTAACAAATTTGGATCAACGACTTTGCTACAAATGGATTTAAAGAAATTACATAACCTGATGATTGTCTTCCTGACAGCTTTCGGTAATATACCACGCACAGCTACTGGTCGAATTTGTTGCATTAACACATGACAATCATGTGATTTCATACCTATTAATTTACAATCCTTCAATGACACAAAATTATTCACATTTGAAGAAAAACCGCTGGGTACTTTAATACCATGAAGACACTGACAAAAATTCATCTTTTCAATCTTGATTAATGTGTGACAAGCCAGAGGTAAATATGTTCTTTTTCCTTTCACAGCGGGAGCTAACTCCAAATGTATTCGCATTAATATCAAGTCCAATCTAGCATGTAATCCATCTTTTGTCTTTCCTTTTATGTCTAACAAAGTTCCAATCAAACTATCACATATGTTTTTCTCAACATGCATAACATCAATGTTATGTTTTATCTCTAAAAATCTCCAATAAGGTAGTTTGAAAAAAATAGACTGCTTCTTCCAGATATGTTTTTGTAAACCAGAACTTTTTCTCTTTCCAAATGTTGAATCAATATCTTTCACTCTGTCATAATATTCTTCAGCTGACAATGGTTGAGGGGGGAGGTTGTATTCTTGTAAACCGTTAAATGCTTTTCTCAATCTACGATAAGGATGATCAATTCTAAAAAATCTTCGATGTCCCATGTACATTGTCTTTCTTACATTCTGAAATTGATAATATGAAGTTTGTTCTTCACAAATTGGACATGCTTTATGTCCCTTAACACTATATCCAGATAAGTTTCCATACGCAGGAAAGTCGTTTATAGTGAACATTATCATAGCACGCAAAAGAAAATACTCTTTCTTGTATGCATCGAAAACTGTAACACCTTTCTCCCATAGCAGTTTTAAATCCTCAATCAATGGTGTAAGATACACATCAATATCATTTCCTGGTTGTTTTGGTCCAGAAATCATCAAGCTCATCATAACATATTTTTTCTTCATACATAGATGTGGGGACAAGTTGTAAAGTACCAGCAAAACAGGCCATGAACTATGTTGGCTACTGAGGCTCCGATATGGATTCATTCCATCAGTACACAATCCCATTCTGAGATTTCTAACTTCACTTCCAAAATCATGAAATTTTTTATCAAAACACTTCCACTGTGGTGAATCGGCAGGGTGACGTAAGTTACCATCAGAAATGCGCTCATCTGAATGCCATCTTAACCTTTTTGCATCATTTGAATTTGCAAATAGACGCTTCAAACGAGGAATAATTGGAAGGTACCAAAATGCTTTAGATGGAGTTTTGATTTTGGTACCTAAAAATAAACCAGAATTGAATTATCAGAATTGTTTGAAAAAAATATTGGATGATATCATTGGAAAGTAAAAAAATTGATTTTTCATAACGTTACATGACATCACCTGAAAATGAATCTGAGTTGACTTTCTCATCTATCTTATAGCGTGATGTTCCACATGTAGGACAACTTGATAAATGTTCATTTTCTTTCCTATATAGTACACAATCATTGGGGCAAGCATGTATATTTTTATACCCCAATCCCATTGGGCATAATATTTTCTTCGCCTCATAATTGGAATCTGGAAGCCCATTGCCTTCTGGAAGAAGCTCTTTTAAAAGCTCAAGTAAACTGGAGAAACTTTTATCACTCCACCCATTTTTTTCTTTTAAGTTAACTAATCTCAAAACTGCTGATAACACTGTATATTTACTACAACCTGGGAATAATGGTTTCTCAGAATCTCCATACAATCGTTCAACAGTTGTTGTTTTTTCGATGGTTTCAACACCTAAATCATGAATTAATTCTTCAATACGATCCTCTGCCTCATTATGAATATCGTCATTAACATTGGATTTTGAATTTTCAGTTCTTTCACCATGCAAGATCCAACGTGTATAATTAAGGCTAAAACCATAACAAATGAGATGATCTTTGATTTCTCTGAAGTTTAACTTTCTCATATTTACACACTTCACACATGGACAGAAAATCAAATCAATATTTTGATTATGCCGTTTAGCAAATTCCAAAAAATTGTCAACTCCTCTTTCATATTCACTAGTAGTTCTACGTATATAAATCCAATTATGATCCATTAATACCTGATATCACAATATAATTGATGAATATATTAAAACATAAAAACATTTAAATATCTATCAGATAAATTGTAAACAAAAACATATTCCATAAAAACTATTGATAATCAGATAAAAGACATCAAATATGAAACACGTTTACAAATATAGTAAACAGTTAATTTTAATATTATATACATGTGTGTTATATTGAAATACAAGGACAAAATGGTTAAATCAAAGGTTTCATTTTTTGAAAATAAAGTTTCATGATATAAATATTATATGAATGACATACAAGATAATATGATTTCTCAATATGACTACTATTGATCACACTATATTTATTTTTTTATTCATTTGATGTAACATGAATGAATCATGGAAAAATTAATGTGAAAAATAGTGCAATAACTATCCTTATTTAAAACAATGTGTATTAAGAGACATGATACAATTTTTGGTGACTATGATAACTCAACTCCCTCAATCCATGAGTTTTATAATAGGGAACTATGAATATATAAATTCATTATGGAGGGATAAAAATTCCATTGCATATTGTAGGTGACAACTTACACCCCCATCCATGGGTCTATTGTAGCAAAACATGTCAAGGAATGGATCAACATGAAGAGAAATATATTATCCATCCATGAAAGATTAGATCATGAGAATGTTTTATTTGCAGCCTATGACTTAGAGGGAGAAGTAAATCATTTCATGACTATTATTTAGAGGGAGAGAAAGATGAATAAATGTAATCAATGGAATGAGATTAGTTTAAGAGGACATTTATTAAAAATGCATGAATCTAACCCCACATATGAAAGTGGAAAGGTATTTTTGAACATTAATAGAGGGATAATGATTATATTATTATCTACGAAGATTACAATACATTATGATTCTAGTCGTATTATGGACATTGCAAGAAAAATTATTTATTATATAATGGCATGAAAATAATTATTCAATTTTTTTTAACATAATAGATAGTGGTAATTATTCATTTCTTAGTTAAATGATGAGAACCAAAAAGAATTGAGGAATTTGGCATGGTAAATCTCAAGAAGTAATGAAATAACAACAAACTACATGCAAAAATGTGAGTGAATTCATTTAACACAATAAAATTATTTTTTTGAAGAATAATTTATTAAAATGGAAATGGAATTAAAAATATAGTACTTCATAATGTAATGAAAGATCATTTTAAACAGGAATAATGATAATATAAACAAAAAATTTGAAGTTCAACCCGAATTGAGATGTTAAATCCAAACTGCGACCGGTATAATTACTTCCAAAAACAAACAATATCAAATCTACACCAACAATGATAATACAAACAAAAAATAATGATAAATTACAACTAAAATCTAACCAATAATCAAAATCACGCAAAATAGGGTTATTGATAAAGAAATAAACAATGGAATATGAAACAAGAGATAAATAGGAAGAACACATACCCAAAATCGTGCAGACGACAAAAAACCTTCAACAATGGCCGTTCAAGATCGCAAATCAAGTTCGAAGGTCGTCGGGAGTCCGAAGCGCCACAGCGGAACTCGATTTCGACGGACGAACAAAATGAGGGTTTCTGACTGTGAATATTTTTAAAAGACTTTTCGCGTCGGTTTTCATGAAAACCGACGCCGAAACATTTTAAAAATTTATTTTCCGCGTCGGTTCTCAGGAAAATCGACGGGGAAAATATAGTCGAATAGGTTTTCCGCGTCGGTTTTTCTAAAAACCGATTATAACAGGATTTTCCGCGTCGGTTTTTCTAAAAACCGACGCGGAAAAGCGATTATAACAGGATTTTCCGCGTCGGTTCTCAGGAAAACCGACGCGGAAAATATGTATACTAATATTTTCCGCGTCGGTTTTCTTAAAAATCGATGCGGAAAATAAACACATAATTATTTTTGGCGTCGGTTTTGTGTAAAACCGACGCCAAAAATTCCCCGCATATACTATTCGCATCGGTTTGTAAAAAACCGATGTTATTACAACGACGTTAAAGCCCGTATTTCCACTAGTGTGTCGTTCTTTGCAATCTGGATTGTGCGTACCATCGAAAGACTAAGAGAGTTGGATGGTGGTGTCAGCCAAGGGATCCCAATAGATCATGATTGGTAGGTTTTATGGGAGGTGGTGAATGTGTGGGATGGCATGATTGTGAATGTTATAGGGGAAACAACTCATCATTGCAAATGTTTTTGGCATAACTTGACAGAGGACCCAAGAGCGACTGTGGCGGTTCCCCTTCGCTGATTACGGCCTCACGCAATGGTGGTGTCAATGTTGTTGAGGTAAGGTGATATCTTTGGAATCATGGTAGACATGTCTGTCACACTCACAGAGATGATGTGCAAGATGTCTTTCTGGATCAATGATTCGGGTCTGCGAACAAGAAATTAAAGGTTGGGGTTATGGTCTCTTGGACATCTACGAAAATCTGTGATGACGTTCAGCATGATAATAGATGTGTAAGGTGTTGTTAGGTATTTTCCATCATTGGTTTTTAGGGGAGGCCCAATTAGATGTTAGAATTCAAATAGTGGTGCAAAATAATGTATCGGCAAATGGGCCATGGTGGTATGCACAAAAGATATAAGGGTCTTAGTGAAAATATCAATAAAAAGGAGGATGATGAACATATTGAATATATGTGGGATATCACTTGGATGGGAGGGCACTATGGCCCACCCATTGGCCAATGGGTGAGGTGTTTCGGTTTGGTTTGTTGTGTTTGTGTATGTGAGTAACTTATATAAATATATATTATGAATTTATTTATTTTTATTCAACAATTATTTTCATTTTTTCTTCTTTTTTGTGAATGAAAATGCCACTTCGTATTTGGGTAGAGGAAGATCCATGACATAGCCTATAGGCCAATGTCCATGTGGCCCAAAAATTTTCCTAAAGGCTCGGTGTAGCATCAACCCTCAATCATCTAGTCTATATCACAAGGCCTCTGTCATGTTTGCATCACCGTCTACCCGCATCATGCCCACATAACTGCCTTCTTGAGTCACTTCATGTGATATAAATCCTCCAAGGGGCATGCTAGGATTCGATCACTTGTTATAATGTGAAGGTAATTTAAGAAATTATTCTTAGAGATAAACTTAATAATGTTTTTAAATTATTTAATTTTATTTACTCATTTTTAAAATGATTTCATTTAATATTAATTATTTATTTTTAATATTTTAAACTTTTTAATATTTTTTTTGTTAAATTTGAATATTTTTTAATACATATTTATTTACTATGGTTTAATTTTATAAAAATATTTTTCATTTATATGATTAATATTTTTTCAATTAAATTTATTATGTTGTAATTCTTTTAAAATGTTTGAAATATTTATAATTATTTCATTTAAATGAATTTTTTAGGATTCTCAACATATTTATATTAGTTTACATTTAATTCAATAAATGATTAAAATTATCCATAATTATTTTATATGATTTTATATTCTTATCACGTTTTTAAATTATATGATTAATAATATTTTAATTTTATATATACAGTTGTAATATTTTTGAAATTTTTGAAATAATTAAAATAAATATATTGATGTGATTTTTTAATATTTTCATTAATTTTTTTGTACACGTTCATATTTCTTGTAATTATTCGTAGAAATTTTTTTGTACATTTTTAGTGGTTTTTAAAAAATTCTATGTTTTCATATTCATATTAATATATATTCATTTTTATTTTTTAATTAATATATATAAATAAAAAACATAACAAATTTATTAATATATTTGGAGTCTATATATTAATAATTATTCAATTTCACTCAATTTTTATAATCATGCGTTATGATTATTTATTCAGTAATTAGGTTTTATTTTTGATAATTCATTCATTTTTAATATATATTGAATTTGTATTTCATAATTATATTTTTAATATTTTATATTAACTGTAAAATGAATATGATCTCATGATAAATATATATATATAATCACTATACTGTTATTTGTTGATAAATATTGATTTTATCTACTATAATTTTAGTAATGATAATGACTTGTTTTATAAGAGCAAAAATCATCACTAATAAAACCAATCTTTTTTAGCAGTTAATAATTTCAGGCTTATAAAACTCATATTTTTCAACACTTTTTGGAGAGCATTGATAAACCCTTCGTGGTTATATAAATTCTACACTTTTGATACAAGTTTCTCTTCCCAATTCATGATCTCTCATGGATTTTATCATCTTTTTCTAATCCACTAAAACATCCTGGATGAATAAAACATCTCAGCACCTAAGGTATGTGAGTGAATATCTTGAAACTACTTGTACTAGTATTTTATTATGAATAACCAGAAAAATATTCTTAGTGATATTTTAAGGATTATTAAATTCATTTTCTTGATGATTCATATGTGGTTTATAAAGGTAAATTCTTATGCATCCATTTTGTATAATGATTTACTCTTCCACCAGTATTGTTGAATGTTCACTTAAGTATTACTGGATGAATCACTTGCATAGTATAATATGGTATAATAAATAAAAACCTAGTCAACGAAACAATATCAACAATTCAAAATTATTTACTTTCAACTAAAATTTATAATTCCCAAATAGTTATAATTTTAATTAATGGAAAATTCATAATTTTAATTCTATACATTATTATTTAAATAAATAGAAAATTATAATATTATTATTCTAATAATGGTACTTGATGAATCTTTACTGAGTATCCTAAAAGGTCAATAACAATGGTACCCTCTCTCAAGGATTCTCCCATAATACGAGGTTCATATAGGGAGACATATTTTCTCCTTTCCATTGTATTTTAATGGACGGTGTTTTTTCTAATTTAATTTCGTTTGAAGCTATTGACATCATATTTTATGGGGGATGATTTATTGAAAATTACACCTATTTCCCATATCTTCTTTTTTAATGGTATATTATTTTCCCAAGGATATCCCTTTAATAATTAAATCCTATTTAATAGTTTATCCAAATATATAAGAAATCATCCAAACAATTAGATAATAATTCAAACTCAGATATTCCCTCAGCTCAAGTGTGGCCCCTTATAGAAAGATAGATATTTGCAGATCATCAATTATCTAGGTGGTTGAAAACATATAATATATATATGTGGATCCCGGTGATTTTTGGTAAAACCAAGAGTGGTTCTCTCAAGCATCATCGACATGACAGAAAATTAATATTAAGGGATATTATTTTAGGAGGGTGTATATAGTAGGGAAGGATGAACATACAAATTATGTAGATCAGTCGATTAAAATTGATAATATGTATTTATTAAAGCTACCTGGATTTTTGATGGACCTAATTCACTCTCACATTGACATGTTCTTGTGGGTTTTGAATGATGGTAAAATGGTCATTAGTTGGCTTGGGATAATCTATGTATCCCTAAATCTTTTGGTGACATGGGAAATCAGTACATGTTCATGATCAAGATATCTATTTTAGAAAATAATGGATGGAGATTGATTCATAATCATGGTTCCTTATGCACTAAGATCATTGAACCCAATTATTACCCCCATATGAGGTTTTTCAAGGTAACCATTACCCCCAACCTTAGATTTTTATTTAAGATTCCTCTTCGAATCGAGTGTTATTCAAAATATTTTAATTTTTATGACCAGATATGAATCCATATTCATGATCTTGAGGGTCCCTTGGCTTGTTTATAAATATGGGATGATGTCCACATGCCTTGTAGTTTCTGATTAGGAGGATTGCTCTATATTCTCTTGTTTTAATGAGGCTAATAACATATGGTGTTATGATAAAATGAATGTATCAATCCGAAAAATCTATTAGAGGGTTTTTTAGTATTCCTTGCATTCATGATATATACAACGAAAACTATGTACGAATAATGAATTCTTGGGATTCTATTTGGAGAATTATAGGTGTACTATGGCCCACAGAATATAAATAATAGTCATTGAATATTTATATAAACTCATATGTCTCCTTGCAGCCCCGCACATGATTTTAACATTATTATTGAAATATTTCATGGGAATAATCCATTTAGTGTTTCTCTTAATGGAATGACATACTAAATAAGATTATTTGATACCCTTTTGCATTAGTGAAGTGGAATCTCATATAAAAGCTATGTTCTACCAGTATGGATACATGATCATCTGACATGCATAGAAGGAAATTAGGATGCCTGATGACATTAATCATCACAAACCCTTACCATCATCTATCCAATGTAAGTGGACCCCCCACTATCCAATGTGCATGAGATTAATTTGGATGAAACTATCTTCAGAAGAGGTTCTTTTTTATTGGGTCTTATGGTATCTGATCATTTGGGTTGCATTTTCACTTGTAGAATGATTTCCATCACTTGTTTTTTTGAATCTACAAGTCACTTTAGCATATTAATTATTCCCAATATTTATTTTCTCCATTTGGAGTGGTTGAAAATATGTTTTCATGGAACCAAACTGTATTTTAATTATGAAAGGTATTAATTCATCATAGTGGGTTCTCCAATTCGTTGACTTATTGTTTAGAAAGGATAAATCCAGTATCAACACTACTACAAATTAGAAAAATACCAAATGTTTTGAGAAAATATTTGTATTAATACAATTACATGACACTATAAAATGTGTTTGATCATACGAATTGGTATTCAAACCATAATATGACCCTATTCAATTCGTTTTTTAAAAAACTACTGGTATTGGTTAAATCTATACAAAATGATTTATTCAAACCGTTGGAATTGATAATGCCTACCTGGCCAGAGAGGTAGATGGTGGATATAACAGTCACCACCCATTCTCAAACGACATGCCACGACATCCCATTGATAAAGCCTACCACAGTCACCACCCATTTTACGTTTCACGACACCACACACAGACTGCCTACTAGGCTGGACAGTGGGAAGATTGATATGAATGTCACCTCCCTTTCACGCCTGACCTTCCACAACACCCAATCAACAACTCCTACCTACCACACCACCATTTCTGAGATGATCTGCAACTACACCCAATCAATAAGGCCTACCACGGTTATCAACCTCCCTCTCCGCCCTTTCCCAGACGATATGCCATGACGCCCCTTCATCAACGCCTACCAGTGCCCCAACCCTATATTATATGTTCTTCCATGATGGTCCATCGACAACGCCTACCATTCCTGTTGGGGAAGGATTGATATAGCATTTTCTGCATCCATATGTGTAATTCTACGCACTTGAGGAAACCCAGAAGGTTGGAGGTGTCTAGAAAGGACACTTTTAGACCCTACCTGTCATTCAACACTATTGAGGATTTTTAAACCCGAATCCTAATGCTAAAAATGTTGAGTCCGAATGTGAATGGTCAATTAATGTATCAGACAAAACGAGGCACTCTGTGAAGGCTCTCTCCATCCAAACATGCAATACTAGACATCAGATTTCATATATAGAGTTATTTGACATGAACAAAAGACAACAAAAACTAATTTATTTTTTCATAATAGAATTTAAAAAATTTAATTTATTTTCATTTTGAATTTTTAACTATAAATTTATTATTCATTGTATAATGTATTTAAAAATAACTTATAATTCTCATTTAATTATATGATTCCATATAAATTAAAATTTCACCCTATTAGCAATAAATATTTATTTTATTCTTGTTACACTACTATATATGGGGAAATATTCAATACTTATTCTAAAAAGAACATATAAAACAGATTCCTTTTTCTATTATTTTTTATAAATTAGTTCAATTTCTTATAATTATGAGAAATTTTTGTTTACAAATTCTAAATGAAATATTAAAAACGATAATATATATACATATATACATTCTTATATATTTTTGAGTAATATTAATATTCCTCCAAGTATATATATTTACATATATTTTATCTATAGATATTTTATATATCATTTAATAATATATGCATATCCATTCGTATATGTATGTCTGTATGAGTTTTTTATGTATGTGTTGTTTTTGTATGCATCTATTCTACTGTGTTGTTTGTCTGGTTGTCTGTTTATCTTCATTTATGGTTTGTATGTATATGTGCATAGGCACGTATGTAATGTTATTTGTATGTTATACATACGTTTATGTGGACATGAATAAGAACTTATATATTCATAAATATTCAAATATATATATGTGGGTGTATGAGTAAGTGTATTTGTATGTATTTAAAAAATTGTATTGTATGTATATGTATGTGCACATATGTACGTATGTGTGTATGTGAATGTGTATGTATTTTCTTATGTTCCTGATAATGGGTTTGTTCGTATATAGTCATATATATAGATGAGTATGAATGCACATACACATTTATGTTATTTTATGGATGTGTACATATATTTGAAAATTCATGTGTATGTGTATGCATATGTATTTCTATGATTATGTACATGTGTATTTGTATTGTACGTGTATATGTATTTGTATATGTTTCATGTTTATGTATATATGTATATGTACAGAAATATATGAATTTTCATGCATGGCTATGTAACTGAATCTATGTTTATATGCCTATAACTATGTGCATGTGTATGTGGATGTGTTTTCCAATATGTGTATGTGAATATTGTGTATGAATGTGTACATGTTTTTATATGTATATGTATATTGGTAAATGTATGTATGCTTATTTATTTAATGGTATTTTTTTTAATATCTCTCTATTTTTTTCTCTTTTGAATAATTATTTCATTCCTATTATGTAATAATTTTACAATTTAATATATATTAAATTTTTTTATTTATATATATATGATTAAATATGTATATATTTAATTAAATATACTAAAATATACAATTAATAAAAATTAAAATTTTAATATCATATAATATTCTCGATATACAAATAATACAGTGCATAATTCAACAATTAGCTGTAATTATATTATTTTCCTATATAATTTTATTCAATTATTTGCGTTAGCAATTCATGTAATTAATGTTATGAATACACATTCTAAATTTTTCTTGTAATTTATATCATTTAATTTATTCATTTATAATATTGTTTAATTATTTTTTCATTTTCATTATTTAATAATTTTAAATATATTTCCAATATAATAAATTTTATAAAGGTAATAGATATTTATTTAATAGCATAAAATTTTTAATAAGTTTTTTATTTATTTATTAATATTTAATCATTTTTATTTGTTATTTTTTTATATTTTTAATATTTCTAAAATAAGTAATTGATTCATATATGACTATCTCTAACCCACGCCATATTTCCCTGAAATTGATCCCCAATGTAAGACATTCCTAACAAGATTTGGTTGTTTATTCTAAAAATGAAATTAAAGGGTATGTGCTTCATGATGTCTTGTAATGACAGATGTGGTCTTTGAACATCATGCTTTATAGTCTCGACAATGTGTACCATCGAGATATGGTGAGAGTTTTATGGTGGTGTGCACATTGGGATCCCAACAGATCGATTGTAACATGTTTCAGGGGAGGTGGTGAATGTGTGGGATGGAACGATTTTGGATGTAGGAGGGGAATCAACTCATCATTGCTAATATTTTGGCAATAACATGACAATGGGACCAATATCAGACGATCTTCCATGATGCTTAGTCTTCAATGCCTACCGGCACCCCGACACATTATTAGACGTTCTTCCATGATGCCCCCATCGACAACGCCTACCATGCCTAGTGGGGGAAAATGTATATGAAGTTTTCCTCATCCATATGTGTAATTCTCCGCACCATTGGAAACCCAGAAGGATGGAGGTATCTAAAAATTATACTTTTAGTCCCAAACAGTCATTCACCAATATTGAGGATAAAGAAAACTGACGCCTGATGTTAAAAATGTTGAGTCTAGATGTGAAACGTCAATTGATGTTTCAGAAAAAATGAGGCACACTGCAATGTCTCTCTCCATCCAGACACACACAATCGAACATTAGATTTCAGATGTAGAGTTATTTGACATGAACAATTAACTGCAAAAACTAATGTATTTTTTCCCATAATAATTTACAAAAATAAATTTAGTTTCATTTTTTATATTTAGCTATATTGTTATTATTCATTGTACTATCAATTTAATAATAATTTATAATTATAATTTAATTATATGAATCCATTAAATTTAAAATTTCACCCATTAGAAAATCCATATTTTTTATATTCATGAAACACTACTCTATGTGGGGAAATATTCAATACATGTGTTAAAAAGAACTTATAAAAGGGTTCCCTTTTCAAATTATTTTTTCATACTGTGTTAGATGTCCTATAATTATGTGCACTTTTTTTATAGATTCTAAATGAATCATCAAATTAGTTAATATATACACATATATACATTCTTATATATATTTTTAATAATATTTATATTTTACCAAGTATATATATTTATATATATTTTATATATAATTATTTTATATAACATTTAATAATATATGTATATCTATTCGTATATGTATGTCTGTATGAGTTTTTTCTGTATATGTTGTTTGTGAATGAAATAGGTCTATAGTGTTGTCTGTCTGGGAGTGAGTTTATCTATGTTTATAGTTTATATATCTGAATGTATATGGGCATAGGCATGAATGTAATTTTATGTGTATGTTATAAATATGGATGTGTGGACATGAATAAGAACTTATATATGCATAAATCTACATCTATATTTGTGTGTGTCTGTATGTGTATTGGTGTGTATTTAAAAATTTGTATTGTATGTATATATATGTGCACATATGTATGTATGTTTTTATGTGAATGTGTATGTTTTTTATGGGCATGCTAATGTGTTTGTGTATATGTATGAGTATGTGAAAGTATATATGAGTATGTTCATGTATTAGATAATGTTTGTATATGTGTATATGTGTCATTATGTTTATGTACATGTGTATGTGCATGCGTATGGGCATATGTGTGTATAGAGTCATATGTATAGATGTGTATAAATGTACATGCACATGTATACTAATTTATGGATGTGTATATATATATATGAAAATTCATTTGTATATTTATGAATGTACAAATGTATTTTTATGTAAATGTGTATGCGTATTTGAATTTTATCTGTATATGTATTTTTATATGTTTTATGTGTCTGTATATATCTGTATGTAAAGAAATATATGAATGTGCATGCATGGGTTTTTAACTGTATGTTAGATTATATGCCTATGCCTATGTGGATGTGTTTTCCAATATGTGTATGTGATAATTGTGTATGTATGTGTACATGTCATTCTATGTATATATTTGTGTGTACATGTTTGTATGTTTATTAATTTAATTTTAATTATTTTTTTATAATATCTCTATATTTTTAGTATTTTCAATCATTTATTCAATTTTATTATATAATCATTTAACATTTTCTTAATATATTTAGTTTTTATATTTTTTTATATATTTTTAAATATGTATCTATTTAATCAAACAGTAACAATTTTACAATTTTAAAAAAATTATAACATTTAATATCATATTATATTTTCGATATACAATTAATATAGTGCATACTTGAACAATTAGTTTTAATACTATTATTTGCATATATAATTTTATTCCATTATTTACGTTATAAATTCATGTAATTAATTTTATGATATACAATTTTTTTATTTTTTATTTTATTTATTTCATTTTATTTATTCAGTTTAAATATTATTAATAATTTTTTTAATTTTCGATATAAACAAATTTCAAATATATCTCGAATTTAATAAATTTTTTTAAAATTAATACACATTTATTTATTTTCAGGAAATTTTTTATATGTTTTTACATTATATGATTAATATTTATTCAATTTTATTTGTTATTTTTTATTATTTTTAATATGTCTGAAAAAAATGTAATTGATTCATATATGACTGTCTTCAACCCACACCATATTTCCCTGAAATTGAATCGCATTGTATGCCATGCCTAACAATATTTATGTGTTTATTTAAAAAAAATTAAAATGATGGGGATGTGCTTCACGATGTCTTGTAGTGACAGATGGGGGCTTTGAATGGCGTGCATTGAAGTCTCGACAGTATGTACCATCGAGAGACGGTGAGAGATGGATGATGGTGTTAGCATAGGGATCCCAACGGATGATGACAGACATGTTTTAGGTGAGGTGGTGAATGTCTGTGATGGCATGATTGTGGATGTATGAGGGGAAAATACTCTTCATTTCTAATGTTTTGCGCATATTTTGACAGTTGACCCAAGAGAGATTATGGAAGTGTCCCATTGCTGGTGACGACCTCATGCAATGGAAGTGTCGATGTTGTAGAGGTCATGTGATAGCTTTGGAAGTAGGGTCGATGTGTCTGTGAAGCTCAGAGAGCTGATTTGTTGGATGGCCTTGTTGATCAGTGATTCTTGTCGGCAAACAAGCAATTAACCGTGGGGGTTATAGTTCTTCGGTCATCTACAAAAATCGTTGATGGCGTTTAGTGAGATAATGGATGTGTCAGTCGTGGTCGGGGATTTTCCATCATTGGGATTTTGGTGAGTTTCAATTGGTTTTGTGAATTGTAATAGAGGTTCAAAAAATTGTATCGACATTTTGGCCATGGTGGTATGCAGAAAATATGTAAGGGTCATATGTCCAATATCAATAAAAAAAGATGGTTGATGAGAATGTTGATATAGGTGGGATATCCATTGGGTGGGGGGGGGCTATGGCATGCCCATTGGCCGATGGGTGTGGTGTTTCTGGGTGTTTTGTTGTATTTTCATCTGTGAGTACCTTATATAAATATATATTATCTATTTAATAATTTTTATTCGTTTATTATTTGTATTTTTTCTTCTTTTTTGTGAAAGAAATGGCCTCTTTCAATCTGGGTAGAGGAAGATCCCTTACATAGACTATATTCTATTGTCCAGGTGGCCCATGAAATTTCCTGAAGGCTCGGTGTAGTGTCATGCTTGCATTATGTAGTCTATATAACTAGGCCTCCATTATGTTTGCATCACTGTCTGCCTGCATCAGGCCCACATAACTACCTTCCTGAATCACTTCATGCCTTATAAATCCCCCAAGGGGCATGGAATTATTTGATCACTTGTTTTTATGTGTATGTAATTAATCTTACTGATTAACTTAATAACATTTTTAACTTAATTAATTTTATGTAATAATTTTTAAAATAATTTCATTTAATTTTTATTATTTAATTTTAATATTTAAAACTTTTGATTTTTATTTTATTTTATTAATTTCTAATATTTATTTATACATAATTATTTAATATGTTTCAATTTTATCAAATATTTTTTATTTATATGATTAATATTTATTTAATTTAATTTATTATTTTTTAATGCCTTTTAAATGTTTGAAATTATAATAATTTATTTATTTAAATGCATTTTTTTAGGATTCTCAACATTTTTTATGAGTTTACAATAATTCAATTTATGATTAATATATTCCATTATTATTTTATATGATTTAATATTATTAACATATTTTTAATTTATATGATTAATAATCATTCAAATTTTATTTATTGAGTTGTAATATTTTTGAAATGTTTGAAATCATTAATATTATTTTATTTAAATGATTTTTTTTAATATTTTCATTAATTTTTTTATACGTTCAAATTTCCTATAATTATTCATTGAATTGTTTATACATATTAACTATGTTTTAAAAAAATACTATTTTTTGTCTTCATATTAATATGTATTCATTTTATATTTTATAATTAATATATATAATAAAAAAATATAAAAAATTTATTAGAATATTTAGATTCTATGAATTTATAATTATTCAATTTCACTCATTTTTTATAATCATGCATTTATGATTATTTATCCACTAATAAGTTTATTTTTTTAATAATTCATTCCTTTTTAATATATAATCAATTTTTATTTCTTTTTTATAATAAATATTGTTTATCAGTTATATAATGAAATTGATCTCATAATATATATATATATATCAGCACTATAATATTATTGTTGATAAATATTTATTTTATCTACTATAATTTTATTAATCATTATGATTTGTCTTATTATAGAAAAATTTAGCACTAATAAAACCAATATTTTTTAGTGGTTATTAATTTCATACTTATAATATTTATATTTGTCAAAACATTTTGGAAAGAATTGATAAACCATTGATGGTTATATAAATTTAATACTTTTGAAAATTGTTTCTATTCCCAATTCATGTTCTTTCGTGGATGTAAACTACTTTTTCCAATCCACTAGAAATTCTTGGACGAATAAAACCTCTCAAAACATAAGGTGTGTGAGTTAATCTCTTCAAACTTCTTGTACTTGTTTTTTAATGAAATCACAAAAAAATTATTAGTGTGTTGTTTAGGATTATGAAATTCTTTTCTCGTTGATTCATACATGGATTATAAAGGTAAATTTTAATGCATCCAATTTGTAAAATGATTTACTCTTCCACAAGTATTGTTGAATGTTTACTTAAGAAAGACCGAATGAATCACTTTTATTGTATAATAAGGTATAATCAATAACAACCTACTATACATAACTATATCAATAATTCAAAATATAACACATTCAACTAAAATTTATAATTCCTAATTTGAAATAATATTTAGAAATGGAAAGTTCTTAATTTTGATTCCATACATTATTATTCAAATAAATAGAGCCTTATAATATTATTATTCGACTTATGGTACATCTAGAATCATTATTGAGTTTAGTAAAAGATCAATATCAATGGTTCCCTATCTCAATGCTTCACCCATACTGGGGTGTTCAGATAGAGAATCCCATTTTCCCATTTGCATCGTGTCTTAATGGATGATTTTTTTTCTAATTTAATTAAATTGGAAGATAAAGACAACATATTTTAAGGCAGATTGTTTATTGAAGAAGTCCACCTATTTCTCATATCTTCTTTGCTAATGATATATTTGTTTTTCTCAAGGATAACTCTTTAATAATTCAAATCTATTTTTCGGTTTCTCCAAATATATGAGAAATCATCCATTCAATTGGTTAATAAATGAAACTCAGATATTTACATTATCTAGTGTGTGACCTCTTATAGAATGCATGATATTTTTTGATCCTCACTTAATCTAGTGGTTAAAATCATAATAAATATATTTGGATCCCTGTTATTTTTGGTCAAAAAATAGTGGTTATTTATTGAAACATTGACATGATAGACAAAAATATTCAGGGATGATATTTTAAGAGGGTATCTATAGTAGGGAAGGAAGCACATATAAATGATGTATCTCAATCGATTAAAATTAAAAATATGTATTTATTAAATCTACCATGATTTTTGATGGACATAATTCAATATTACATTGACATGTTCTTATGGGTTTAGATAGATGGTATTATGGTCATTTTTCGCCTTTGGATTGTATATGTATCCCTAAAAATAGTCGTGATATGGGCAATCAATACCTGATTAAGATCAAGATAAGTATTTTAGAAAATAATGGATGGATACTGATTCATAATCATGGGTCCCAATGCACTCAGATCATTGAAACGAAATATTACACCCAGATAGGGTTTGGGGAGGTAACCATTACCCCCAAACCTAGGTTTTTATTGAAGACGCCTCTGTGGATTGAGTGTTATTATTCAAAATAGATAAATTTTGAAGATCAGAGATGAATTCAAATTACCTTTTTATTTAAAACTTAAATATAGTGATTTTTTTTCAATAATTTAATAATTATTTATATTTATAGTTTAGAAATTTTATGTAAAACATAATATATCTGATATAGTAAAAATATACATAATCTTAATAATAATTTTTATTTTCTATAATATCATCTTAAAGTTAATTAATATTATAATTAAAATTATATTTTACAAAAACCATTAAATAAATATATTTATTTTAAATTATTCTTCTAAAAAAATGTTGAACCATATTTCCCTTTAGAATGTTATTTTCAAGAAACCTAAAAAATATGTATATTTATAATAACTAATTTAATTAAATAATAGTATATTTAATTAAAACACTTAATTTTATCAATTATTTTCTATGAAACCCGTCGTAAAAATATTATCAGAATTTTTTAGTTATATGTAAATCCATATAATAAAATATTTTTTCTATAAAATTATATTTATAGTTTCTAGGTTTTTACATTATTCCTCCCTAAAAATAATTGTTTCCTTATAATTAGTTCGGTCACAAATGGAAAAAAATTCTATACATGAGGATGAATTGGAATTATTAATTTCGTTCAAATTTGAAAAAATTGACTACACTGTTTCTCTAATACCATTTATAACGACTCAAACCCACAACTCAGGTTCATCACTTATAAATGATGTGTATGTTCTTTTAATAAAAATATAACTAAAAATAAAAACAGCATTTATTAAATAACATGAACATTTATCGGTATAGGTCCTATAAATAATATTTAAAACAATATAAACCCTTTACATATATACAGAGAATATTGAAATTTATAATTGTGTATATGTGTATAGACACACAAACACACACACATGCACACATATATATAAAAATATATATTTATGTAGGTATATTACTATTAATAAAAAAATTATTTGATGTAATGATATGTACCTTTACTTATTTATGGGTTAGTTGAGGGATTTGGGACTATTGGAAATTGGGAAGAACAATGTGAGGGAACATTTGGATATGAAGTTTGGATTTTATTATGTAAAAAGAGATGGTTTAAATAAAAAGTGTTTATATATTTTTATAAGTCATGCTTCAAAAATCCATGACAATGATGGAAAATAAATTTTATGAATGTTAAAAAAAATTATTTTTGAAAAATCATTAAAAATATTCAGGTATGTTGAATCCCCGTTGAAAGGGATTGATGGGATCAGGATTAACATTAGGAATTTTTCTTGTAAATTTTCATGAGGGTAAGTTGAATAAAACATGGCAATTTTTAGTATCTTTATGATTAACATTATTATTAATTTCTATTCTAATCATTAAAATATTTCTTCTTTTTAACTAATTCAATACTCCCTTTTTATTAGCCAATCACGTTTCTATTAATTTTTATCTTACTATTTGTTTGGAAAATACTTTATTGGGTTTTTAATATATTATTAAAATTCAATTTATTTTCATTATCATTTTGTTTTATCAAAACACGCCCACATAATTTTTTTTATACATACAGGATTTTATACATATAATAGGTTGAACATTTTTTACCCTTTATATAAATTCTTTTATATATATATATATATAATTTTAGGGGAATTAAATAAATATATAATTCCATTTATGGTATAAATAATTCAAATTTAATTATTTTTAAATTATAATGTGCGACATTTATTATTATAATAATTATCTATGTTTATAATTTATAAATTTCATAAAACAAAAAAAAATATATATCCTTTATATTTAGAAAATATATTATCTTAATAATAATAATAATCTTCTAAAAAAATTACAATTATTTAATGTTATAATAAAATATTCTATATTATAGAAAAGTATCATTTTAATATAATATTTCAAACATTGAAAAATCTTATTTGCCTTCTGAAAATAAATTTGAAAATAATAATTAAAAGGTATAATTAATTATAAGTATTATAATTAACTTATAATCAAATAAATTAACAACAAAATTACATTTATCATAACAAAAGTCAATCATCTTAAAAATATAATTAGTTTATTTTAAAAATACATAAATTTTTTTATTAAAATAAATTTATAATAAATCTACGTTTATAATTTAGGGTAATTTACAAATGACAACACATTTTCATTAATGTGGTCAGAACAGAATAAACCATAAAATGAAAATGAAATTAATGAAAATAATGGGGGGAGAAATTATAGAGAAATTAATAACAGAATTAAAATTAGTCAAATCATGTATTGTGACTCGTTAAGTGTATATAAACACACAAACAAACGGTCTGTGGTTTAGGAAAAACCATACATTCGGTGAATTTATGTGTCTATAGGGAATTAGAGTTCGGGATGAAGAAAGAATGATGCCTTGGTCGAGTGTGAAGAAGGCTTTATTTAAGGTTTTCAAACCCCTTACAACATGTTGTGTCACCATTCCACATACGCCGGACCGGGTGCAATCTATTCCCCTCTGTCCCCATGGTTTTCCCCGAACACTCTCAGATGATCTGCCATGACGCCCTATCGACAACACATACCAGACCAGACAGAGGGAAGAAAGACATGACTATCACCACAATTTCATGATCAACCATCGACGAGGACCCATCAACAATGCCTACCAGTCTATAGTGGGGGATGTTGAATATGACCGTCACCAACCATTTGCAAACAACATCCCAAAACACCCCATCAATAAAGCCAACCATTGTCGCCTAATATTTTACCATTCATGGCGCCACACCCAGAAAACCTGCCAGGCCAGAAAGGGGGAAGATGGATATTCAAGTCACCTCTCAATCCCAGGTGATTTTCCTCAACACCCAATCGAAAACTCATACCAATGTCACCTCCCTTTCTCAAATGATCTTCCACTACACCCAATCAATGATTCCTACCATGGTTACTGCCCTCCCTCTCCGCCTGTTCTTAGATGATCTTCCACGACGCCCCATCATCAACGCCTAACAGTGCCCCAACCCTTTATTAGACGGTCTGCCACGAAACCCCATCGACAAAACCTACCATGCCTAGTGGGGGAATATTTATATGATGTTCTCCACATACATATGTGTAATTCTCTGCACCAGAGGAAACCCAGTAGGTTGGAGGTGTCCGGAAATAATTTTATAGACCTAACCTCTCATTCACCCCTGTTGAGAATGAAGAAGACCGACGCCTGATGTTAAAAATGCGGAGTCCAAATGTGATACTTCAATTAAAGTATCAGAAAAAATGAGGCAAGCTGTGATGGCTCTCTCCATCCAAACATGCACCACCGGACATCAGATTTCAAATGTATAGTTATTTGACACGAACTACTGACTGTAGAAACTAATGTAATTTTTCCCATAAAAATTAAGAAAATTAATGTATTTTAAATTTTTATATTTATCTATAATGTTATTATTCAGTGTACTATGAATTTTATAATAATTGAAAATTATTAATTAATTATATGAATTCATTAAATTTAAAATTTCACACATTAGAAAATCAATATTTTTTACGATGTTAGATGTTCCACAATTATGTGCACATTTTATTTAAATATTAAAAAAGAATCATTGAATAAATTAATATATATACATATTTTTATATCCATTCGTATATGTATGTCTTCATGAGTTTTTTTATGTATGTGTTGTTTTTGAATATATTTTTTCTATTGTGTTGTGTGTCTGGGTGTGTGTTTATCTAAGTATATGGTTTTTATATCTTTATTTATATGTGCATAGCCATGTATGTAATTTTATGTGAATGTTATACATATGTGTCTGTGGACTTGAATAATAACTTATATATGCGTAAATATACATTTATATATATATATGTGTGTGTGTCTGTGTCTGTGTTTACTTGTATGTGTACGTGTGTTGGTATGTATTTAAAATTTTCTATTGTATGTATATGTATGTTCACATATGTATGTATGTGTTTATGTGAATGAGTATGTATTTTGTTATGTGCATTCTAATATTTATTTAAAATTAATTATTTACTATATTTTAAATTTATCAAAATATTTTTTATTTATTTGAATAATATTTCTTTAATTTCATTGATTATGGTCTAATGCCTTTAAAATGTTTGAAATTATTAGAATTAATTAATTTAAATTCATTTTTTAGGATTCTCAAGATTTTTTATGAGTTTACAAATAATTCAATTAATGATTAAAATTTTCTATAATTATTTTATATAATTTAAAATCCATAACAAGTATTTAATTTATATGATTAATACTCTGTGAATTTTATTTATTGAGTTGTTATAATTTCAAAATGTTTTAAATCTTTAAAATTAATAAATTTCTATGTTTTTTTAATATTTTCATTTATTTTTCAGTACGCGTTCAAATTTACTGTAATTATTTGTAGACTTTTTTTGTACATATTTAGTATGTAATAAAAAAATTTCTATGTTTTCATCTTTATATTAATATATATTCATTTTTTTAATTAATATATATAATTTAAAAAACATAACCTATTTATTAGATAATTTTCAGTCTATTTATTTATAATTATAAAAATTTTCACATTATTTATAATCATGCATTTATGATTAATTAATCACTAATAATGTTATTTTTTTATAATTAATTCATGTTTAATATATATTGATTTTGTATTTATTTTTTTATATTAAATATTTTTTATCAGCATTATAATGAAAATGATCTCATAATATATATATATATATATATATATTAGCACAATAATATTATTGTTGATAAATATTGATTTTATCTTCTATAATTTTAGTAATCATAAAATTTTGTTTTATTAGAGAAAACTTTATCACTAATAAAAGAAATATTTTTTAGGAGTTCTTAATTTCAAACTTATAAAACTCATATTTTTAAAAACTTTTTGTAAATCATTGATAAACTCTTCATGGTTATATAAATTCAACACTTCTGAAACATGTTTATCTTCCCAATGCATGTTCTTGCATGGATGTAAACCACTTTTTCCTATCAACTAGAACTTATTCGATGAATAAAACCTCTCAAAACATAAGTTGTGTATGGTAATCACTTGAAACATCTTGTTCTTGTTCTTTATTACAAATAGCAAAAACAAAGTCATAGTGAGCCATTTAAGAGTAGGAAATGTTTTTATCAATGATTCATACATGGTTTATAAATGTAATTTCTTATGCATCCAATTAGTAAAATGATTTATTTTTCCATGTGTATTGTTGAATTTTAACTAAATCAAGACCTGATGAATCACATGCATAATATAATAAGGTATAATCAATAACAACCTACTTTAAAAAACAATATCAATAATTCAAAATAAAACAACTTCAACTATAATTTATAGTTCCCAATCAGTTATAATTTTTAAAATGGAAAGTTCCAATTTTTGATTCAATACATTATTATTTAAATAAATATAGCATTATAATATTATTATTTGACTAATGGTAGTTCTAGAAACATTTTTGAGTTTCCTAATAGATCAATATCAATGGTACCCAATCTCAATTCTTCACCCATACTAGGGTGTTCAGATAGGGCATCCCATTTTCCCCTTTTCATCGTTTCTTGATGGATAGTGTTTTTTCTAATTTAATTTCATTGGATGATAAAGACAACATATTTCAATTGATAATAGTCCGTGACAATAGTCCGTGACAATACGTCACCCTTCGGAGATCAAAATCGAACTTGCAACGTCGTTGTAGCACCTCGTTGCACAACCTGATTTTCCGCTGCTCGCTGCTGCCCACGCCCTAGAAAACAGTTACCCAAGTATTCACTCTCCTTGGGTTTTCGCGCACCAACAATTGTTCTTCAATTTATTATCTGCTTCCCCTTTAATAGGCTCACATATTCCACATATCCTGATTAAATAGGAAATCTGAAAATATCTCAAAAAGATATAATGAGATATTACCTGAATCTCATGCTGGCAGATACACATAGGAAGAATCTTGAATTTCCAAAAAAAATATCTTTAAATCTAAAATATACATCATATATAAAAATAATGGAAGCACCCATGTATGGGTTGAACCCCAACAATCTCCCCCTTCAGCCCATCGAAGAAGGAGATCACATCCAACAAACTCAGTTGGAAAGTAAACCGGTTGGTATCGCACCAACAGTCATCCTCTGCAGAAAATATGACATCCCTAATTTGCATCTTTGACTGAAACCTGAAACCCCCCCTACAAAATAAATCCAAATGCCGAAATCTTCATCACATTTGTATATGCACCGCTAATAACAGAATCAACAATATCTTGCTCCCCCGTAACTGTGATCGCCACATAATCTGGAGCACCTGCAGGAATTACTTTCTCCCTCTGCTCAACATCATTCGAGGAGTCAAAAACACTTAGTGCATCACCTCGATATTTGATTTCCATTCTTTCTTCAATAGTGAAAATATCTGAAGAAAAAGAATTAGGTGTAAGATCTGAAACACCTGCCATGACAAGCTTCTGCTTCCAAACCTTCTTCAACTTAGTCAACGGTCTTCGACTAATGCACGACGATCGCCACTGCCACAAATCTGACGAAGTCCTCTTCGCAACTGGATTTTTCACATCACTGCATGCCTTTACATTTGTCTTGTAAAGCATGTCATCCATTTTTTGCATGCATAAAACATCGATCCCATGGAGAATTTCCATCTTCCACCGCCAAACGAACTCCTGAATCCATCAGTATCAAGAGAACTAGCAGATAACAAATTATGGCGAATACCTGGCACATGTCACACATCCTTCAATGTCAGTGTACAACCTACATTCGTAGTGCTACAAATATCACCAACACCAATGACATCAGCAGAATCTCCATTTCCCATCTTCAATCTACCAAAGTCACCTTCTTCATATGAAGAAAATAGCCCCTTATTTGGTGAAATATGGTATGATGCTGCTGAATCAACCACCCATTCGGTGTACAAATCTGATCTGCGACAATCAATTCTAACTGAAAGTAAATCACCCTCACCCTGAACAAGACTTACGCTGGTATCCTTAGAATCGGTGTCATGCGTCTTCTTTTCCTTGTTAAGCTTTTTCAAGTAATAGCAGCGTCTCTGCACATGACCCACCTTATTGCAAAAGTAGAACTTGAACTTTCTTCTTGTCTTTGACTGACCTCTCTGACTACCGCGTCCATCTTCCATAGCCAGAGTACCACCATTACCAGAATATTCACCATCATTGGTCTTTCGTCGAGTCTCGTTCATCAAAAACGATGAAATCACATCATCCAACATCAGTGTGTCTTTCCCAAACAGCAATTTGGTGACAAGATTATAATATGAATCAGGCAATGAACCCAAAATAAGCAAAGCTTTGTCTTCTTCTTCCATTTCAACAGGTACTGCATTACCTTTATCATAAATCTTGACCGCCACCGAGGATAGCTCCGTCATAAGTTTGGTGAACTCGTCCAGATGGTTACCTAAATCTCCATTCTCTGGCATTCGCAAACGTTACAACCGTTTCTTCAAATATAAACGATTTGTAAGGGATTTTGATTTATAACTGCTTTCAAGCTTTGCCCAGATCTCCTCTAGATCTGTCAGATTCATCACTTCCCTTAGTTTATTATCACCCAAATACATCTGAATCGTGCTTGTCACCAACACTGGCATATCTTGCCAATAATCATCACTCATCGTCTCCGGCTTCTCTGATTTTTTCTTCAACGCCTTCTTTGTCTTCTCACGGACCAAAATATTTTTAACTCTTTGCTTCCAAAGTGTAAAATCATTTTGCCCGTTGAACAGTTAAATGTGAGCAGAAATCCAACGGCTTGAATCCCCCATATTAATCAGCAAGAAAACACGGATAACCTCCTCTGATACCAGATGTTGCGTCGGAAACAGATTGGTTTCAAATATAAACCCAGTTGCGACAACAAAAATTTCTGAGAATCACCAATGTAAACGAAGCGCCAAACCAAACTACAGAATTACAAATGAGGACACCAATTTTAATGTGGAAAAACCCTTCTTTCGAAGGATTAAAAAACCATGGGGCAACTCCGAGAAAATTCACTATGAATCAGAGAGTACAAAAATCCATGTTAAACCCGAAACTTGAATCGCAAATACAGCATAAAAACATGTGCAAAAAACCACATCCTAATATGCTTTCATCGCCTCTCTGATAATAGTCCTTGAAAATACGTCACCCTTCGGAGATCAAAATCGAACTTGCAACGTCGTTGTAGCACCTCGTTGCACAATCTGATTTGCCGCTTCTCGCTGCTGCCCACGCCCTTGAAAACAGTAACCCAAGTATTCGCTCTCCTTGGGTTTTCGCGCACCACCTATTTTCCTTCCCTTGATTTGCTGCTTCCCCTTTAATAGGCTCACATATGCCACATATCTTGATTGAAAAGGAAATCTGAAAATATCTCAAAAAGATATCATGAGATATTACCCGAATCTCATGCTGGAAGATTCACAGAGGAAGAATCTTGAATTTCCAAAAAAATATCTTTAAATCTAAAAGATACATCATATTTAAAAATAATGGAAACACCCATGTGTGGGATGAACCCCAACTAGTTATTTTAGTGGTGGACAATCATATTAAATATATTTGGATCCCCATGATTTTTTGTCAAAAAATTGTGGTTCTTTCAAGAATCATTGACATGACAGACAAAAATATTCAGGGATGATATTTTATGAGAGTATCTATAGTACGGAAGGATGAACATCTAAAATATGTATCTATAATGATTTAAGATGATAATATAAATTTATTAAATCTACCATGATTTTTGATGGACCTAATTCCCTCTCACATTGACATATTCATGTGGGTTTTGAAAGATGGTGAAAAGGTCATTTGTCAGCTTCAGATAATCTATGAATCCCAAACAATTTGGTGGTATGGGATATCAATAGATGTTCAGTATCAATATATCTATTTTAGAAAATAATGGAAGGAGCCTGATTCATAATCATGGTTCCCAAAGCACTTAGATCATTGAAACGAAATATTACCCCCATATAAGGTTTTGCAAGGTAACCGCTATCACCAACCCTAGGTTTTTATTGAAGATGCCTATATGGATCGAATGTCCTTAAAAATATATTAATTTTGAAGATCAAAGATGAATTAAAATTATAATATTATTTAAAACATAAATGTGATTATTGTTTTTTAATAATATAATAATTATTTATATTTATAATTTATAAATTTTATATAAAACATAATATATCTGTTATATTTAAATATATATATAAAATCATAATAATAAATTTTTCCTATAAAAATATTTACAGTTAATTATTTAATATTAAAAATGTAATTTTACAAAAACAATTAAATAAATATAGTTATTTAAAATAATTCTTCTAAAGAATTGAAAAACCATATTTGCCTATAGAATATTATTTTCAAGAAAACTAAATAATAAGTATAATTAATAATAACCATTGTAATTAAATAATAATAAAATTAATTAAAATACTTAATTTTATATATTATTTTCTATGAACATCGTCTTAAAAATATTATCATATTTTTTTACATATATGTAAATAAATTTAATAAAATATTTTTTCAATAAAAATATATTAATAATTTCTAGGCTGTTAGATTATTCCTCCCTCAAAATAATTGTATCCTACTAATTAGTTTGGGCACACATGGAAAACATTTCTACACATGAAGACAAATTGAAATTATTAATTTAGATAAATTTAACAAAATTTACTATACAATTTATAAAATACCATGTATAACGACTCAAACCCACAACTCAGGTTGATCAGTTATAAATGATGTGTATATTCATTTTACAAAAAGCGAACTAAAACTAGACACAACATTTATTACATACCATGACCATTTATCCGTATAGGTTCTAGAAAAAAAATATAAAACAATATAAACACTTCTCATATATACACTGAAATTGAGAGTTATAAATGTGTCTGTGTATAGATACACAAACACACACACAAACACACACACACACAGATATATATATATACATTGATATATATATGTATATAACTCTTTGTAAAACAAATAATTTGATGCAATGATATGAACCCTTACATATTTTTGGGCCAGTTCAGGGATGTGGGGCTATTGGAAATTGGGCAGAACAATGTGAGGGAACATTTGGATATGAGGGTCGGATTTTATGACGTAAAAAGCGATGGTTTTAATAAATAGTGATTATATATTTTTATAAGTCAAGTTTAAAAAATCCATGAAAATGATGGAAAATAAATTAGATCAATGTTAAAAAAATAATTATTGAAAAGTTATTAAAAATTTTCAAGTATAATGATACCCCATTGAAAGGGATTGATGGATTCCAGATAGACAGTGGGCATTTTTTTGGTAGATTTTCATGATGGATGGTTGAATAAAACCTCACAATTTTTAATAGGTTTATGTTTAACATTATTAATAATTTATGTATTAATCATTAAAATATATCTTCTTTTTATCCAAGTCATTACTCCATTTTTATTATCCAATCATGTTTCTTTGATTTTTTATATACTTTTTGATTTCCAAATACTTGATTATGTTTTTATTATATTATTAAAATTCATATTTTTGTCTTTATCATTTTGTTTTATCAAAACATGGAAACATAGTATTTTTTAAATGCAGGTTTTTATATATATAAATGGTTGAACAATTATTTACACTTTATATAAATTATTTTATATATATATTATATTTTAGGTGATTTAAATATATATATATAATTCCATTTTTTATATAAATAATTCAAATTTCATTATTTTAAAATATAATGTCTGTATTTTTTTATTATAATAATTATATATATTTATAATTTATAAACATCATAAAACAAAAATGAAATATATCTGTTATATTTATAAAATATATTATCTTCATAATTTTAATAATCATCTAAAAATTACCCTTATTTAATGATATAATAAAAAATTCTATATTAAAAAAAATTATTTTAGGTTATTATTTTAAACAATGAAGAATCATATTTTTCTTTTGAAAATTAATTTGAAAATTATAAATAAAAGGTACAATTAATTATATGTTTTATAATTATCATATAATCAAATAAATTAACAAAAAAATTTCATTTATACTTTTAAAAGAAAATCATCTTAAAAATATTATTAATTTATTTTAATAATACATAAATCTATTTATTAAAATAATTTTATAATAAAACTATGTTTATAATTTAAGGGCATTTACAAAGACGACACATTTTTGTTAATGTGGTCAAAACAAATTAAACCATCAAATGAAAAAAAATAATGGTGAGGGGAAATTATATCGAATGTAATAATAGAATTGAAATTAGTAAACTCATGTATTAGGACTCATTAGTTGTATATAAACACACACAAAAACAATATGTGGTTTAGGAAAACCATCCTTTTGGTGAATTTCTATGTCTACGGAGAACTTGATTTTTGGTTGAAATAAACAATTATGCCTTGGTCGAGTGTGAATAAGAAGATAGGATCAGTGAAGAAGGTTTTATTTAAGATTTTAAAACCCCTAACAACATGTTGTGTCACCATTCAACATACACAGGACCAGGTGCGGGCTATACCCCTTTGTCCTGGTGGGTTTCACCAAACTCTCTAAGATGATCTTCCATGATGCCCCATCGACAACACGTACCATGCTAGAAGATGGGAAGATGGACATGACCATTACCAAAATATCTCAAACAACCATCGATGGGTCCCCATCAACAACGCCTACCTGGCCGGAGAGGGGGATGGTGGATATGACTGTCACCACCCATTCTCAAACGAATTTTCACGACACCCCACCAATAAAGCCTACCACTATCACCGCCCATTTTACCTTTCACTGCACCACACCCAGACTGCCTACCAGGCCGGACAGGGTGAAGATGGATATTCATGTCACCTCCCAATCATTTCTGACCTTCCACATCACCTAATCGACAAATCCTACCAATGTCACCACCCTTTCTGAGACGATCTGCCACCACACCCAATCAATAATGCCTACCATGATTACCACCCTCCCTCTACACCCTTTCTCAGACGATCTGCCACGATGCCTAGTCTTCAACGCCTACCGGCACCCCAACCCTTTATTAGACATTTTGTCACGATGCCCCATCAACAACACCATACATGGCTAGTGGGGGAATATGTATATGTAGTTCGCCTCATTCATATGTGTAATTCTACGCACCAGTGGAAACTCAGAAGGTTGGAGGTGTCCAAAAATGATTCTTTTAGTCCCAAAAAGTCATTCACCGATATTGAAGATGAAGAAAACTGATGCCTGATGTTAAAAATGTTGAGTCCAGATGTGACACGCCAGTTGATGTTTCGGAAAAAATGAGGCACACTAAAGTGGCTCTCTCCATCCAGACACACACAACTGAACATTAGATTTCAGATGTAGTTTTATTTGACATGAACAATTAACTGCAGAAACTAATGTAGTTTTTCACATAAGAATTTAAAAAAATTAATTTATTTTAATTTTTTATATTTAGATATAATTTTATGATTCATTGTACTATCAATTTAAAAATAATTGATAATTCTAATTTAATTATATGAATCCATTAAATTTTAAATTTCACCCATTAGAAAATCCATATTTTTTAATATTTCTGAAAAACGTGTAATTGATCCCTATATGACTGTCTTCAACCCACAACATATTTCCCTGAAATCGAATCCCATTGTAATCCATGCCTAACATGATTTATGTGTTTATTTTAAAAAAATGAAAATGATGGGGATGGGCTTCACGATGTCTTGTAGTGACATATGGTGTCTTTGAACGTTGTGCATTGAAGTCTCCGCAGTGCGTACCATTGAGAGACGGTGAGAGATGGATGATGGTCTTAGCATAGGGATCCCAACAGATCATGAGCGACAGGTATTAGGGGAGGTGGTGAATGTGTGGGATGGCATTATTGTGGATGTAGTAGTGGAAAATACTCATCATTTCTAATGTTTTTGGAATAGCATGACAGTTAAACCAAGAGTGATTATGGATGTTCCCCATCGCGGATGACGGCCTCATGCAGTGGTTGTGTCAATGTTGTAGAGGCCAGGTAATTGCTTTGGAAGCAAGGTCGACGTGTCTGTGAAGCTCTGATAGCTAATTTTTTAGATGGCCTTATTGATCATTGATTGTTGTAGGCAAAAAAGCAATTAACCATGGGGGTATGGTTCTTTGGTCATCTACAACAATCCTTGATGACATTCAGTGCGATAATGCATGTGTGAGGTTTGGTCGGGGATTTTCCATCATTGGGTTTTAGGTGAGGTTCAATTGTTTGTGATAATTTCCATAGAGGTTCACAATAATGTATGGACATTTGGGCCATGGTGGTATGCACATAATATTTAAGGGTCATAGGTCCAATATCAATAAAAAAATAAGGTCTATGAGAATATTGAATATAGGTGGGATATACCTTGGGTGGGGGGGGGTATGGTCTGCCCATTGGCCGATTGGTGTGGGGTTTTTGTGTGTTCTTTTTGTATTTTTATCTTTTAGTACCTTATATAAATATATATTATCTATTTTATAATTTTTATTCGTTTATTATTTGTATTTTTACTTCTTTTTTGTGAAAGTAATGGCCTCTTTCAATCTGGGTGGAGGAATATCCATTAAATAGCCTATCTTTAATTATCTAGGTGGCCCAAGAAATTTCCTGAAGGCTCGGTGTAGCGTCATGCTTGCATTATCTAGTCTATATAACTAGGCCTCCATCATGGTTGCATCATCCTCTACATGCATTATACATAATTATTTACCATGTTTAAATTTATCCAATATATTTTTATTTATATGATTAATATTTATTTAAATTAATTTATTATGGTTTAATGCCATTAAAATGTCTGGAATTATTATAATTAATTTATTTAACTGCATTTTTATGGATTCTAAACATTTTTTATGAGTTTACAAATAACTCAATTTATGGTTAATATTTTCCATAATTATTTTATATAATTTAATATTATTAACATATTTTTAATTTATATAATTAATACTCTTTCAATTTTATTAATTGAGTTGTAATATTATTGAAATGTTTGAAATCATTAAAATCAATTTATTTAAATGATTATTTTAATTTTTTCATTAATTTTTTTGTACACGTTCAAATTTCATATAATTATTCGCAGATTTTTTTTGTACATATAATGTGTGGTTTAAAAAAATCTTTCTTTTATCTTCATATTAATATATATATTCATTTTTTATTTTTTAATTTATATATATAATTAAAAAAACATATCCTATTTATTATAATATTTAGATTCTATTTATTTATAATTATTCAATTTAACTCATTTCTTATAATCATGCATTTAAGATTATTTATTAACTAATAAGGTTATATTTTTAAGAATTGATACATTTTTAAAATATATTCATTTTTTATTTATTTTTGTATAATAAATATTGTTTATCAGCTATAGAATGAAAATGATCTCATATTACATATATATATATATATCAGCAATATAATATTATTGTTGATAAATATTTTTTTTATCTAGTATAATTTTATTAATCATAATGATTTGTTTTATTAGAGAAAAATTTAGCACTAATAAAACCAATATTTTTTATTGGTTATTAATTTCAAACTTATAATATTTATATTTTTCAGAAAATTTTGGAAATCATTGATAAACCCTTCATGGTTATATAAATTTAATACTTTTGAAACATGTTTCTCTTCCAAATTCATGCTCTGGAATGGATGTAAACTTCTTTATCCAATCCACTAGAAACTCTTGGACAAATAAAACCTCTCAAAACCTTAGGTGTGTGATTGAATCTCTTGAAACATCTTGTACATGTTTTTTAATACAAATCACAAAAAAGTCTTAGTTTTCTGTTTAGGATTATGAAATTCTTTTCTCGATGATTCATACATGGTTTATAAAGGTAATTTTTAATGCATCAAATTTGTAAATTTATTTACTCTTCCACAAGGTATAATCAATAAAAACCTACACTTCAAAACTATATCAATAATTCAAAATATAACACTTTCAACTAAAATTTATAATTATTAATTAGAAATAATTTTTAGAAAAGGAAAATTATTAATTTTGATTCCATAAATTATTATTCAAATAAATATACCATTATAATATTATTATTAGACTTATGGTATATCTAGAAACATTATTGAGTTTCCAAAAAGATCAATATCAATGGTACCATATCTCAATGCTTCACCCATACTATGGTGTTCAGACAGGGTATCCCATTTTACCCTTTGCATCGTGTCTTGATGGCTAGTGTTTTTTCTAATTTAATTACATTGGAAGCTAAAGACAACATATTTCATGCAGGGTGGTTTATTGAAGAATTCCTCATATTTCCCATATATTTGTGTACTTTTCTAATGTTATTTTTGTTTTTTCTCAAGGATAACTCGTTAATAATTAAAATCTATTTTTCAGTTTGTCCAAATATATGAGAAATCATCCATTCAATTGGTTAATGAATGAATCTCAAATATTTCCATCAACATGTGTGTGACCTCTTATTGAAAGCATGATATTTTATGATCCTTAGTTATTCTATTGGTTTAAAAACATAATTAATATATTTGGATACCTGTGATTTTTTGTCAAAAAAACAGTGATTCTTTCAAGAATCATTGACATGATAGAAAAAAATATTCAGGGCTGATATTTTAAGAGGGTATCTATAGTAGGGAAGGATGAACATATAAATGATGTATCTCCATAGATTAAAATTAATAATATGTATTTATTAAAGCTACCTTTATTTTTGATTGACATAATTCACTATCACATTGACATGTTATTGTGGGTTTTGAGAGATGGTATTAAGATCAATTGTCGCCTTGGGATTATATATTTATCAATAAAACTAGTGGGTATATTGGATATCAATATATGATTAAGATCAAGATATCTATTTTATAAAATAATGGATGGAGCCTGATTCGTAATCATGGTTTCCAATGCACTCAGGTCATTGAAATGAAATATTACACCCATACGGGGTTTTGTGAGGTAACCATTACCCCCAACCCTAGTTTTTTTTAAGACGCCTCTGTGGATCGAGTGTTCTTATTCAGAATAGATAAATTTTGAAGATCAAAGATGAATTCAAATTAAATTTTTAATTAAAACAAAAATATGATGACTGTTTTTCAATAATTTAATAATTAATTATATTTATAGTGTAGAAATTTTATGTAAAACACAATATATCTAATAAATTAAAAAATTATATGTTCTTAATAATAATTTAAATATTCGATAATAACATCTTAAAGTTAATTAATATTATAATTAAAATTATATTTTACAAAAAAAATTAAATAAACATGGTTATTTTAAATTATTCTTCTTAAACAACGTCGAACAATATTTTCCTTTAGAATATTATTTTCAAGAAAACTATAATAGTTATAATTAATACTAACTATTGTAATTAAATAATAATATATTTAATTAAAACACTTAATTTTATTTATAATTTTATACGAAACTCGTCTTTAAAATATTATCAGAATTTTTTAGTTATATGTAAATCCATTTAATAATATATGTTTTCAATAAAATTATATTTATAGTTTCTAGGCTGTTACATTATTCCTCCCTCAAAATAATTGTTCCCTTATAATTAGTTCAGGTACAAATGAAAACAATTTCTATACATGAGGATGAATTGAAATTATTAACTTCGTTCAAATTTGACAAAATTGACTACACTGTTTCTCTAATACCATTTATAACGACTCAAACCCACAACTTAGGTTCATCACTTATAAATTTTTTGTATATTAATTTTATTAAAATATAACTAAAAATAAACACAAAATTTATTCCATACCATAAAAATTTATCGGTATAGGTTATAGAAACAATATTTAAAAAAATATAATCATTTTACCTATATATAGAGAATATTGAAATTTATAAATTTTTCTATGTGTATAGACATACACACACAAACACGCACACATATATATACAAATATATATTTATGTATGTATATAACTATTTTTATAACAGATATTTTGATGCAATGATATTTACGCTTACATATTTATGGGCAGTTGAGGGATTTGGGGTTATTAGATATTTGGAAGAATAATGTGAGGGAACATTTAGAGATAAGGGTCGGATTTTATGATGTAAAATAGATGGTTTAAATAAATAGTGTTTATATATTTTTATATGTCATGTTTCAAAAATCCATGACAATGATGGAAAATAAAGTTGATCAATGTTAAAAAAATTTATTGTTGAAAAATAATTAAAAATATTCAGGTATGCTGAAACCCCGTTGAAAGGGATTGATGGGTTCAGGATTAACATTGGGCATTTTGATGGTATAATTTCACTAGGGTTGGTGGAATAAAACCTGAAAATTTTTATAGGATTAGGTTTAACTTTATTATTAATTTCGGTTCTAATAATTAAAATATTTATTCTTTTTATCCAATTCATTACTACCATTTTATTATCCAATCAAGTTTCTTTTATTTTTCATCTTACTATTTTTTTTGGAAAATACATTATTGTGTTTTTAATATATTATTAAAATTCATATTATTTTCATTATCATTTTGTTTTATCAAAACACACCAACTTAATTTTTTTTAAACATGCAAGTTTTTATACATATAAAAGGTTGAACATTTTTTTACCCTCTATATAAATTGTTATATATATATATATATAATTTTAAGGGATTTAAATATATATATAATTCCATTTTTGATATAAATAATTCAAATTTCATTTTTTAAAAAATATAATATGTGTCATTTATTATTATAATAACTATCTATATTTATAATTTATAAATTTCATAAAACAAAAAAATCTGTTATTTTTATAAAAAATATTATCTTAATAATTATAATAATCATCTAAAAAAATACCAATTAATTAATGTTATATAAATAATTCTATATTACAGAAAAATGTTATTTTAAAATGATATTTCAAACCATGAAAAATCTTATTTGTCTTCTGAAAAATAATTTAATATAATAAAGAAAAGGTACAATTAATTATAAGTACTATAATTAAATAATAATCTAATAAAGTAAGAACAAAATTTCATTTATCATAATAAAAGACAATCATCTTGTAAATATTATTAGTTTATTTTAATAATAAATAAATAGTTTTATTAAAATATATTTATAATAAAATTATGTTTATAATTTAGGGTCATTTAAAATGACAACAGATTTTCATTAATGTGGTCAAAACACAATAAACAGTAAAATGAAAAAGAAATTAATGAAAATAATGGGGAGGTGAAATAATAGAGAAATTAATAACAGAATTGAAATTAGTCAAATCATGTATTTGGACTCATTAGGTGTATATTAACACACACAGAAATGGTATGTGGTTTAGGAAAAACCATCCTTTGGTGAATTTATGGGTCTACAGAGAACTGGAGTTTTGGTTGAAGAAAGAATGATGCATTGGTTGAGTGCGAAGAAGAAGATAGGGTCAGTGAAGAAGGTTATATTTAAGGATTTCAAACCCCTTACAACATGTTGTGTCACCATTCCACATATGCCGGACCAGGTGTGGGCTATACCCCTCTATCCCCATGGGTTTCCCCAAACTCTCTCAGATGATCTGCCACGATGCCCCATCAACAACACGTACAAGGCCAGATGGAGGGAAGACATACATGACAGTCACCACAATTTCATGAATAACCTTCGACGGGGACCCATCAACAATTCCTACCCGGCCAGAGAGGTGGATGATGGATATTACTGTCACCAACCATTCTCAAACGACTTTCCACAACACCCCATCGATAAAGCAAACCACTGTCAGCGCCCATTTTGCCGTTCACGATGACACACCCAGACAACCTTCTGGGCCGGACAAGGGGAAGATGGATATTCATGTCACCTCCCAATCCCAGGTGACCTTCCCCAGCACCCAATCTACAACTCGTTCCAACATCACTGCCATTTCTCAGATGATCTTCTACCACACCCAATCAATGTAGCCTACCATGATTACTGCCCTCCCTCTCCGCCCGTTCTCAGACGATCTGCCAAGACGCCCGGTCATCAATGCCTACCAGTGCCAGAAACCTTTATTAGACGGTCTACCAAGATTCCCCATCGACAACTCCTACCATGCCATGATGGGGAAGATTTATATGACGTTCGCCGCATCCATATGTGTAATTCTCCACACTAGAGGAAACCCAGTAGGATAGAGGTGTCCAGAAATGATACTTTTAGACCCAACCCGTCATTCACCCCTGTTGAGGATATAGAAGACCGACCCCTGATGTTAAAAATCTTGAGTCCAGATGTGATATTTCAATTGATGTATCGGACAAAATGAGGCACACTGCGATGGCTCTCTCCATCCAATCATGGACCACTGAACATCAGATTTCAGATATAGAGTTATTTGACATGAAATACTGACAGCAGAAACTAATGTATTTTTTTCCAAACGAATTACAAAAATTTAATGTATTTTCATTTGTTATATTTATCTATAATGTTATTATTCATTTTACTATGAATTTAATAATAATTGAAAATTATCATTTAATTATATGAATTTATTAAATTTAAAATTTCAGTCATTAGAAAATCCATATTTTTTATATTCTTGTAACACTACTCTTTATGGGGAAATATTCAAAACTTTTTTTAAAAAGAACGTACACAAGGTTTCACTTTTCCTATAATTTTTTCTTAGGATATTAGATGTCCTACAATTATGTGCACTTTTTTTTAAATATTAAAAAAAACATTGAATAAATTAATATATATACATATATAAATTCTTATATATTTTTGAATAATATTTATATTTCACCAAGTATATTTATTTATATATACTGTATATATAAATATTGTATATAACTTATAATAATATATTTATATCCATTCGTATATGTATGTCTGTATGAGTTTTCTTTACGTATGTGTTTTTTGTGGTTGCATATGTTCTATTGTGTAGTGTGTCTCGGTGTGTGTTTATCTACGTTTATGGTTTTTATATCTGTATGTATATGTGCATAGGCATGTTTGTAATTTTATGTGAATTTTATAAATATCTGTATGTGGACAAGAATAAGAACTTATATATGCATAAATTTACATTAATATATATGTGTGTATGTGTATGTGTAAGTGTATTGGTATGTATTTAAAATTTTCTATTGTATGTATATTTATGTTCACATATGTTTGTATCTATCTATGTGAATGTGTATTTATTTTGTTATGTGCATTCTAATATTTATTTGTACATAATTATCTACTATGTTTTAATTTTAACAAAATAATTTTTATTTATATGATTAATGTTTATTTAATTTCATTTATTATAGTGTAATTCCTTTAAAATGTTTTAAATTATTATAATTATTTAATTTAAATTCATTTTGTAGGATGCTCAACATTTTTTTTGAGTTTAAAAATTATTCAATTAATGATTAATATTTTCCATAATTATTTTATATGATTTAAAATTATTAACATGTTTTTAATTTAAATTATTAATACTCTTTCAATTTTATTTATTGAGTTGTTATATTTTCGAAATGTTTTAAATATTTAAAATTAATTTATTTAAATTATTCATTTAATATTTTCATTAATTTTTCTGTACATGTTCAAAATTTCTGTAATTATTTGTAGAAATTATTTTTGTAGATAATTAGTACTTTTTAAAAAAAATCTTTATTTTCATCGTCATATTAATATATATTCATTTTTTATTAATATATATAATTAAAAAACATGACCTATTTATTTGAATATTTTTAGTCTATTTATTTATAAATATAAAATTATTATCATTATTTATAATCATGCATTTATGATTAATTATTCACTAATAAGGTAATTTTTTATATAATTCATTCAATTTTAATATATATTCATTTTATGTTTTATCTTATATTAAATATTTTTTATCACCTTTAAAATGAAAATGATATCATATTACATAAATATATATCATAAAAATAATATTATTGTTGATAAATATTGATTTTATCTTCTATAACATTAGTAATCATAAAAAAAATTTATTAGAGAAAAATTTAGCACAAATAAAAGCAATATTTTTAGTGGTTATTTATTTCAAACATATAAAACTCATATTTGTAAAAACATTTTTGAAATCATTGATAAAATGAAAAATAAATTAATGAAAATAATGGGGAGGAGAAATTATAGGGAAAGTTATAAAATAATTGAAATTAGTCAAATCATGTATTTGGACTTGTTAGGTGTATATATACACATACACAAACGGTCAGTGGTTTACAAAAGACCATCCTTTATGTGAATTCAGGTGTCTACGAAGAACAAGATTTCTGGTTGAAAAAAGACTAATTCCCTGGTCGGGTGTGAAGAAGAAGTTAGGGTCAGTGATGAATGTTTTATATGAGGTTTTCAAACCCCTTACAGAATGTTCTGTCACCATTCCACATACACAGGACCAGGTGCGGGCTATACCCATCTGTCCTAGTGGGGTTCCCTGGATACTCTTAGATGATCTTACACGATGCCCCATCGACAACACGTAACAATCCAGACAAGGGAAGATGGACAGTACCATCACCATAATATCTCGCACAACCTTTGATAGGGTCCCATCAACAACACCTACCGGGCCAGAGAGGCAGATGGTGGATATGACAGTCACCGCCCATTCTCAAACGACATTCCACGACATCCCATTGATAAAGCCTACCACAACCACCACCCATTTTACTTTTCACGACACCACACCCTGACTGCCTACTAGGTTGGACGGTGGGAAGATTGATATGAATGTCAACTCCCTTTCACTGCTGACATTCCACAACACCCAATCAACAACTCCTACATACCACACCACCATTTCTCAAACGATCTGCAACCACACCCAATCTATAAGGCCTACCATGGTTATCAACCTCCCTCTCTGCCCTTTCCCAGATGATATGCCATGATTCCCCTTCATCAATGCCTACCAGTGCCCCAGCCAAATATTAGACGTTCTTCCATGATTCCCCATCGACAATGCCTACCATTCCTGGTGGGGAATGATTGATATGGCCGTCTCTGCATCCATATGTGTAATTCTACGCACATGAGGAATCCCAGTAGGTTGGCGGTGTCTCAAAACGACACTTTTAGACCCTACCTGTCATTCAACACTATTGGGGATTTATAAAACTGACTCTTAATGTTAATAATTTAGAGTCCGAATGTGATAGGTCAATTAAAGTATCATACAAAATGAGTCACATTGTGATGGCTCTCTCCATCCAAACATGCACTACTGGACATCAGATTTCATATATAGAGTTATTTGACATGAACAAAAGATAGCAAAAACTAATTTATTTTTTCAAAATAGAATTTAAAAAAATTAATTTATTTTCATTTTGAATATTTAACTATAAATTTATTATTCATTGTATAATGTATTTAATAATAATTGATAATTCTCATTTAATTATATGATTCCATTAAAATTAAAATTTCACCCATTAGAAAATAAATATTTTTTATATTCTTGTAACACTAATATATATGGGGAAATATTCAATACATATGCTAAAAAGAACATATAAAAGGGATCCCTTTTTCTATTATATTTTATAAATTTATTCCATTTCATACAATTATGAGAACTTTTTGTTTACAAATTCTAAATGAAACATTAAATAAGATAATATATATACATATATACATTATAATATATTTATGAGTAATATTAATATTTCTACAATTATATATATTTATATATATTGTCTCAATAAATATATTATATATCATTTAATAATATATATATATCCATTCGTATATGTATGTCTGTATGAGTTTTTTTTATTTATGTGTTGTTTTTGTATGCATCTATTCTACTGTTTTGTTTGTCTGGTTGTGTGTTTATCTTCGTTTATGGTTTTTATGTATATGTGCATAGGCATGTATGTAATGTTATGTGTATGTTATACATATGTGTATGTGGACATGAATAAGAACTTATATATTCATAAATATACAAATATATATATGTGTCTGTGTATGAGTAAGTGTATTTGTATGTATTTAAAAAATTGTAGTGTAGGTATATGTATGCGCACATATGTACGTATGTGTGTATGTGAATGTGTATGTATTTTTTTATGTGAATGCTAATGTGTTTGTTCGTATATAGTCATATGTATAGAAGAGTATGAATGCACATACACATGTATGTTATTTTATGAATGTGTACATATATTTGAAAATTCATGTGTATGTGTATGCATATATATTTGTATGATTATGCACATGTGTATGTGTATGTGTATTTGTATGTGTATATTTATATGCATATGTTTCATGTGTATGTATATATGCATATTTACAGAATTATACGAATGTTCATGCATGGATATGTAACTGAATGTATGTTTATATGCTTATGCCTATGTGCATGTGTATGTGGATGTGTTTTCCAATATGTGTATTTGAATATTGTGTATGAATGTGTACATGTTTTTCTCTATATATGTATATTGGTAAATGTATGTATGTTTCATTATTTAATGGTATTTATTGTTTTTAATATCTCTCTATTTTTTATCTTTTGAATAATTATTTCATTTCTATTTTGTAATCAGTTAACATTTTAATAATATCTTTAAATTTTGATATTTTTATATATATGATTAAAAATGTATATATTTATTTAAATATAATCAAATTTACAATTAATAAAAATTAAAATTTTAATATCATATTATATTCTTGATATACAATTAATACAGTGCATAATTCAACAATTAGTTGTAATAATATTATTTGCATATAAAATTTTATTCAATTATTTACGTTAGCAATTCATGTAATTAATGTTATGAATACACTTTCTAACTTTCTCTTGTAATTTATTTCATTTAATTTATTCATTTATAATATTGTGTAATTATTTTTTCATTTTCATTTTTTACTAATTTTAAATATATTTCCAATATAATAAATTTTATAAAGTTAATAGATATTTATTTAATGGCATAAAATTTTTAATAAGTTTTTTATTTATTTATTAATATTTATTCATTTTTATTTGTTATCTTTTTATATTTTTAATACTTCTAAAATATGTAATTGATTCATATACGACTATCTCTAACCCACACAATATTTCCCTAAAATTGAACCCCAATGTAAGCCATGCCTAACACGATTTAGGTGTTTATTTTAAAAAATGAAATTGAAGGGGATGTGCTTCACGATGTCCTGTAATGACAGATGGGGTCTTTGAACGTCATGCTTTATAGTGTGGACAGTGCGTACCATCGAGAGATGGTGAGAGTTGGATGGTGGTGTTCACATAGGGATCCCAACATATCTTTTACAACATGTTTCAGGGGAGGTGTTGAATGTGTGGGATGGATAGATTTTACATGTACGAGGGGAAAAATCTCATCATTGCTGATATTTTGGGCATAACTGGACAATGGACCCAATATCAGATGATCGGCCACGATGCCCAGTCTTCAACGCCTACCGGCACCCCAACCCTTTATTAGACGTTCTGCCATGATGCCCCCATCGACAACGCCTACCATGCCTAGTGGGGGACGATTTATATCACGTTTTCCTCATCGATATGTGTAATTATCCGCACCAGTGGAAACCAAAGAGGTTGGAGGTATCCAAAAATGCTACTTTTAGTCCCAAACAGTCATTCGCCGCTATTGAGGATAATGAAAACTGACGCTTGATGTTAAAAATGTTGAGTCCATATGTGAAATGTCAATTGATGTTTCAGAAAAAATGAGGCACACTGCAATGGATCTCTTCATCCAGACACACACCATCAAACATTATATGTCAGATGTAGAGTTATTTGACATGAACAATTAACTGCAGAAACTAATGTATTTTTTCCCATAAGAATTTAAAAAAATAAATTTAGATTCATTTGTTATATTTAGATATATTGTTATTATTCATTGTACTATCAATTTAATAATAATTTATAATTGTAATTTAATTATATGAATCCATTAAATTTAAAATTTCACCAATTAGAAAATCCATATATTTTATATTCATGAAACAGTACTCTATATGGGGAATATTCAATACATGTGTTAAAAAGATCTTATAAAAGGGTTCCCTTTTCAAATTATTTTTTCTTACAATGTTAGATGTCCTAGAATTATGTGCACTTTATTTATAGATTCTGAATGAATCATCGAATAAGTTAATATATACACATATATACATTCTTATAAATTTTTTAATAATATTTATATTTTACCAATTATATATATTTATATATATTTTATATATAAATATTTTATATAACATTTAATAATATATGTATATTTATTCGTATATGTATGTCTGTATGATTTTTTTATGTATGTGTTGTTTGTGAATGAAACAATTCTATTGTGTTGTGTGTCTGGGAGTGAGTTTATCAACGTTTATAGTTGATATATCTGAATGTATATGGTCATAGGCATGTATGTAATTTTATGTGTATGTTATACATATGTGTGTGTGGACATGAATTAGAAGTTATATATTCATAAATATACATATATATTTTTGTGTGTGTGTGTGTATGTGTATTGGTGTGTATTTAAAAATTTGTATTGTATGTATATATATGTGCACATATGTATGTCTGTTTGTATGTGAATGTGTATGTTTTTTATGTTCATTCTAATGTGTTTGTGTATATGTATGAGTATCTGAATGTATATATGAGTATGTTCATGTATTAGTTAATGTATGTATATGTGTATATGTGTCATTATGTTTATGTAAATGTGTACGTGCATGTGAATGGGCATATGTGTGTATAGATTCATATGTATAGATGTGTATAAATGTACATGCACATGTATGCTATTTTATGGATGCGTATATATATATGAAAATTCATTTTTATATGTATGCATGTACAATTGTATTTTTACATAAATGTGTATGCGAAATTTAATTTTTATGTGTATATGTATTTTTGTATGTTTAATGTGTATGTATATATGTGTATGTATAGAAATATATGAATGTGCATGCATGGGTTTTTAACTGTATGTTATATTATATGCCTATGCCTATGTGAACGTGTATGTGGATGTGTTTTCTAATATGTGTATGTGATAATTGTGTATGTATGTGTACATGTCTTTCTATGTATATGTTTGTGTGTACATGTCTGTATGTATATTAATTTAATGCTATTTATTGTTTTTTAATATCTCTATATTTTTAGTATTTTCAATCATTTATTCAATTTTATTATATAATCATTTAACATTTTCATAATATATTTAGTTTTTATATTTATTTATATATGTTTAAATATGTATATATTTAACCAAATAATAACAATTTTACAATTAATAAAAAATATAATATGTAATATCATATTATATTTTCGATATACAATTAATATAGTGCATACTTGAACAATTAGTTGCAGTACTATTATTTTCATATATAATTTTATTCAATTATTTACGTTATAAATTCATGTAATTAATTTTATGAATACAATTTTTTTATTTTTTTATTTAATTTATTTCATTTTATTTATTCAGTATAAATATTATTTAATTATTTTTTTAAATTTACGATATAAACAAATTTTAAATATATTTCGAATTTAATAACTTTTTGTAAAATTAATACACATTTATTTATTTTCATGAATTTTTTTATATGTTTTTAATTTATATGATTAATATCTATTCATTTTTATTTGTTATTTTTTTAATATTATTAATATGTCTGAAAAAACATGTAATTGATTCATATATGACTGTCTTTAACCCACACCATATTTCCCTGAAATTGAATCCCATTGTAAGCCATGCCTAACAAGATTTATGTGTTTATCTTAAAAAAATGAAAATGATGGGGATGTGCTTCACGATGACTTATAGTGAAAAATGGGGTTTTTGAACGTCGTGCATTGAAGTCTCAGCAGTACGTAAAATCGAGAGACGGGGAGAGATGGATGATGTTGGTAGCATAGGGATCCCAACGGATCATGAGAGACAAGTTTTATGTGAGGTGGTGATTGTGTGTTATGGCATGATTGTGGATGTAGGTGGGGAAAATACTCATCATTGCTAATTTTTTGGGCATAGCTTGACAGTTGACCCAAGAGAGATTCTGGAAGTGTCCCATCGCTGATGACGACCTCACGCAGTGGCAGTGTCGATGTTGTAGAGGTCATGTAATATCTTTGGAAGTTGGGTTGATGTGTCTGTGATGCTCAGAGAGATGATTTGCTGGATGACCTTGTTGATCAGTGATTCTGGTCGGCAAACAAACAATTAACCGTGGGGGTTATGGTTCTTCAGTCATCTACGAAAATCCTTGATGACGTTTAGTGAGATAATGGATGTGTGAGTCATGGTCGGGGATTTTCCATCATTGGGTTTTAGGTGAGTTTCAATTTGTTGTGAGAATTTCAATAGAGGTGCAAAAAATTGTATCAACATTTGGGACATGGTGGTATGCACATAATATGTAAGGGTCATATGTCCAATATCAATAAATAAAGGTTGATGAGAATGTTGATATAGGTGGGATATCCCTTGGGTGGGGGGGGGGGATATGGCATGCCCATTGGCCGATGGGTGTGGTGTTTCTGTGTGTTTTGTTGTATTTTAATCTGTGAGTACCTTATATAAATATATATTATCTATTTATTAATTTTTATTAGTTTATTATTTGTATTTTTTCTTCTTTTTTATGAAAGAAATCACCTCTTTCAATCTGGGTAGAGGAAGATCCCTTACATAGCATATATTCTATTGTCCAGGTGGCCCAAAAATTTTCCTGAAGGCTCGGTGTGGCGTCATGCTTGCATTATCTAGTCTATATAACAGGGCCTCCGTTATGCATGTATCACTGTCTGCCTGCATCATGCCCTCTTAACTTCCTTCATGAGTCACTTCATGTGTTATAAATCCCCCAAGAGGCATGGAATGATTCGATCACTTGTTTTTATGTGTATGTAACTAATCTTTCTGATTAACTTAATAACATTTTTAACTTGTTTAATTTTATGTAATCATTTTAAATATGATTTCATTTAATTTTTATTATTTAATTTTAATATTTAAAACTACTGATTTTTTTTATTTTATTAATTTCTAATATTTATTTATACATAATTATTTACTATGTTTTATTTTTATAAAAATATTATGTATTTATATGATTAATATATATTTAATTTAATTTTTTATTTTGTAATGCCTTTTAAATGTTTGAAATTATTATAATTTATTTATTTAACTGAATTTTTTTAGGATTCTCAACATTTTTTATGATTTTACAATAATTCAACTTATGATTTATATAGTCCATTATTATTTTATATGATTTAATATTAATAACATATTTTTAATTTATATGATTAATACTCATTCAGTTTTATTTATTGAGTTGTCATATTATCGAAATGTTTGAAATCATTAAAATTAATTTATTTAAATGATTTTTTTTAATATTTTCATTAAATTTTTTTTTACACGTTCAAATTTCCTGTAATTATTCATAGAATTGTTTTTACATATTAACTATTTTGTATTAAAAATTCTATTTTTTATGTTCGTATTAATATGTATTCATTTTTTATTTTTTAATTAATATTTATAATTAAAAAACAAAACCAATTTATTAGAATATTTATATTCTATTTATTTATAATTATTCAATTTCACTCATTTTTTATAATCATGCATTTATGATTTTTTATCCACTAATAAGGTTATTTTTTTAAGAATTCGATCATTTTTAATATATATTCATTTTTTATTTCATTTTTATAATAAATATTGTTTATCAACTATAAAATGAAAATGATCTCATAAAAAATATATAAATATATATATATCAGCACTATAATATTATTGTTGATAAATATTTATTTTATCTACTATATTTTTATTAATCATAATGATTTGTTTTACTAGAGAAAAATTTAGCACTAATAAAACCAATCTTTTTAGTGGTAATTAATTTCAAACTTATAATATTTATATTTGTCAAAACATTTTGGAAAGAATTGATAAACCCTTAATGGTTATATAAATTTAATACTTTTGAAAAATGTTTATCTTCCTAATTCATGTTCTTTCATAGATGTAAACTACATTTTCCAATCCACTAGAAATTCATGGACGAATAAAACCTCTCAAAACATTAGGTGTGTGAGTTAATCTCTTAAAACTTCTTGTACTTGTTTTTTAATAAAATCAAAAAAAAAGTATTAGTGTGTTTTTTAGGATTATGATATTCCTTTCTCGATGATTCATACATGGTTTATAAAGGTAAATTTTAAAGCATCCAATTTGTAAAATGATTTACTCATCCACATGTATTGTTAAATGTTTACTTAATAAAGACCAGATGAATCACTTGCATTGTATAATATGGTATAGTCAATAACAACCTACTATACAAAGCAATATCAAAAATTCAAAATATAACACATTCAACTAAAATTTATTATTCCTAATTAGTAATAATTTTTAGAAATGGAATTTTCTTAATTTTGATTCCATACATTATTATTCAAATAAATAAAGCCTTATAATATTATTATTCGACTTATGGTACATCTAGAAACATTATTGAGTTTACTAAAAGATCAATATCAATGGTACCCTATTTCAATGCTTCACCCATGCAAGGGTGTTCAGATAGGGAATCCCATTTTCCACTTTGCATCGTGTCTTGATGGATGATTTTTTTTCTAATTTAATTACATTGGAAGATAAAGACAACATATTTCAAGGGGGATGGTTTATTGAAGAATTCCACATATTTCTCATATCTTCTTTGCTAATGTTATATTTTTTTTCTCAAGGATAGCTCTTTAATAATTCAAATCTATTTTTCAGTTTGTCCAAATATATGAGAAATCATCAATTCAATTAGTTAATTAATGAAACTCAGATATTTACATCATCTTGTGTGTGACCTCTTATATAATGCATGATATTTTCTGATCCTCAGTTATTCTAGTGTTTAAAAACACAATAAATATATTTGGATCCCTGTGATTTTTGGTCAAAAAAATATTGGTTCTTTCAAGAGTCATTGACATGATATACAAAAATATTCAGGGATGATATTTTAAGAGAGTATCTATAGTAGGTAAGGAAGCACATATAAATGATGTATCTTAATCGATTAAAATTAATAATATGTATTTATTAAAGCTACCATGATTTTTGATGGACATAAGTCACTCTTACATTGACATGTTCTTGTGGGTTTTGATATATGGTATTAAGGTCATTTTTCGCCTTTGGATATTCTATGTATCCCTAAATATAGTGGTGATATGGGATATCAATACTTGATTAAGATCAAGATAAGTATTTTAGAAAATAATGGATGGATCCTGATTCATAATCATGGTTCCCAATGCAGCCAGATCATTGAAACGAAATATTACACCCATATAGGGTTTGGCGAGGTAACCATTACCCCCAACCCTAGGTTTTTATGAAGGCACCATTGTGGATTGAGTGTTCTTATTCATGATATATAAATTTTGAAGATCAGAGATGAATTCAAATTACATTTTTATTTAAAACTTAAATATGGTTATTTTTTTCAATAATTAAATAATTAATTATATTTATAGTTTAGAAAATTTATGTAAAACATAATATATCTAATATAGTAAAAATATATATAATCATAATAATAATTTTTCTTTTATATAATAAAATATTAATGTTAATTAATATTATAATTATAATTATATTTAACAAAAACTATTAAATAAATATAATTATTTTAAATTAATCTTCTAAAAAAATGATGAACCATATTTTCCTTTAGAATATAATTTTCCAGAAAACTAAATAATAGTTATAATTAATAATAACTATTTTTATTAAATAATAATATATTTAACTAAAACACATAATTTTATTTATTATTTACTAAGAATCCCTTCTTAAAAATATAATAATAATTTTTTAGTTATATGTAAATCCATTTAAAAAAATATTTTTTCAACTAAATTATATTTATAGTTTCTAGGTTGTTACATTATTTCTCCCTCAAAATAATTGTTTCCTCAAAATTATTTTGTGCACAAATGGAAAATATTTCTATACATGAAGATGAATTGAAATTATTAATTTCGTTCCAATTTGACAAAATTGACTACACTGTTTCTCTAATACCATTTATAACGACTCAAACCCACAACTCAGGTTCATCACTTATAAATGATGTGTATGTTCTTTTTATAAAAATATAACTAAAAATAAACACAACATTTATTAAATAACAGGAACATTTATCGGTATAGGTTCTAGAAATAATATTTAAAACAATATAACCACTTTACATATATACAGAGAATATTGAAATTTAAAATTGTGTCTATGTGTATAGACACACAAACACAAACACAAGCACATAGATATATATAAAAATTTATATTTATGTATGTATATAACTATTACTAAAAATATTATTTGATACAATGATATGTATCCTTACATATTTATGGGCCAGTTGAGGGATTTGGGACTATTGGAAATTGGGAAGAACAATGTGAGGGAACATTTGGATATGAAGAGTGGATTTTGTGATGTAAAAAGAGATGGTTTAAATAAATAGTGTTTATATATTTTTATAAGTCATGTTTCAAAAATCCATGACAATGATGGAAAATAAATTTGATCAATTTTAAAACAAAATTATTGTTGAAAAATCATTAAAAATATTCAGTTATGTTGAATCCCCGTTGAAAGGGGTTGATGAGATCAGGGTTAACATTGGGTACTTTTGCTGTATATTTTCATGAAGGTAAGTGGAATAAAACCTGAAAATTTTTAATATCTTTGGGATAAACATTATTATTAATCTCTGTTCTAATAATTAAAATATTTCTTCTTTTTATCCAATTCATTAATACCTTTTTATTATCCAATCATGTTTCTTTTAATTTTTATCTTACTATTTGTTGGGAAAATACATTATTTTGTTTTTACTATATTATTAAAATTATTATTTTTTCATTATCATTTTGTTTTATCAAAACACGCCCACTTAATTTTTTTTAAACATGAAGGTTTTTTTACATATAAAAGGTTGAACATTTTTTACCCTTTATATAAATTATTTTTTATATATATAAAATTTTATGGGATTTAAATAAATATATAATTCCATTTTTGATATAAATAATTCGAATTTTTTTTTTTTAAATATAATGTGTGTCATTTATTATTATAATAATTATCTTTGTTTATAATTTATAAATTTCATAAAAAAAAATATCTGTTATATTTATAAAATATTTTTTCATAATAATAATAATAATCTTCTAAAAAATTACAATTATTTAATGTTATAATAAAAGATTGTATATTACAGAAAAATGTCATTTTAAGATAATATTTCAAACAATGGAAAATATTATTTTCATTCTGAAAATTAATTTGAAAATAATAATTAAATGGTTCAATTAATTATATGTATTATAATTAACTTATGATCAAATAAATTAACAACAAAATTTCATTTATAAAAATAAAAGTCAATCATCTTAAAAATATTATTATTTTATTTTAAAAATACATAAATCTTTTTATTAATATAATTTTATAATAAATCTATGTTTATAATTTAGGGTAATTTATAATGACAACACATTTTTATTAATGTGGTCAAAACACAACGAACCATAAAATGAAAAATAAATTAATGAAAATAATGGGGAGGAGAAATTATAGTGAAATTAATAACAGAATTGAAATTAGAAAAATCAAGTATTCTGACTCGTTAGGTGTATATAAACACACACACAAACGTTCTGTGGTTGAGGAAAAACCATACTTTCGGTGAATTTCTGTGTCTATGGAGAATTGGAGTTTTTGTTATAGAAAGAATGATGCCTTGGACGAGTGTGAAGAAGAAGATAGGGTCAGTGAAGAAGGATTTATTTAAAGTTTTCAACCCCCTTACAACATGTTGTGTCACTATTCCACAAACGCTAGACCAGGTGCGAGCTATACCCCTCTATCCCCATGGTTTTCCCCGAACTCTCTCAGATGATCTTCCACGATGACCCATCGTCAACACGTACCAGACCTGATGGAGGGAAGACAGACATGACTATCACAACAATTTCATGAACAACCATTAACAAGGTCCCATCAACAATTCCTACTAGGCCAGAGAGGGGGATGTTGGATATGACATTCACCAACCATTTGCAAACGACTTGCCACAAAACCCCATCGATAAATCCAACCACTGTCACCGCCCATTTTACCGTTCACGGTGCCACACCCTGACAACCTACCAGGCCGGACAGGGGGAAGATGGATATTGAAATCACCTCCCAATCCTAGGAGATCTTCGACAACACCCAATCGACAACTCTTACCAACGTCACCTCCCGTTCTCAGATGATCTTCCACCACACCCAATCAATGATGCCTACCATGGTTACCGCCCTCCCTCTCCGCCCTTTCTCAGACGATCTGCCACGATGCCCCATCATCAACGCCTACTGGTGCCCCAACCATTAATTAGATGGTCTTCCACGATGCCCCATCGACAAAACCTACCATTCCCAGTGGGGGAAGATTTATATGACGTTCGCCACATCCATATGTGTAATTATCTGCACTAGAGGAGACATATTAGGTTGGAGGTGTATGGAAATAATGCTATTAGACCGAAGCTCTCATTCACCCCTATTGAGAATGAAGAAGACCGACGCCTGATGTTAAAAATGCTGATTCCAGATGTGATACTTCAAATAAATTATCGGACAGAACGAGGCACGCTACGATGGCTCTCTCCATCCAAACATGCACCACCAGACATCAGATTTCAGATGTAGAGTTATTTGACACGAACTACTGACTGCAGAAACTAATGTATTTTTTCCCATACAAATTAATAAAATTAATGTATGTTCATTTTTTATATTTATCTATAATGTTATTATTCATTGTACTATGAATTTAATTAGAATTGAAAATTATCATTTAATTATATGAATTCATTAAATTTAAAATTTCACACATTAGAAAATCAATATTTTTTTCGATGTTAGATATCCTACAATTATGTTCACTTGTTGTTTATATATTCAAAAAGATTCCTTGAATAAATTAATATATATACATATATACATTATTATATATTTTTGAATAATGTTTATATTTCACCATGTATACATATTTATATATATTTAAATATAAATATTTTATATAACATTTATTAATATATTTATATCCATTCACATATGTATGCCTGCATGAGTTTTTTTATGTATGTGTTGTTTGTGAATGTATTTGTTCTATTGTATTGTTTGTCTAGGTGTGTGTTTATCTATGTTTATGGTTTTTATATCTGTATGTATATGTGCATAGGCATGTATTTAATTTTATGTGAATGTTATACATATGCGTTTGTGGACTTGAATAAGAACTTATATATGCATAAATATACATTTATATATATGTGTTTATGTGTAAGTGTAAGTGTATTGGTATGTATTTAAAATTTACTATTGTATTTATATGTTTGTTCACATATGTATGTATGTGTGTATGTGAATGTGTATGTATTTTGTTATGTGCATTATAATATTTATTTATACATAATTATTTACTATGTTTTAAATTTATAAAAATATTTTTTATTTATTTGAATAATATTTATCTATTTTTATTTATTATGGTCTAATGCCTTTAAAATGGTTGAAATTATTAGAATTAATTAATTTAAATGCATTTTTTAGGATTCTCATGATTTTTTATGAGTTTTCAAATAATTCAATTAATGATTAAAATTTTCTATAATTATTTTATATAATTTAAAATACAAAAAAAGTTTTTAATTTATATGATTAATACTCTTTGAATTTTATTTATTGAGTGGTTATAATTTCAAAATGTTTTAAATCTTTTAAATTAATTAATTAAAGTTATTTTTTTAATATTTTCATTAATTTATTTGTACGCGTTCAAATTTCCTGTAATTATTTGTAGAATTTTTTTGTACATATTTAGTAGGTTATAAAAAAATTTCTATGTTTTCATCTTCATATTAATATATATTCATTTTTTTAATTAATATATATAATTTACAAAAAATAACCTATTTATTAGTGTATTTTCAGTCTATTTATTTATAATTATAAAAATTTTCACATTATTTATAATCATGCATTTATTATTCACTAATAAAGTTAACTTTTTATAATTAATTCATTTTTAATATATATTTATATTGTATTTATTTTTTTATATAAATTTTTTTATCACCATTATAATGAATATGATATGATAATAAATAAATAAATATATATATATATCATGACAATAATATTATTGTTGATAAATATTGGTTTTATCTTCTATAATTTTAGTAATCATAAAATTTTGTTTTATTAAAGAAAAATTTATCACTTATAAAAGCAATCTTTTTTAGTGGTTATTAATTTCAAACTTATAAAACTCATATTTGTAAAAACTTTTTTGAAGTCATTGATAAACCCTTCATGGTTATATAAATTCAACACTTCTGAAACATGTTTATCTTCCCAATGCATGTTCTCACATGGATGTAAACATCGTTTTCCTATCCACTAGAACCTCTTCGATGAATAAAACCTCTCAAAACATAAGTTGTGTATGTGAATGTCTTGAAACATCTTTTTCTTGTTCTTTATTATAAATAAAAAAACAAAGTCATAGTGAGCTATTTTGGATTAGGAAATTTTCATATCGATGATTCGTACATTGTTTATAAATGTAATTTCTTATACATCCAATTAGTAAAATGATTTATTATTCCATGTGTATTGTTGAATTTTAACTAAATAAAGACCTGATGAATCACATGAATAGTATAATAAGGTATAATCAATAACAACCTACTGTACAAAACAATATCAATAATTCAAAATAAAACAACTTCAACTAAAATTTATAATTCTTAATTAGTTATAATTTTTAGAAATGGAAAATTCAATTTTTTTATTCAATACATTAGTATTTAAATAAATATAGCATTATAATATTATTATTTGACTAATGGTAGTTCTAGAAACATTATTGAGTTTCCTAATAGATCAATATCAATGGTACCAAATCTCAATTCTTCACCCATACCGGGGTGTTCAGATAGGGTGTCCCATTTTCCCCGTTTCATCGTTTCATGATGGCTAGTGTTTTTTCTAATTTAATTGCATTTGAAGATAAAGAAAACATATTTCAATGGGGATGGTTTATTTAATAAGTCCACCAATTTCCCTTATCATCTTAGCAGATGTTAATTTTTTTTCTCAAGTATTTCTCTTTAATAATTCAAATCTATTTTCAGTTTATCCAAATATATGAGTAATCATCCTTACAATTGGTTAATTTATCAAACTCAAATATTTCCATCAACTCGTGTGTGACCTCTTATATAAAGCATGATATTTTATGATCCTCAGTTATTCTAGTCGTGGACAATCATAATAAATATATTTGGATCCCCATGATTTTTGGTCAAAAAATTATGATTCTTTCAAGAATCATTGACATGACAGACAAAAATATTGAGGGATGATATATTATGAGAGTATCTATAGTACATAAGGATGAACATATAAACTATGTAGCTAAATTGATTTAAGCTGATAATATAAATTTATTAAATCTAGCATGATTTTTGATGGACCTAATTCACTCTCACATTGACATATTCTTGTGGGTTTTGAAAGATGGTAGAAAGGTCATTTGTCGGCTTCAGATAATCTATGAATCCCAAAAAAATTGCTGATATGGGCTATTAATAGATGTTCAGGATCAAGATATCTATTTTAGAAAATAATGGAAGGAGCCTGATTCATAATAATGGTTCCCAATACACTTAGATCATTGAAACGAAATATTACCCCCATATAAGGTTTTGCAAGGTAACCACTACCACCAACACTAGTATTTTATTGAAGAATCCGATATCGATCGAATTTCCTTAAAAATAGATTAATTTTGAAGATCAGAGATGTATTCAAATTATAATATGTTTTAAAACATAAATATGATGAGTGTTTTTTAATTATATAATAATTAATTATATTTATAATTTATAAATTTTATATAAAACATAATATATATAATATATTTATAAAGATATATATAATCATAATAATAATTTTTTCCTATAAACAATTTTTACAATTAATTATTTTTATATTAAAATTTTAATTTTACAAAAACAATTAAATAAATATAGTTATTTAAAATTATTCTTCTAAATCATAGCAAAACAATATTTTCCTTTAGAATATTATTTTCAAGAAAACTAAATAATAAGTATAATTAATAATAACTATTGTAATTAAATAATAATAAAATTAATTAAAATACTTAATTTTATATATTATTTTCTATGAACCCCGTCTTAAAAATATTATCAGAATTTTTCAAATATATGTAAATAAATTTAATAAAATATTTTTCAATAAAAATATATTAATAATTTATAGGTTGTTACATTATTCCTCCCTCAAAATAATTGTATCCTAGTAATTAGTTTGGGCACACATGGAAAACATTTCTGCACATGATGAAAATTTAAATTATTAATTTCGATCAAATTTAACAAAATTGACTAGACTATTTATAAAATACCATGTATAACGACTCAAACCCACAAGTCAGGTTGATCAGTTATAAATGATGTGTATATTCATTTTACAAAAAGGGAACTGAAATTACACACAACATTTATTACATACCATGAACATTTATCGGTATAGGTTCTAGAAATAAAATATAAAACAATATAAACACTTATCATATATACATTGAAAATTGAATGTTATAAATGTGTCTGTGTATAGATACAAACACACACACAAACACACACACACACACATATATATATATACAAATTTATATATATATATGTATATAACTCTTTGTAAAACAAATAATTTGATGCAATGATATCAACCCTTATATATTTTTGGGCCAGTTGAGGGATGTGGGGCTATTGGAAATTAGGCAGAACAATGTGAGGGAACATTTGGATATGAGGGTTGGATTTTATGATGTAAAAAGTGATGGTTTAAATAAATAGTGATTATATATTTTTCTAAGTCATGTTTCAAAAATCCATGACTATGATGGAAAATAAATTCGATGAATGTTAAAAAATTAATTATTGAAATGTTATTAAAAATATTCAGGTATGCCGATACCCCATTGAAAGGGATTGATGGTTTCAGGATAGGCAGTAGGCATTTTTTTGGTAGATTTTCACGATGGACTGTGGAATAATACCACACAATATTTAATAGCTTTATGTTTAACATTATTATTAATTTATGTTGTAATCATTAAAATATATCTTCTTTTTATCTAAGTCATTACTCCCTTTTTATTATCCAATCACGTTTCATTGATTTTTTATTATACTTTTTGTTTTCCAAATACTTGATTATGTTTTTATTATATTATTAAAATTCATATTTTTGTCTTTATCATTTTGTTTTTTAAAAAAATGTTAACATAGTATTTTTTAAATGCAAGTTTTTATACATATAAATTGTTGTACAAATTTTTACACTTTATATAAATAATTTTTTATATATATTAAATTTTTGGCGATTTAAATATATATATATAATTCCATTTTTTATTAAAATAATTCAGATTTCATTTTTTTAAAATATAATGTTAATATTTTATTATTATAATAATTATATATGTTTATAATTTATAAACTTCACAAAACAAAAATGAAATATATATATGTTATATTTATAAAATATATTATCTTAATAATATTAATAATCATCAAATAATTACTCTTATTTAATGTTATAATAAAAAATTCTATATTAAAAAAAATAATTTAATGTTATTATTTTAAACAATGGAAAATCATATTGTTCTTTTGAAAATTAATTTGAAAATTATAAATAAAAGGTACAATTAATTATATGTTTTATAATTATCTTATAATCAAATAAGTTAACAACTAAATTTCATTTATAAATTTAAAAGAAAATCATCTTAAAAATATTATTAATTTTTTTTAATAATACATAAATCTATTTATTAAAATAATTTTATAATAAAAAGAGGTTTATAATTTAAGGGCATTTACTAGGACGACACATTTTCATTAATGTGGTCAAAAAAAATTAACCCATTAAATGAAAAAAAAATAATGGGGAGAGGAAATTATAACGAATGTAATAATAGAATTGAAATTAGTCAACTCATGTATTTGGACTCATTAGGTGCATATAAACACACACAAAATCGATCTGTGGTTTAGGAAAAACAATCCTTTTGGTGAATTTCTATGTCTACGGAGAAGTTGATTTTTGGTTGAAATAAAGAATGATGCCTTGGTCGAGTGTGAATAAGAAGATAGGATCCGTAAAGAATGTTTTATTTGAGGTTTTCATATCCCTTACAACATGTTGTGTCACCATTCATCATACGCAGGACCGGGTGCAGGCTATACCCCTCCGTCTCGGTGGGTTTCCCCTAACTCTCTCATATGATCTTCCACGATGCCCCATCGACAACACGTACCATGCCAGACGAAGGGAAGATGGACATGACCATCACTACAATTTCTCAAACAACCATCGATGGGGACCCATCAACAATGCCTACTGTGCCAGAGAGGGGGATGGTGGATATAACTGTCACCACCCATTCTCAAACGACTATGCACAACACCCCACCAATAAATCCTTCCACTGTCACCGCCCATTTTACTTTTCACTGCACCACACCCAGACTACCTACCAGGCAGGATAGGGTGAAGATGGATATTCAGGTCTCCTCCCAATCTTAGGTGACCTTCCACATCACCTAATCGACAACTCTTACCAATGTCACCGCCCTTTCTCAAACGATCTTCCACCACACCCAATAAATAATGCCTACTATGGTTACCGCCCTCCCTCTCCACCCTTTCTCAGATGATCTGCCTCGATGCCCAGTCTTTGACACCTACTGGAACCCCAACCCTTTATTAGAAGTTCTTCCACGATGCCCCATCAACAACACCTTCCATACCCAGTGGGGGAAGATGTATATAATGTTCGCCTCATCCATATGTGTAATTATCCACACCAGTGGAAACCTTGTAAGTTGGAGGTGTCAAAAAATGATTCATTTAGTCCCAAATAGTCATTCACCGCTATTGAAGATGAAGAAAACTGATGCCTGATGTTAAAAATGATGAGTCCAGATGTGACACGTCCGTTGATGTTTTGGAAAAAATGATGCAAACTGAAATGGATCTCTCCATCCAGACACACACAACTGAACATTAAATTTGAGATGTAGTGTTATTTAACACGAACAATTAACTGCCGAAACTAATGTAGTTTTTCACATAATAATTTAAAAAAATTAATTTATTTTCATTTTTTATATTTAGCTATATTGTTATTATTCATTTTACTATCAATTTAATAATAATTTATAATTCTAAATTATTTATATGAATCCATTAAATTTTAAATTTCACCCATTAGAACATCCATATTTTTTATATTCATGAAACACTACACTATATGGGGAAATATTCAATACTTGTGTTAAAATGAACATATAAAAGGGTTCCCTTTCCCAATTATTTTTTCATACACTATTAGATGTCCTAGATTTATGTGTAATTTTTTTATAGTTTTAAATGAAACATATAATAATATAATATATACACATATGTACATTCTTATATATTTTTTAATATATATATATTTTACCAAGTACATATATTTATATATATTGTATATATAAATATTTTATATAAAATTTATTAATATATGTATATCTATTCCTATATGTATGTCTGTATGGGTTTTTTTATGTATGTGTTGTTTGTGAATGAAACTTGTTATTGTGTTGTGTGTATGGGTTTGAGTTTATCTATGTTTATAGTTTTTATATCTATATGTATATGGGCATAGGCATGTATGTAATTTTATGTGTGTTATACATATGTGTGTGTGTACATGAATAAGAACTTATATATGCATAAATATACATATATATATATATGTGTGTGTGTGTGTGTGTTTTTATTGTTGTGTATTTAAAAATTTTTATTGTATGTATATATATTTGTACATATGTATGTATGTTTGTATGTGAATGTGTATGCATTTTATTATGTGCATGATAATGTGTTTATGTATTTGTATGAGCATGTGAAAGTATTTATGAGTATGTTCACGTATTAGTTAATTTATGTATATGTGTATATGTGTCATTATGTTTATTTACATGTGTAGGTGCATGTGTATGGGTATATGTGTGTATATAGTCATATGTATAGATGTGTATAAATGTACATGCACATGTATGCTATTTTATTGATGTGTATATATATATGAAAATTCATTTGTATATGTATGCATGTACATTTGTGTTTTTATGTACATGTATATGCATATTTGAATTTTCATGTGTATATGTATTTGTATATGTTTTATGTGTATGTATTTATGTGTATGTATAGAAATATATTAATGTGCATGCATGGGTTTGTAACTTTATGTTTGATTATATGCCAATGCCCATGTGCATGTGAATGTGGATGTGTTTTCCATTATTTGTATGTGAATATTGTGTATGTATGTGTACATGTCTTTCTATGTATTTGTTTGTGTGCACATGTTTGTATGTTTATTAATTTAATGTCATTTAATGTTTTTTAATATCTCTATATTTTTAGTATTTTAAATCATTTATTCAATTTTATTATATAATCATTTAACATTTTATTAATATATTCATTTTTGATATTTATTTATATATGTTTAAATATGTATATATTTAATAAAATAATAACAATTTTTCAATTAATAACAATAATAATTTGTAATATCATATTATATTTTCAATATATAATTAACATAGTGCATACTTCAACAATTAGTTGTAATACTATTATTTTCATATATAATTTTATTCCATTATTTATGTTATAAATTCATGGTATTAATTTTATGAATACTATTTTTTATTTTTTTATTTTATTTAGTTTATTTTATTATTAAATTTTAAATATTATTTAATTATTTTTTAAATTTTCGATATAAATAAATTTTAAATATATTTCGAATTTAATAACTTTTTTAAAAATTAATACACATTTATTTATTTGCATTAATTTTTTGATAAGTATTTAATTTATATGATTAATATGTATTCATTTTTATTTGTTATTTTTTAATATTTTTAATTTTTTCTGAAAAACATGTAAATGATTCCTATATGACTTTTTTCAACCCACAACATATTTCCCTAAAATGGAACCCCATTGTATGTCATGCCTAACAATATTTATGTGTTTATTTTAAAAAAATGAAAATGATGGGGATGTGCTTCATGATGTCTTGTAGTGACAGATGGGGTCACTGAACGTCTTTCATTGATGTCTCAACAGTGCGTACCATCGAGAGACGGTGAGAGATAGATGATGGTGATAGAATAGGGATCCCAACAGATCAAGAGCGACATGTATTAGGGGAGGTGGTGAATGTGTAGGATGGCATTATTGTGGATATAGTAGGGGAAACTACACATCATTGCTAATGTTTTGGGAATAGCATGACAGTTGACCCAAGAGCGATTATGGAAGTGCCCCATCACTGATGTCGACCTCAGGAAGTGGCAGTGCCAATGTTGTAGGGGCCATGTAATAGCTTTGGAAGCAAGGTCGACGTGTCTGTGATGCTTTGATAGCTGATTTGCCGGATGGACTTGTCGATCATTGATTGTTGTCGGCAGACAAGCAATTAACCATGGGGGTTATGGTTCTTTGGTCATCTACAATAGTACTTGATGACATTCAGTTAGATAATGCATGTGTGAGCTGTGGTCGGGGATTTTCCATCATTGGGTTTTAGGTGAGGTTCAATTGGTTATGAGAATTTAAATAGAGGTTCACAATAATGTATTGACATTTGGGCCATGGTGGTATGCACATAATATGTAAGGGTCATAGGTCCAATATCAATAAAAAATAAGGTCGATGAGAATATTGAATATAGTTGGGATATCCCTTGGGTGGGGGGGCTATGGCATACCGATTGGCTGAGGGGTGTGGTTTTTCTGTGTGTTTTGTTGTTTTTTTATCTCTGAGTACCTTATATAAATATATATTTTCTATTTTATAATTTTTATTCATTTATTATTTGTATTTTTTCTTCTTTTTTGTAATAGTAATGGCCTCTTTCAATCTGGGTAGAGGACTATCCATTAAATAACAAATATTCTATTATCCAGGTGGCCCAAGAAATTTCTTGAAGGCTCGGTGTATCGTCATGCATGAATTATCTAGTCTATATAACTAGGCCTCTGTCATGCTTGCATCACCGTCTACTTCCATTATACATAATTATTTACTATGTTTTAATTTTATCAAATTTATTTTTATTTATATGATTAATATTTTTTTAAAATAATTTATTATGGTGTAATGCCTTTAAAATGTTTGAAATTATTATAATTAATTTATTTAAATGCAGTTTTTTAGGATTCTCAATATTTTTTATGAGTTTACAAATAATTCAATTTATGATTAATATTTTCCATAATTATTTTATATGATTTAATATTATTAACATATTTTTAACTTATATGATTAATACTCTTTCAATTTTATTAATTGAGTTGTAATATTTTTGAATTGTTTGAAATCTTTAAAATTAATTTATTTAAAAGATTATTTTAATAATTTAATTAATTTTATTTTACACGTTAAAATTTCCTATAATTATTCGTATAAAGTTTTTGTACATATTATGTGTGTTTTTAAAAAAATATATTTTTTTATCTTCATATTAATATATATTCATTTATTATTTTTTAATTAATATATATAATAACAAAAACATAACCAATTTATTAGAATATTTAGATTATATTTATTTATAATTATTCAATTTCACTTATTTTTTATAATCATGCATTTATGATAATTTATTAACTAATAAGGTTATATTTTTAAGAACTGATTCATTTTTAAAATATATTCATTTTTTATTTTATTTTTTATAATAAATATTGTTTATCATCTATAAAATGAAAAGGATATCATAATACATACATGTATATATATATATATATATATCAGAAATATAATATTATCGTTCACAAATATTTATTTTATCTACTATAATTTTATTAATCATAATGATTTGTTTTATTAGAAAGAAATTTAGCACTAATAAAAACAATCTTTTTTAGTGGTTATTAATTTCATACTTATAGTATTTATATTTTTCAGAACATTTTGGAAGGAATTGATAAACACTTCATGATTATAGAAATTTAATACATTTGAAACATGTTTCTCTTCCCAATTCATGTTCTGGAATGGATATAAACTTCTTTTTCCAATCCACTAGAAATTATTGGATGAATAAAACCTCTAAAAACCTAAGGTGTGTGACTGAATCTCTTGAAACATATTGTACTTGTTTTTTAATACAAATCACAAAAAATGTATTGGTGTGCTGTTTAGGATTATGAAATTCTTTTCTTGAGGATTAATACATGGTTTCAAAAGGTAATATTTAATGCATCGAATTTGTAAATTTATTTACTCTTCCACAAGTTATAATCAATAAAAACCTACTCTAAAAAATTATAACAATAATTCAAAATATAACACTTTCAGCTAAAATTTATAATTATTAATTAGTAATAATGTTTAGAAAAGGAAAATTATTAATTTTGATTCCATACATTATTATTCAAATAAATAGACCATTATAATATTATTATTCGACTTATGGTACATCCAGAATCATTATTGAGTTTCCTATAAGATCAATATCAATGGTACCATATCTCAATGATTTACCCATACTATGGTGTTCATATAGGGAATCCCATTTTCCCCTTTGCATCGTGTCTTGATGGATGGTGTTTTTTCTAATTTAATTGCATTTGAAGCTAAAGACAACATATTTCATGCAGGATAATTTATTGAAGAAGTCCACCTATTTCCCATATGTATGTGTACTTTTCGTTCTATGTATATGTTTGTGTGTACATGTCTGTATGATTATTAATTTAAGTTTATTTTTCTTAATATCTCTATATTTTTAGTATTTTAAATCATTTATTCCATTTTATTATATAATCATTTAACATTTTCTTAATATATTCAGTTTTGATATTTATTTATATATGTTTAAATATGTATATATTTAATAAAATAGTAACAATTTTACAATTAATAAAAATTATAATTATTAATATCATATTATATTTTTGATATACAGTTAATATAGTGCATAATTAAACAATTAGCTGTAATACTATTATTTGCATATATAATTTTATTCTACTATTTACGTTATAAATTCATGTAATTAATTTTATGAATACATTTTTTTATTTAATTTATTTCATTTTTTTAATTAATTATATATATTTTTTAATTATTTGTTTAATTTTTTATATAAACAAATTTTAAATATATTTCGAATTTAATAACTTTTTTTAAAATTAATACACATTTATTTATTTTCTTGAAATTTTTTATATGTTTTTAATTTATATGATTAATATTTATTCATTTTTATTTGTTATTTTTTAATATATTAAATATTTCTGAAAAACATGTAATTGATTCCTATATGATTGTCTTCAACCCACAACATATTTCCCTTAAATTGAATCCCGTTTTAAGCCATGCCTAACATGATTTATGAGTTTATTTTTAAAAAATGCAAATGATGGGGATGTGCTTCACGATGTCTTGTAGTTACAGATGGGGTCTTTGAACGTCGTGCTTTGAAGTCTCGGCAGTGCGTACCATCGAGAGACAGTGAGATATGGATGATGGTTTAAATATAGGGATCCCAATAGATCATGAGCGACATGTTTTAGTGGAGGTGGTGAATGCGTAGGATGGAATGATTGTGGATGTATGAGGGGAAACTACTCAACATTTCTAATGTCTTGGGTATAGATTGACAGTTGACCCAAGAGAGATTATAGAAGTGCCCCATCACTAATGACGGCCTCACACAGTGGAAGTGTCGATGTTATAGAGGTCATGTAATAGCATTGGAAGCAAGGTCGACATGTCAGTGAAGCTCAGAGAGTGGATTTTATAGATGGCCTTGTTAATCATTGATTCTTGTCGGAAAAGAAGCAATTAACTGTGGGGGTTATGGTTCTTCAGTCATCTACGACAATCCTTGATGTCGTTCAGTGAGATAATGGATGCGTGAGGCGTGTTCGGGGTTTTTCCATCATTAGGATTTAGGTGTGGTTCAATTGGTTTTGATAATTTCAAAAGAGGTGCACAATAATGTATCGACATTTGGGCCATGGTGGTATGCACATAATATGTAACGGTCATAGGTCTAATATCAATAAAAAAAGAAGGTTTATGTGAATATCTAATATAGGTGGGATATCCCTTGGGTGGGGGGGGGGGGGGCTATAGCGTTCCCACTGGCCGATGGGTGTGGTGTTTTTGTGTGTTTTGTTGTTTTTTTATCTGTGAGTACCTTATGTAAATATATATTATATATTTAATAATTTTTATTCGTTTATTATTTTTATTTTTTTTCTAATTTTTTGTGAAATCAATGGCCTCTTTCAATCTGCGTAGAGGAAGATCCATTATATACCCGATATTCCATTGTCCAGGTGGCCCAATAAATTTCCTGATGGCTCGGTGTACTATCATGCATTCATTATCTAGTCTATATAACTAGGCCTCCGTTAGGCTTTCATCACAGTTTGCCTGCATCATGCCCACATAACTACCTTCCTAAATCACTTCATGCGTTATAAATCCCCCAAGGGGCATGGTATGATTCGATCACTTGTTAATATGTGTATGTAATTAATGATATTAATCTTACCAATTAACATAATAACATTTTTAACTTATTTTCTTTTATTTAATCATTTTTAAAATGATTTCATCTATTATGTATTATTTAATTTCAATATTTAAAACTTTTGTAATTTTTTTTTATTTTATTCATTTCTAATATTTATTTATACATATTTATTTACTATGTTTTAATTATATCAAAATATTTTTTATATATGATTAATATTTATTTAATTTAATGTATTATGGTTTATATAACACCGTGAGATTTTATGAAAAATATTATTTTAATTTCATTGATGTCTTCTATTATAAAGCACACCAAGTTTAGCTTGTACTATACACAACACCCTATTAGCTTGCAGTATAAACTAAGCTATTCTTGGATCGGGTTACACACAATTTCATGTTCGTTTTATAATAGTCATTTTACGCAACATTGAGTGTGTTTAATATATATATATATATACACACACTCAATGTTGCGTAAAATGAATATTATAAAACGAACATGAAATTCTGTGTAACACGATCCAAGAATAGCGTTGCGTATACTGCAAGCTAATACGGTTTTGCGTATAATACAAGCTGAACTTGGCGTGCTGTATAATAGAAGACATCAATGAAATTAAAAGAATATTTTTCATAAAATCTTGGGGTTTTATAGTGTAATTCCATTAAAGTGATTGAAATTATTATAATTAATTTATTTAAATGCATTTTTTTGAATTCTTAATATTTTTTATGAGTTTTCAGATAATTCAATTTATGATTAATATTTTCCATAATTATTTTATTTGATTTAATATTATTAACATAATTTTAATTAATATGATTAATAATCATTCAATTTTATTCATAGATTTGTAATATATTTGAAATGTTTGAAATCATTAAAATTAATTTATATAAATGATTTTTTTTAATATTTTCATTAAATTTTTTGTACATGTTCAAATTTCCTATAATTATTTGTAGATTTTTTGGTTCATATTAAGTATGTTTTAAAAGAAATATATTTTTTTATCTTTATATTAATATTTATTCATTTTTTATTTTTTAATTAATTTATATAATTAAAAAAACATAACCAATTTATTAGAATATTTAGATTGAATTTATATATAATTATTCAATTTCACTCATTTTTTATAATCATGCATTTATGATTATTAATAAACTAATAAAGTTATTTTTTTAATAGTCCATTCATTTTAAAATATATTCATTTTTTATTTCATTTTTTATAATAAATATTGTTTATCAGCTATAAAATGTAAATGATCTCATAATGCATATATATATATATATATATATCATCAATATAATATTATTGTTAATAAATATTTATTTTATCAACTATAATTTTATTAATCATAATGAATTGTTTTATTAGAGAAAAATTTATAACTAATAAAACTAATCTTTTTTAGTGGTTATTAATTTCAAAATTATAATATTTATACTTTTCAGAACATTTTGGAAAGAATTGATAAACCCTTCATGAATATATAAATTTAATACTTTTGAAACATGTTTCTCTTCCTAATTCATGTTCTTACATGGATATAACCTTATTTTTCCAATCCATTAGAAATTCTTGGACGAATAAAACCTCTCAATACCTAAGGTGTGTGAGTGAATCTCATGAAACTTATTGTACTTGTTTTTTAATACAAATCACAAAAAAAAAGTATTAGTGTTATTTTTAGGATTATGAAATTATTTTTTCGATGATTCTTACATGTTTAATAAAGGTAACTTTGAATGCATCCAATTTGTAAAATGATTTACTCTTACACAAGTATTGTTGAACGTTCACTAAAGCAAGACTGGATAAATCACTCACGTAGTATAATAAGGTATAATCAATTAAACCCTACTCTACAAAACCATATCAATAATTCAAAATATTACACTTTCAACTAAAATTTATAATTCCTAATTAGTAATAATTTTTAGAAATGGAAAATTATTAATTTTGATTCCATCAATATCAATGGTACCCTATCTCAATGTTTCACCCATACTGGGGTGTTCAGATAGGGCATCCCATTTCCACCTTTTCATCGTGTCTTGATGGATTTTGTTTTTTCTAATTTAATTACATTGGTAGCTAAAGACAACATATTTCAAACGGGGTGGTTTATTGAATAAGTCCACCTATTTCCCATATCGTCTTTTCTAATGTTTTATTTGTTTTTCTCAAGGATAACTCTTTAATAATTAAAATATTTTTTTTAGTTTGTCCATATATATGAGATATCATCCCTTCAATTGGTAAATTAATGAAACTCGGATTTTTCCATCAACTTGTGTGTGACATCCTATAGAAAGCATTATATTTTATGATCCTCAGTTATTCTAGTTGTTTAAAAACATAATAAATATATTTTCATCCCTGTGATTTTTGGTCAACAAAATAGTGGTTCTTTCAAGAAACATTGACATGATAGACAAAAATATTCAGGGATGATATTTTAAGAGGGTATCTCTACTATGGAAGGAAGCACATATAAATTATTTATCTCCATCTATTAAAATTAATAATATGTATTTATTAAATCTAGCTTGATTTTTGATCGAGATAATTCACTCTTACATTGACATGTTCTTGTGGGTTTTGAAAGATGGTATTAAGGTCATTTGTCGCCTTAGGATAATCTATGTATCCCTAAAACTAGTGGTGATATGGGCTATCAATACATGTTTAAGATCAAGATATCTATTTTAGAAAATAATGGATGGAGCCTGATTCATAATCATGTTTCCCAATGCACTAAAATCATTGAAACGAAATATTACACCCATACAGGGTTTTGCGAGGTAACCATTACCACCAACCCTATGTTTTTATTGAAGACACCTCTATGGATCAAGTGTTCTTATTCAAAATAGATAATTTTTTAAGATCAGAGATGAATTCAAATTACATTTTTATTTAAAACATCAATATGATTAATGTTTTTCAATAATTTAATAATTAATTATGTTTGCAGTTTATAAATTTTATGTAAAACAAATTATATCTAATATATTATAAAAATATAATGTTAATAATAATTTTTATTTTCTATAATAATATCTTACATTAAATTTATATTATAATTAAAATTATATTTTACAAAAATAATTTAATAAATATGGTTATTTTAAATTAATCTTCTAAAAAAATGATGAACCATATTTGCCTTTAGAATATAATTTTCAAGAAAACTAAATAATAGTTATAATTAATAATAACTATTTTTATTAAATAATAATATATTTAACTAAAACACATAATTTTATTTATTATTTTCTAAGAATCTCTTCTTAAAAATATAATAAGAATTTTTTAGTTATATGTAAATCCATTTAAAAAAATATTTTTTCAACTAAATTATATTTATAGTTTCTAGGTTGTTACATTATTCCTCCCTCAAAATAATTGTTTCCTCATAATTATTTTGTGCACAAATGGAAAATATTTCTATACATGAAGATGAATTGAAATTATTAATTTCGTTCAAATTTGACAAAATTGACTACACTGTTTCTCTAGTACCATTTATAACGACTCAAACCCACAACACCGGTTCATCACATATAAATGATGTATATATTATTTTTATAAAAATATATCAAAAATTAATCAAAACATTTATTTTATACAATGAACATTTATCGGTATAGGTTCTAGAAATAATATTTAAAATAATATAAACATTTTACATATATACAGAGAATATTGAAATTTAACAATGTGTCTATGTGTATATTCACACACACACACAAACATAGATATATATATATATATAAATATATATTTATGTATGTATATAACTATTTTAATAACAAATAATTTTATGCAATGATATGTACCCTTACATATTTATGGGCCAGTTGAGGGATTTGGGGCTATTGGAAATTACGAAGAACAATGTGAGGGAACATTTGGAGATGAGGGTCAGAATTTATGATTTATAATGCGATGGTTGAAATAAAAAGTGTTTATATATTTTTATAAGTCAAGTTTCAAAAATCCATGACAATGATGGAAAATAAATTTGATAAATGTTAAAAAAATTATTTTTGAAAAAAAATTAAAAATATTCAGGTATGCTTAAACCCTGTTGAAATGGATTGATGGTTTGAAGATTAACATTGGGAATTTTTCTGGTATATTATCATGAGGGTAGGTGGAATAAAACCTTACAATTTTTAATATCTTTAGGTTTATCTTTATTATTAATTTATGTTATAATCATTAAAATATATCTTCTTTTTATCCAATTCATTACTACATTTTTATTATCCAATCACATTTCATTTATTTTTTATCTTACTATTTTTTTTGGATAATACATGATTGTGTTTTTACTATATTAATAAAATTCTTATTTTTTCCTTTATCAATTTTTTTATCAAAACACAACAACTTAACTTTTTTTAAACATGCAGTTTTTTATACATATAAAAGGTTGAAATTTTTTTACTCTTTATATAAATACTTTTTTATATATCGAAAATATTTGGGGAGTTAAATATATATATAATTCCATTTTTAATATAAATAAATCAAATTTCATATTTTTTTTAATTATAATGTGCGTCATTTATTATTATGATAATTATCTATATTTATAATTTATAAATTTCATAAAACAAAAAAATATTTGTTATATTTATAAAATATATTATTTTAATAATAATAATAATCTTCTAAAAAAATACTAATTATTTAATGTAATAATAAATAATTCTATATTACAGAAAAATGTTATTTTAAGATAATATTTCAAACCATGAAAAATCTTTTTTTTCTGTTAAAAATTAAATTGAAAATAATAAATAAAATCTAAAATTAATTATATATATAATAATTAACTTATAATCAAAAAAATTAACAACAAAATTTCATTTATCATAATAAATGTCAATCATCTTAAAAATATTATTATATTATTTTAATAATACATAATTATATTTATTAAAATTATTTTATAATAAAAAAATGATTATAATTTAGGGTCATTTACAATGACAACAAATATACATTAATGTGGTCAAAACACAATAAAATTTAAAATGAAAAATAAATTAATGAAAATAATGGGGAGAAGAAATTATAGTGAAATTAATAACAGAATTGAAATTAGTCAAATCATTTATTTGGACTCGTTAGTTGTATATTAACACAGACACAAATAGTTTGTGGTTTAGGAAAAACAATCATTTCTGTGAATTTCTATGTCGACGAAAAACTGGAGTTTTTGTTGAAGAAAGAATGATTCCTTGGTCGAGTGTGAAGAAGAAGATAGGGTCAGTGAAGAAGGTTTTATTTAAGGTTTTCAAACCCTTTACAGAATGTTGTGTCACCATTCCACATACGCCGGACCAGGTGCGGGCTATACCCCTCTGTACCGATGGGTTTCCCCGAACTCTCTCAGATGATCTTCCACGACGCCCCATCAACAACACATATCAGGCGAGACGGAGGGAAGACAGACATGACAATCACCAAATTTTCATGAAAAACCATTGATGGGGACCCATCAACATTGTTTTATTCAAATTCTTGATTTATTATTAATTTCAATAAATTTGAAATAATATAATATAATTAATTTAATATATGATTATTTTGTGCGAAAAGAGACATTTGTTTTATACCAAACAATTGAATCATTTTCATGATGAGCGGACACCCAGTATTGAATGAATTCTCATTTGGACTTTAATCATAATTCACATAATTTCAAATGTACTTCTAGTTTTAAAGATATATAATATCTTCTGAACAAGGGTTTTGGGTTTTCTCGAGAAATGAGGTTTTTCATTAAAATTGGTGAGGGCCCGTTTCGCACATTAATAAAATAAATTATTTAGGAAATCCCACTCAGAGGTGATCTTTGGTGTTCATTGATTACGTGAGTTGTATGTGTTGTTAGAGCTTTGTGACTGCTTGATTTACATTGTGGACACACCCCTATTTTATTATATGTGTTGACAGGGGAACCCGACATAGTGAGTGAATTTTCTGAGAACGATTGTTGCACTAGTTTAGACCACGCACTGGCTAGTTTCCCCATAGCTGGGGAATACTTATTTATTACTTCTATTTGGATTGGGCCCCTCGGTTAGGCCATGCATGGCAATATCGTGTAGTAGTATGGGCGTTATGATGTCATTGAGTTAGGGCATACCTTCATGATGAGTCATATGTATAGTATATTCTGGATTGTTCACGATCTCTTAGGTTTAACCCATGTTTCTTTTTGTGTTTATTTGTATGTGGTGGATAATTGAGAGGTCTAGTTCAGTTTTTGACCCATGTTTGCAACTTTTTCCTTCGCCTTTGGTGTGTGTTGTGTGTTATGTGTAGTTTTTCTTTTTCGATAATAACTAATGCTCGGTTTTTTACTTGTTCGCAACAACATTTTAAAATGAAATGCACCTGTTCCTTTCAAACATTAAAAATTGTTTTTAAATTAAAAATGGCAATGTACTTATAATTTTTTTTAAAGTGAATGAGTGTGTGGAAAATAGTATTTTATATAATTTAGTTCAAACCTGAAACTGATAAAATCTTTATTTATTGGTATGTTCATTGGGAATAGAATTAGTCGGGCATACCTAGTGAGTTTTAATACTCACGCATATAGTGTTTTCTTGTTTTCTAGTTCTGTTGTAGGTTCCATCATCAGTTGTTCTCCTTGAGCGACGTTGGTTGTGGTATGGAGAGTAACCCACAGGGTCACAAGGAGTTTTGGTCATGGTCAGGCTAGTAGTGCTACTGGTTGTTCTTTATTTATTTTATTTTCTTCTATTTATTTTTCCACTGCTTAATTTATTATATATTGGTCCAAATCATTCCCACGAGGTTAATTTTGATGCCCGAAACTAGTTACCAGCCCGTGGGCATCGGGAACACCCCTCGACCCATGTCACAGGCCAGCTCGGGAGACTGGTTCATGGTCGACCCGGGTTAGTTCATGACATAATGGTTTCAGAGGGAAGTTATTGTTATTTGGGATGTGAGTTAGATGGTGATTTGGATTTTTGGGACTCGAGATGTAGGTATGAGAAGGACGTCATGAACCCTCGCCTGTTTCGCACGTCGGGTCGCCAGGGGTAGTCCGAGAATTGAGTCTTTGTTTCGTTTTGGTTTGATTTGGATTGAGGGATGACATCATAGGTAAACCAATGTTACATCATGATCTCACAAGGAGTAG